>JANAVB010007399.1:55996061-56363561 GCA_029216955.1 Iris pallida | reverse complement strand
GAAGAACAGAACGTTGACAGAAATGATAAACTCAATGATGTTGACAGCGGGTCTTCCAAAATGCTATTGGCGAGAAGCTACATTGACGGCCACTTTTATTCTGAATAGAGTGCCGTATGCAACTTCTGACATCACTCCTCATGAACTCTGGTTCAAAGTCAGACCTAACTTGAATATCATTCGAGTGTAGGGGTGTCTGGCATATGTAAAGCTCCCAGATCTGAAGATTCAAAAGCTCGGGACAAGGACTACGAAGACGATCTTCTTGGGATATGCCGAGAAGAGTGATGCTCGGAGATTTCTTGATATTGAATGAAATCATATCATTGAATCTCGCGACAAAGAATACGTTGAAGATAATTTTGCAAGGCACAAGAACATTATTCTTGCGGACATTCCGGAGAATAATGAGGGTGCGCAGGAAATTGAAATTTCCAATGAGAACGTAGTCAAGAAAAAGTTGCCGAAACAACTGTTGAACCAGAACTCGCTGAGCCGTCAACTAAGCGAGTGAGGAGACCGAAAAACTTCAGAGATGACTTTGTCACCTATCATGTGGAAGCAGATCCGCTTACCTATGATGAGGCAATGAAGATCAGAGACGCTGTTTTCTGGAAGGAGACGATTGACAATAAAATTGATTCAATCACTTCCAATAACACTTGGGTGTTGGTTAATCTTCCTGAAAGAGCGAAACCCACCGGATGCAAATGGATCTTCAAGAAGAAGATGAAAGCATATGGAACTATTGACAAGTTCAAGGCTAGGCTAGTAACCAAGGGGTTCTCTCAAAAGCAGGAGATCGACTACTTCGACACGTATGCTCCAGTAGCCCGAATGACCACTATCAGAATGTTAATTACTCTCGCAGCAATACATAAGTTGGTGATACATCAGATGGATGTAAAGACAGCATTTCTGAATAGCGAGCTGACCGAAGAGATTTACATGCAACAGCCAGAAGGATTTGTCGTCAAGGGCCTTGAAGACAGTCTGCAAGTTGGTTAAATCCTTGTACGGTCTGAAGCAGGCTCCCAAAATATGGCATGAGAAGTTTAACAATGTCATAAGGTCAAATGGCTACAAGGTCAGCGAAACGGACAAGTGTGTTTACACGAAGTTCGCTGATGGAAGAGGTGTAATAGTTTGTCTGTACGTAGACGACATGTTGATCCTAGGTACGGATATAGGCTGTGTCACGGAGACAAAAAAGTTCATCTCGACTAGTTCAGTATGAAGGACTTGGGGAAAACTGATGTGATCTTGGGCATCAAGATCATCCGAACGGACACTGGACTAGCGTTGTCACAGTCTCATTATATTGAGAAGTTGATCACACGCTACGGGTATCAGGATCTTCCAATAATCGTAGGTGTGACCTGAAACTGAAGCCGAATTCGAGGAAAAGCGTCAGGCAACTGGAGTATGCAAGCGTCATCGGGAGTTTGATGTACGCTACTACTGCCACTAGGCCTGACATAGCTTTCGCCGTGGAAATGCTGAATCGATTTACGAGTAACCCAGGCGTTGAGCACTGGAAAGCTGTGAAACGGATAATGAGATATCTCAATAAGACTCAGTTATATACACTGCACTACAGCGGAGATCCGCCAGTAGTAGAAGGCTTCAGTGATGCGAACTGGTGTTCAGAGGTGGAGAGCGAGAGATCTACAGGTGGATTCATTTTCTCCATGGGTGGAGCTGCTATATCGTGAAAGTCGAAGAAGCAGACTATGCTCTCTCGTTCCTCCATGGAATCTGAGTTCTTTGCACTTGATTTAGCAACAGAAGAAGCATAATGGCTTCGGGAGCTCATGTATGAGGGGCACAGATACCGGCGATACCGATACTACGACAACCAGGCGATTGCAGCGGTAGCATCGAATGACCTCTTCAACGGGAAGAAGAGAATTGTGCGGCTAAAGCACAGAGCAGTGCACGATCTCATCAAGAGGTGTCATTGTAGTGATTGATGTTCGAAGTCAGGAGAACCTGGCGAATTCGTTCACAAAGGGCCTCAAGCGCCAGCTGGTCGAAGACACAGCAAGTAAAATGGGCTTGAAGGCATTCTGATATTATATTATTGTAATCCTACCATAAAGTTTTATGCTATTAGTTCAAAGAGAAATCTACTAGGCATCTACCTTTTGGTTCAAGGGAGGACCACTAACTGAGAAAATATCAGAAACAGTGGGTACATGTCCTCTGTGACATGGAAGGGATACGGACCCACAACCACAGTTGTCTACTATATGTTTTCTGCGGAGAACAGTTCCTGTAGAGAGAGTGGCTTAAATGCCTTAATGAGTTCTCGGGCAGAGTAAATGCATGTTGTGCTTTACAGAAAGCATGGTAGCACATCACTACAAAGGAGTGTTACAACTCCATGCTACAGTGGGGTGACTCCACCATGAGGTTTCCAGGTAGGGGTAATGCTTCGGCTTTGCGAGCCAAGTCACAGCGGCGTAGCACCACATATAGGTAGGTAGCCTAATGCTGTATGATTAAAGAGTTGTAGACAATACTACAAAGGGGACGGTGTCCTCATGTTACAGTGGCATGACACCACGATGAGGTACCCAAGTAGGGGTAAAGCCTCGGCTACGCAAGCCATGTAATCGCGGCATAACACCGCAAGGAAGCGCAAGACTTCATGCTGGGTAGTTTGGCACTACGGAGAGACTTGTGACCTCATGCTACAGTAGTATGACACTACGATGAGGTTCCCAGTAAGGATAATGCCTCGGCTTAAGCCATGTCATAGCGGCGTAGCACCGCAAGGAAGCGCAAGGCTTCATGTCATGTCTCTTTAAAAAGAACTCACCTAAAGTGTATGAACAGAGATAGCAGGCCGTCCCTTGAGGGTAAACTTGTAAACGCCCAAAATATATACACCGAAACCAGGCTGGCACGGGACCTTTAATGTGCAGCCAGAAGCACATGTGACTACATTGTGTGAGTGAAAAGAATTGCAGCTATGGTACAGAATTCAAGGCTTAGTCCATTCTTGTATCATACTGTTGTTTGACCCATGCAAGAAGATTCAAGTCATCAGCGACATCTATCCTAATGCATGATAGACAGTCACCGTGGGGAACACTCAAACCCATATATTGAGAAATGTGGGAGATTGTTGGAGCTTTTCCTTGACATGTAGAGAGAGAGCTTGCTCTCATTACATGCCTACTTTTTAGTTCCACATCGAAAATGCACCATGAAGTGTATCTCAATATATACATGGTGTGGTGTTGAGGTATGCACATGGGGTGGTGACTCTAAGGAGGGAACCATGTGGGTGATTTTAATAGGAGGTAAGGATAAGGCTCCATATTAAAGCATTAGTACTTTTTGTCATGCTCTTGGAATTTATTCCTTAGGAGCTAAGTCTGGGTGTGCATTTAAACCCTCCTTAGATGTCACGAAAATGCAAATAAAGACTCGTTGATCCGAAAAAGACAGTCCGTTACGAAAATGCTCAAATCAAACCCCCCTCCCGCTGTTAAAATTCGTTAAAAATCGTCTTAAAATACGATTTTGCCCCTCCCCTCCCCCCTCTCTCCGGTGGTGGGGGCGAGTCGGGGGGGCCGGCGATGGCCGGCGGAGGAGGGGGGGAGGGGGGAGGGGGGCGGGTCGCCGGCGGAGGGAGGAGGGGGGAAGGTCGGGGATGACCGGCGGAGGGAGGAGGGGGGGAGGGGGTCGGAGGGCGGGGCGCCGGCGGAGGGAGGAGGGGGGAGGGTCGCCGGCGGAGGGAGGGGGGGTCGGGGATGACCGGCGGAGGGAGGAGGGGGGGGGGATGACGAGCGGAGGGAGGAGGGGGGGTGAAGGGGCGGGTCGCCGGCGGAGGGGGGGTCGAGGTCGGGTCGCCGGCGGAGGAGGGGAGGGGGGGTAGGGAAGGGAGGGGCTGGTAGGGAAGGGTGGGGGGTAGTTTAAGTAGTTTCTATTTTTTTTAAGTCTTAACGGCCATTTTAACGGCCATTTAACGGCCATTCGAAACAAAACAGGTTTTTTGTGAGGTGCAAACTGCTTAAATTTTCTAAAAGGTCTTATTTTGCAAACGAGGCAACTCTAGGGAGGGTTTAAATGCACTTTACCCAGCTAAGTTCCGTAGGGGCTTAGCGACTCGGACTCGGGCTCATGAGACGTAATGTGGCATTTTGTTGACGCACTTTGCACATAGCATGTCAGCATCATTGTTAGGCGCTTAGTGTTCTTTAGTTGCGCTCGTTGCGCGAGCCTCTGCGCTGTCGATCGCGTGCCCGTTCGCACGGACCGTTCGCACGGCCAGTTAGCACGGACCGTTCGCGCGGCCAGTTAGCGCGGGTAGATGGCACGACCAGTTCGCGCGGCTAGATGGCGCGGCAGTTTGAGGGCGCAGTTGGCGCGCAGTGCGTGCAGCGCGCGCAGTGCGTGCAGCGCGCGCAGTGCGCATTGTGCGCAGGTTCACGAGTGCGCGTGGGCGCAGTTCGTGCAGTTGGCGCTAATTGATGTACCGCACACGCTGTCGTGTCTGACCACAATATGAACGGTTATGAAACGTTCGAAAACGGTTCCTCCTTTCATGCAACACGTCCCGAACATTTCGTATACTGGGCGATTACTGCGCGCGCCTATATCAGTTCATCTCTTCTCTCTCATTCAGTTAGTTGATTTTTGTACAAGTTCCTTACGAATTTCAGAGAGCAGAGAAGAGAGAAATTCAGAGAGAGCAATTCAGAGAGAGTTCTGTTCGATCCGAGGAGTCATAAGAGCATTTCGACAGAGTGTTCCGCAGTTCGTCTTCGAACTTGCTGTTTCCTGGAAGTTGATCGTCGTGTGGGGCGAATCTAGCTTTGAGCTCCGGTGATTCGTCACCCCAGCAGGCCTCTTCTTTTCTTCTGTTCATTTCTTTTCACCTGTAACTCGTTCTGAACGAAATCTTCTCTGATCTAATCAGAAAACTTTCGGTGGGCTTACGTCGCTGCCGCTATGAAATTCACTTGTGCCTTGTTCGAAGTGTTACATTTGATTTCGTCTCTCAGAATCCTCCGGAATCTCTGTTGTGCACCTTCCTCGAAGTGTTGCTAAAATCTGTTTTTCATCTTAAAATCATGCCCCGACAATAACAATTATCGATGGCCTTTTTGATAGTATAAATTGTATAGAAAGTGAAGTAACTAAAAAGATTTGAGTTCAAAATCAAGACAATATGGATAGATCTGCTAGAGATAGTAAAACTTTGATCATATTTTGTAATGTACATCCAGCCCGAAATTCACCGATCCAAGAGTAGGATGAGTTCAGTCCGTACAAGAGTCAGATGAGCTCGGTCCCTAAAAGAGTAGGATTAGTAGGAGTAATTCGGTAACTATATTGAAGTCGGTGGTTGCCCTAAACTCTTGTTATAAATATGGCTTAAATCTCTTGTACTTTCTTCTTATTCGCCAGTACCATGTTAAATGCAAGAAAGCAATAAGGTGTCTTTATTCTTCTTATTCACCGGTACCACTTTCATAACAAGGTCCTAAATGATTCAAGGACAATGCAAGAAAGCAAAGGTGTAGTCTCAGACTCTCAGGTAACACCCAGTCAAAGATAGCTAAGAATGAGATAACTAGCATGAGATAGCTTGTGGAATGAGAAAATATTATAGGCCTCGAGGATAAGAAATATATTTTACCATCTTAAGGTATATATCATTTTTATATAATGTGCTCTGAGCAGAATAAATCATCAAATAAAAGGCAGTGCTGTAAGCACAAACACACTACTCCTAATTTTGTAAATTGTTTTTCATTCCCAAATATCATCACTCGATGGAGTAGGCAAAGAGATGGACAATTCCCAATTCTCTAAAGTTGTTTATGTACAGCATCAGTAACAACAATAACAAAGCTTTTTGTAAAAATAATAACCATTGTATAGTTGTATTAATGTGTTCTTTGGTCTCAAATCAGAAAAGAGTAGTTAGTCCGACATTTACATCTTACTATATATTTGCCCTTCGGTCTAATGGATGTTCTCTCTCATGTTCATTGGTTACGAAGTGACAATTGATATCGATGTGTTTTGTGCGTTCATGAAACACATGAGTGTTGACAATCTCAGATTATGAATTGCCCTGATGTCGTCACAATGAAAAGTGACAGCAGAAAAGAAACACCCATGTCAGCAAGATGTAAAATCAAGTATTTCAGCAGTAGTAGATGATGCATAATCTCTGCCCTGAAACGAGAGACAATGTCTTGCTTGTGGACTTCTAAAAGATCAAAGAGTCACCAAGAAATATACAGGAACTAGTACTGGATTTCCATTCAGATGCATCACTTGTCTAATCAACAACCAGTGTTGTAAAAATCCCTCTAGGCGGCCGACTAGTCCCCGACTAGTCGCTAGTCGGCCGCCGCCGACTCGACTAGGGGCTAGTCCCCGACTAGTCACTTGTCGGCCACCGTCGACTCGATTAGGGGCTGGTCCATCCAAAAATTGGCTAAATTGGTACTAGTCTGGGCTGCCGTCGACTTCATCAAGGCAGTCGCCGTCGACTCTTTACTTTGTTGCTGCCTTTTTTCTATTTTTGAAAAAAGTGACTAGCCTACTCTTTTATTTTTACTTTTTCTTTGTTATCTCTTTGCTACTGTTGTTTTGGCTTTTTTTTAATTTTTGCTTGTTACTTTTTTTTTGCTTTTGCTTGCTACTGCGGCTGTAACTCTCCGTGCAAAATAGTAAGTTGTTAACATATTATTTAAAGGTTTATCGAAATAGAAATTTGTGCAAAATAATGAATAAGAAAATGCACTGCAATAACTAAAAGTTCAACAATTAACATATTATTTTTTAAAATATTTTTATAACATATTACATATATATATATATATATATATATATATATATATATATATATTAAAAATTCTAAACCGACTAGTCCCCGACTAGTCCTCGAGTAGTTCGATTAATCCGTAGTCCCCACAAACCGACTAGCGGCCGACTAGCGATTTTTACAACCTTGTCAACAACACTTGTTTATATTCACAAACTTTAGTTGGTAACCCACAGTGAGTTTCAGGAGGAATTCTAAGAATAATGACCATTGTATAATAATTATTGTGTTCTTTCGTCACACATTGGAAAGAGTAGCTAGTTTAGCATTTGCAACTTACTATATATTTGGTCTTGGGCTTAACAGAAAACTTACCTCTTATTTTGTAATTTTCGTATCTATTATCTCACATTCTAACATTTTTAACCCGATGGACACTTAGAGATAATAGATGGACATGTAAACACGATGGTTGATCAAGGAGTCCTAAAGATTGAAAAGAACCTCCTATAAAGATCGACAAAAATGCAGGATACTAAAACTCTTGTGAGACAAATTAGCAAAGGAAGCGGCCAAGAAAGAAATTTGTGAATTATGAAAATATGTGTGAGTATGTGTACGAAGTTAACAAGCACAAGCCCAACCGCCAACTGGTCAACTCTTGGAGATATAAGGACCTGACTCGACATTTTGAAATCCCATGAACACTAATTAAAAATGAGGATGAACTGAATATATCCATGTCTGAATGAGAGTCGAACTTGGAGGAGCGGTCTATGCGGGCATAAGGGATTGGGGGATTGACAATCAGCCTAGATGGAGCATGCGGTGGATATCGACTCAAGCAATTGATTGACGAAGGATATATGAGAGCCATAAAATCAAGAATGGGCGTGCAAAGAAACAAACTTAAGTCTAGGCTAGGGTGATTAACGTCTCGTGCTTATATAAAGACCAAAAAGGATTAGTACATGAAAATGACAATAATATTAAAAAAACATCTAAGAGAAATTAGCAAAGAAAGCCAACAAAGAAATTTGTGAAACAAAGAATATATATATATATATATATATATATATATATATATATATATTTGGAATAAGGGTGAATTTATTCCTCGCATATAGCGGAAAAGGTATTAAAGTACAACATCACAACTTTTCATGCCCCAATAATACTATTATGGGGCCATTACAGATACATCGAATTCTATATTATGTAAAATTCCAATAGGGGGGTAGTCAAGCCCTCAAAGATACGTCTGTTCCGCTCCTTCCAGATGTGCCAAACAGACGCAGCAAGACGAACTCTGGCTCTTCTAGCCCACCCCGGATTCCGTCCTCTGTGATCTCGGATCCAGCTGAGAATGCTCCGAATGTCCCGGTCCATCCCCACTCCTCCTCTTAGCTGTGCACACTGCTCAGTCCAAATGTGCCAGGTCACCGGACAACCAAAGAAGAGATGCCCCATAGATTCATCTTCATCATTACATAGCACACATTTGGCATCCGGGATCTGCATCCCAAATCGGAGGAGTCTGTCTCTCGTCATCAATCTACCCCGGAGAAGGCGATAAGCACATAGTTGCATTTTTCGTGCAACGCCCTTGCCCCAAATGAAGTCCACCTCCTCAGCCTGGTCGTGGTGAGTCCGAACCAAATCATAGCAGCTACGAAAGCAGAATAGACCTGACCCGCCTCCCGTACCTGGGCCGGCCCAGCTCCATGTATCCTCCGTCTGGCTAGCGTCAATGGTAATAAGGTGTATCTCTGCTGCAAGCTGGACAGTAAATGGGTATCCCTCTGGCCTCCAAATTCCGTCTCTAATGATCCGGCTGCATGTGAGCCCCCTTCCCGCTTCCCTGTCCAGCTGCCCTCCCAATATCTCGAGCAGGGATCTGGAACCCAACCAAGGGTCTAGCCAAAGGTCGGTAGTCGTCCCATCCTTCATGCGCCTGCAGATAGCGGTCTGGAGCACCGGTCTACATCTCAGGATGGCCTTAAACGTGACCGAGAAATTGTTGTCTATCCTGCAGGCCCAGAAGTTGGTCCTCCGTAAGTATCTGCTTGCCATCCAGTCCGCCCAGAGCGACCCCCCCTGATGAATTTCCAGGCCATCTTCACACAAGCTGCCTTCCGAACCGCATGCAGAGGCCTCAACCCAACTCCTCCTTCCTCCCGAGGCCGACATAACTGATCCCAGGATATCGCATGTATCCCTCCCCTCCAGATGAAGTTAGCGCAAATAGCCTCCACCTTCCGAATAGTAGCTGTGGGGATCTGGATAGACTGGAGCCAGAACATAGTGATGCCAGCAATGACCGACCGCACCAACTCAATCCGTCCCCCAAATGAAAGCCCCGTCCCTTGCCAGCCCTCCACTCTCCTCTGAGCAAAGTCCACCAAGCTGTGGAAATCCTGCTCTCGGGCATAGTTGACCGTCAGCGGGACCCCCAGGTATTTCACTGGAAGCTCGCCTCTGTCCACGTCTAAAGCGAAGGCTCTCTCCTCCTGAAGTGTACACCGGGAGCTGAAGTAGACTCTGCTCTTCTCCCGGTTTAACTGGAGCCCAGAAAGCCGCCCGAACTCCTCCATAATGTCAGAGAGCGCTCTCATTCCCCTCATGGAAGGCTGGAGTAGCACCAATAAATCATCAGCATAAATCAAATGAGATACAGCAGGACTCACCAACCGGAAAAGGGGAACAATCCTCCCGCTATGCACTGTTATATCCATCATACACGTGAAGTACTCCACCAAGGTAAAGAGATACGGGGAGAGGGGGTCGCCCTGCCTCAACCCCCTGTTGCTACTAAAGTAGCAATGTGGCGTGCCCTGGATGAGGACAGAGAAGGTAGGGGAGCAGATGCACTCCCTCACCCTCGCAACCCACCTCTCGTCAAACCCCATGGCAAGTATCAAGTGGCACAGGAAGTCCCGATTGACCGTGTCATACGCTTTCCGAAGGTCAAGCTTCACACAAGCCTTCATCCCCCCCGGTTTGCTGAACTCCCGTACCATCTCGTGAGCTAGCAGACTGTGCTCCGCTATCGACTGACCCTTGATGAACGCTGCTTGGTTCTGGGACACTAAACCCTGCATAATCCCCTCCATACGCCTGCACATAAGATGAGTGATAATCTTGTAAAGGAAATTACAGCAAGCAATGGGTCTAAAGTCTGCAAGTGAGGTCGCTCCTTCCTTCTTAGGAACCAGAGTCAAAAATGTATGGTTCATCTCCTTCAGGAGCCGGCCCTCCACAAAGAACTCCTGAACCGCTGCCAGAACAGGTGCCTTAAGCACACCCCAGTGTCGCTTAAAGAACCCAGAAGAGAAGCCATCAGGCCCAGGAGTTTTGTTGGGATTAGCCTTCATCACAATATCTTCCACCTCCTCCATCCTCACCGGTGCCAAAAGTAGACTGTTCCCATGTCGGGACACCAGTCTCTTCGTAACCAGGGCCGGAAACGTGCCGGAGTAGTCCGTCTGCTGATATAAGTCAGTGTAGAATCTGACGGCCTCCTCCTGGATCTCCACCGGGTCTCCTACAAGACGACCCTCAGCATTCAGAAGTCTGGGGATGCTGTTCCGGTGCTGACGGGTGCGGATCACATCATAAAAGAATTTGGTGCAACGGTCTCCATCTTTGAGCCAGGTGCATTTAGCCCTCTGTGCCGCACTGATCTCCTCCTGCAGTCTCATGATGCTAACCTCCTCAATCAGGGTCTTCTCCATAGCCGCCAGTTCCCTATTCATAATGTCCTATTGGAGGGCCACCTGAGTGTCCCGAAGCTCTTCTTCCTTCTCTGCCAGGGAAGTCCGCGGTCTCGTCTTCACCCACCCCCTGATAGTCCGCTTGAGCTGCTTGAGCTTGTGAACCATGCGGAATTGGGCCGTGCCATCCCGGAAGTGCTGCATCTCTCTCATAACTACCTCCTCATAACCTGGTGATAGGTACCAGCTGTTGTTATACCGGAACGGCCTCGCCCGCAAAGTGGGTCTCTCACATAGGCCCACCCGGATAGGAGAATGATCGCTAGTACCCGCTGCCAGACCTTCCGCCACCGAGTTCGGGAAACACCTGAACCACTCGCTATTGTCCAAGGCCCGATCCAGCTGACAAGCAATACGATTTTGAGTAGCCTTGTTGTGCCAGGTCCAAATATGTCCAGCTCGCTCCAGCCCCCGCATACCTGACATAAGAAGACACCTCTGGAAGTCGTATAAAATCGAGTCCGGTACAGGCCGGCCCCCAACCTTCTCTTGACGAAGCAACATAGCATTGAAGTCCTCCATGATGAGTAGGGGGAGATGCATGTTGTCCGCCATACGACCCATAAGCACAATATCCTCCCACAGAGCCTCCCGGAGTCTCCGGTCGTTGTGCCCATATACAGCACCCAGGATGAATCTGAACCCACCTTTATTCTCAAAAGTAACACCGATGAGTTGCTCTGACTTATGAATCTGAACCCCCACCCAGCTACCTGTGTTCCACCTAACCCAGATCCTTGCCATACCGCAAAGATCTAAGTTATGAATGTGATCCCAGGCTGCCGGAGTCCGACGTGAGAGCATAGCGGCCCCTCGAATCTTCGTCTCCAGCAGAATAGCAATATCACATGCCTCTCTCCTCAGCACCCCTCTGATCTCCCTCCATCGACCAATGGAACACCCCCCCTAATGTTCCATGCTAGGACCGACATCTAAATAAAAGATGTTGGGCCCCCCTGTAACTCCTCTGGATCGACACTCGAGGGAAGTGTCTCATCCGTCTGCTCAAGGACTGCATCTACCATGGAGGAAGGGGCAAGATGTGCCTGAATCCTGCTAAGAGTAAGTGTCCAGTCAGGATTGGGGTCGGTCTGGTCATCCATCTCCCTCATCTGAGGAATATCCTCCAGTGTGGCCGGGACGTGTCTCTTCCTGCTGCTGTAAACCATAAGTGCCGTGGAGGCCTCCACCCCCCTCTGACTACTATCCGCCGCACTCATCCCCCTGGTCATCATAGTCCTCCGAGGCCTCAACGGAACCAGCGCACCCTGCATGCTCTCCTGTCTCAGTAGCGATCCTGTCTCCAGTCTCCTATCAATCTCCATAACTGTGTCTTCCTCCATGTGTCTCTCTGGCGCCGTCTCCTCAGGCAAGTGACTGGGGGCCGCCTCCCTCTCGTGTGCCTCCGTCTGAACCGTCTCCGGCCGAGATGTCTCTGTCTGGCCCGCCTGTGGCCTGGCGGACTCCTTCCCCTTATAGTTGCACGCACTGGTAACGTGCCCAAAGCACTCGCAATACGAACACATGGGTGGGACCCAATCATACTCCACAGCCTGCGTCAGAACCTCTCCAGATGGTACCTGATACTCAAGCATGCTCGGGAGCTCCGAGCCTGCCTTGATCTCCACAAAGACTCTGGCGTACATTATTCTGGATCGGAAAGTAGTGGCCTCATCTGCCTTGATCGGCTTTCCCACGAGGCTGGCGAGTCTCATGAGAAGTGGGATGCTCCAATATTGAACAGGGAATTCTGGGAACCGGATCCAGACGGGGATGGCATTCAACACTTCCTTCTCACATCTCAGCGCCGGTGTCCATTCTTTCAAAATAATGAGTCTCCCATCAAACGACCATGGCCCTCCCTGCACAATCCTGGTCACATCCTCCGCCAGCACAAACTTGACATAGTAAAATCCATTCTCCCGGAAGAAGAATTCCACGCTGCCCTTGGGCCTCCAGACTCTCTCCGCATAACCCCTGATTTGGCCAAAGAACGGCTTATTCCCTAACACATATAGCACTAAGGTGTTCTTCCAAAAATCAGCGACCTTTACAATTTCCTCTGCGGGGAAGTAAGCCATGTGTCCTCCACCAACCGCCATCGGGGTAACATATTCCATTGACATCGGACTTTTCGACTCCACTGGGGTGCAGACCTCCTTCCATGACCGAGGCCTCTGCTCCACAGAGGGGGTCCTGGTTGGAGGAGTCGCAGCTACCGGGCCTTGCCTACCAGCATCGACTACAACACCCTTCCCCTTCTCCGTCGCCGTCGCCTTTGGCCGCCACCCAGACACGGTGCGAACCATATTTCCCCTTCGGCGATGCGGATCAACAGTGCCTCTTGGGGGTCGGCTCCCAAAATTCCCTTGGTTCTGAACCCCTCGTCGCCCTCCGGCCCGTCGTCTCACCACCGTCTGCCAACCTGCCTCTCCAGTCCCGTCCGCCCCCATTGTAGACCCCGACCCGAATTCGAAAGTCGGTGCCGGACCTCTACTCGCTCCTGAACCCCCAATCGTGGCGGTCCCGATAAATCCAGCCGACCCCTCCCGCCGTGGTGCGCCCTGCCGCCGCCGCCCGACCCCCCCACCGCCTGGGGGGGTCTCCTTGCTGCCGCCGCCACTAGGGTGGGCCGCCCCCTCCCCGCTGGTGTCGCCCGACCCCCCCTCCGCCTGGGGGGGTCTCCCTGCTGCCGCCGCCACTAGGGCGGGCCGCCCCCTCCCCGCTGGTGTCACCCGACCCCCCCTCCGCCGGGGGGGGGGGGGGTCACCATACTCCCGCCACCGCCTGGAGGGGTGGATCCCCCCCTCCCAGGGTCGCCCGACCCCCCTCCACCGCCTGGGGGGGTCGCCAACCCTCCGCCGCCCGTAGCAAGGAGCCCCCCCCCCCCCCCCCTTCCCACCTTACTCCTCCTTCGAGAGGGTCTGGGGGGCGGGGGGGGGGGGGGGGGGGGGCGGGGGTGCCGTCGCCTTCGTCACGGAAACCCTAGCAGAGCTCATCCCGTATATATATATATATATATATATATATATATATATATATATATATATATATATATATATATTGGAAAAGGTAATTATATTGCTAGAATATTGTGTTACATCGTTCACTGGTCATTTAGACCATGCATTTTACATCATATTCTATATTGTTTAGGATTCCCGCCTTTGTAATATGTAACCCCTCGTAGATGTGATTGTTGCGTTCCCTCCAGATGTGCCAAACAGCTGCTGACAGTCAAATACGAGCCGTCCTCACCCACCTGGATCCTCTTCCTGCCTTAGACGAGATGGACGCAATCTGGTTATTCATGTCCATGTTCAAATCTGCTCGCATATGTAGTTTAGATCTTTGTGCATTCCAAACATCTCTTGTAAACTCACATTGGAAGAATAGGTGAAGGGGAGTTTCATGATCATTCTGACATAGGATGCATCCCTGTCCATATATTTGAATGCCCGGGCGAGTTATCCAATGTTAAAAAAAGACTGCCGCGTAACACTTTATACATGTTTAATTGCATTTTGTTTGCTAATCCCTTCACCCATTTGAACTCATTGTTTGGTTGTTGTGGCTGGATGTCTCAAACCTGATTATAGACGGTCCTGAATTCAAATTTTTCCGATAGAGAATCATCCCATACCCACCTATCCATCTCCATATCTGGTTGGATCCGCACGTTGGCGATGTCCGCTGCGAGTAGCCGGCCCACCGGGTGGTCAGAAATCCGTTATTCACCTGCCTGAATCAAGGCCTCCACCGGTTCCTCCCTCTCAACCATGGTATACAGTTGCCACCCGACCTTCTCCACAACACTTTGGTGATCCAGCCACGGGTCAAACCATACGTGAGTGTCTAGTCCAGTGCTTATCACTCGCGTGATTAGCTCTTTTAGCCGCACTCTATATTGCAGCGTCGTCTTGTAGGATATGGAGAAATTGTTATTAGTGTGTTGGGTACATAAATTCTTCTTCTTTAAATACTTGTTACCCATCCATACTGCCCACAACGACCTCCCATCAAGAATGTTCCAAGCAAGTCTCAATCCTGCGATGTCTCGAAGGTTAGACAGGGATCGTAGACCCACCCCTCTCTCACTTTTTGGATGACATAACTCGGTCCAGGCTATCATATGAATACCAACTCGCCATATAAAGTCAGCACAGAGCTTATCCACCTTACAAATGGTTGCTACAAGGAGCATAATGGCTTGCAGCCAGAAAAGTGAGATAGCTGATATAACCGATCGAACAAGCTCTATCCTTCCGCCAAGCGACAGATGTTGTGCCTACCATCCTTCTATCCGCCTTTGTACATATTCGATCAAGCTCTAACAATCAAAGTCTCTGGCATAGTTAACTACGAATGGTAGACCTAGATATTTTAGTGGCAGACTAACTCTTTCAATATGAAGAATGTCTCTAAGCTCCTACTGATTCGTACAGTGTGAGCTAAAATATATCTTACTTATATCCCGATTAAGCTGCAGTCCCGAAATTTTAACAAATTCCTCTATAATTTGTACCATCGTATGTAGCCCCCTATTGGATGGGACTAAGAAGACCAGAATTTCATCCGCATATATAAGATGGGACACAATAGGGACGATCTGCCTATATAAGGGGATGATACTCTTCTTGTGAACCGCTACATCCATCAAACAAGAGAAGTATTCCATCACCAATGTAAATAAATATGGCGATAGAGGATCACCCTGTTGAAGACCACGGTTGCTGCTGAAGAACTCAAGTGGTTGTCCTTTGATGAGAATCGAGAAGGTCAAAGTCGAAATGCATTCATATATTTTGTCCACCCAAGCAACATCAAATCCCATTGATAGCATGATATGACGTACAAACTCCACACTAACCGTATCATATGCCTTCCGAAGATTAAGCTTCATATATGCCTTCTGACCCCCTACTTTGTTGAAGTTCCTGACTATTTCATGGGCCAGTAAGCTATTCTCTGCTATTAGTCTGCCTTTGACGAATGCCGCTTGGTTCTAAAAAATGAGTTCCTGCATAATCCTCTCCATACGTTGGCAGATAATGGAAGTAATAATTTTGTACAAAAAATTGCAACAGAAAATATGACGATAATCAGCTAGAGACTTGGCTCCTTCCTTCTTCAGAATCAGCATGAGGAATGTATGATTGAGTTCTCTCAAAAGCCTCCCGTTGGGGAAAAAATCCTGAACAATAAGAATAGAATGCTTTAATCATTCCAATGAGTTTTATAAAATTTACTGTTCAGCTTTCTTCACAACTTCTTCCACCTCTTCCATTGCGACCGGTGCAAGCAACCTCTGATTACCGTCAGGAGTCACCAGTTTCTTGCAAGTAGTTACCGGGAAATGACAAAGATAATCCTCTTGATTATATAATGTGATATAGTACTCAAGAGCTTCTCTTTGAATCACTTTGGGAGCTGGCACCTCTCGTCCATCCGCGTTGATGAGTTTACTAATATGGTTCCTATGTTATCTTGTCCGGATGATGTCATACAAGAATTTAGTACAACGATCCCCTTCCTTTAGCCATGTACATTTGGCACGTTGTGCCAATTGTATCTCTTCCTGCACTGTGAGCAGACAAACCTCCTCAAGGAGGACCCTCTCACAGGCGTCCGCCTCCGAATCAATCGGGGACGCTTGGAGTAGCTCCTGGATTTCCTGGAGCTCATGCGCCCGTTGGGACAGCGTAACCCAGTCCTTCAAAGCCTTCTTGACCGCCTTCAGTTGTTGCACCATACGGTATTGTCCGTTCTCGTTCATCGTTAATTGTAAACCCGAGTTTACCGTCTCTTGATAACCTTAGGAGGGACGGCCAAGAATTGTTGTAGCGAAACGGCATACTTCGACTGGGTGAGTACTCCACTAATTGTACCATAATTGGTGAGTAATCACTAGTAGAGGGGGGCTAATCCTTGCGCCACCACTGATGGAAAGACTACGAACCACCGGTCTTTCTAGAGTGCCAGATCAAGCTGGCAAGCAATTCTGTTCATTATGGCTTTGTTATTCCAAGTCCACACGTGTCCTGTGCGTTCCAGGCATCTAAAACCGGTTTGCAACAAATATTGTTGGAAATCTACAAGAATATTATTCGGGACTCGACGGCCTCCTATTTTCTCATGACTATATAACATTGCATTAAAATCCCTACTCAAAGTAATGGCAGTTGGAGTTGGGTGTCCGCAACAATGCTCATGTGCATAATCTCCCTCCACAGCGCATCGCGTTTCCGTCTATCATTATGGCTATATACTGCTCCAAAAATGAATTTGAAACCACCTCTTATATTTATTGTTTAAAATATTAGTCAATTAAGAAATACACAACTAAAAGATTAAGATGAAATGAGAATGCTAAGATGGAAGACTAGTAATACAATGTATGATAGAATAAGAAATAAATGCATTCATGGGATGTTGAGGTGGTGTCAGTGGAGGATAAGAGAACATCCTTGATGGTGATTTGGACGTGTGCAACGGAGAGAAATAGATGAATCGGTTAGGATGAGCAACATGATATTTTTTAGACTAGATAGTGGAAAAATTCCCCCAGCATTCGAATAACGGTAACTAACGAAACAAATGAGGGAGTAGACCATATAGATGACACGAATATAACCTAAGAGAGAGCATTTCAATATTTAGTTATCAGGATTAATGATTCATCAAGATGGAGAGATTCGATGTTGTATACATAATAAAGCAAGATGGTTGAAGTGGAGGATGTCTTGTAAAGTACTTTGTGATCGTTGGAAAATTTTAATATTGAGAGGAAAAGTATACAACACACTAATAAAACCAATTATGTTTATTGTTTGAAATATTAGGCAATTAAGAAATACACACAACTAAGAGACTAAGATGAAATGAGAATGCTGAGATGGAAGACTAGTAATACAATGTAAGATAGAATAAGAATTAAATGCATTCATGGGATGTTGAGGTGGTCTCCATGGAGGATAAGAGAACATCCTCGATGGTGATTTGGACGTGTGCAACGGGGAGAAATAGATGAACCAGTTAGGAGGATAAACATGACTCTTTTTTTAGACTAGATGGTGGGAGAATTCCTCCCGCATTCAATTAATGGTAATTAACGAAACAAAGATCCGAGTACAAGGAGATAAGTCTGAAACAGTAAAGAGAAGGATAATACAAAATCAAACTCTCAACAAAATCAGAATGATCTGCCGGCTAGTCGAAGCTTGCCGTAGGTTGAATTTGTCGCTTTTGTAAATTAGAGTTCTTCAAATATCTTCAAGTTCGTCCTATGTTTGAAGCAATATGATCTTAGTTAAAGGGATTGCTACTATTAGTAGTAGGTCAAAACGAACATGGATTAAGATTATTAAAAAGGAATGACAGTCATATAGGAAATGTGACTTATGAATGCACTCGTATGAAGTTGGAAGTGGTGTCAATGAGAGAATATCATCTCAGGTGGCTTGGAAATGTGTTAAGGAGACCAATAATGATGACCACTTAGGAGGAACAAGATCATAGTAAAAGGAGTTTTCAGAAGTAGTGGTAGGCCCAAACAAACATCTATGAGGTGTGGGTAAAAAGGAAATGGAAATAGCAATGATTAATGTTAGAAAGGAAACGGCCACAGCATAGGAGAATGAAAGAAAAGAATTCATATAGCCAAACAAAATTTTGGTATAAAGCATATGTTCTTGTTGTAAGTTTGATTATAAAATTAATAGTAGAGATCATCTTAAAAGAACAGATATTAGGATTAGGCTTAAATTTTATCATGTACATTACGATTCATTAGAACTTTGTTGGGCAAGTATTCACATGGTGACTTCGTTTTATGCCTTAGGCTGTTTCAGCTCCACCTACATTTGTAGGACTTTTTATGCCACACCACACTACCCTTGGTCCACATAGGGAAGTCAAAATGATCAATCGAGAGGACAACATGCTGCATGTACATTAAGGTAAGAAGAAATGATGATAAATCAATTTTGTGCACAAGTATACAAAGTGTTTCACATTTACTAATTATCATAATTGTGACAAGATACACTCCTATAACTGGAAGTTATATCAAGATTGTGACAAAAGTTACCGTAAAGGTGAGACTTAAACCCACAACTTGTCAATTGGTTTGCAAGTTTCTCCCCCAATTCCTTCTGCCAGCTTCCCAAAGCCTTGGTTTCAGGCACAACCCATATGATTGCCATTTCCTTCTCAAATTCGACGGTGGCTGAGGATACTTGGGGCTTCACAAAATACTTGTTAGTTTAAATTATCTATATAGCCAAAATAACACATTCAACAAACAAAAAGAAGCAAGTGAAGCTAAATATTCAAAAATAGTTGCAAGTGCCTAAAAAGTTAAAAACTCAAGGGAAACGGACGATAAATCAAAGAGATTGTCCTGGTTATAGAGAAGGTTCAATTTTCTTTAATAATAACTATGGATAGCCATCCCTTATCAAGGGAAGATGTCAAATTCACTTGTCATGATAAGCATGCTGTTTGCATAGTATTCAGAGTGAGCAAGAATCATCTACTTCATAGAACTAGCATCATGAAATTGTTCCTATCCTACTCATTCAATTTGCAGTTTATCACCAACTATCATATACTATGATTAATATTCTGATTAAATGTTCCATCATCCTCCATTTAACAAATCTGTTTTCTTGGACGATCTATGATAATACACGACATATCCTTCTCTAGACAAGTCTTATTAATACTGTTACATGAAATTAGAAGATACCAATAACCTTGGGAATTTCATTATCTTCGTTTCTCTACTATACTATCAATTACTTTTAGAATTAAAACAATATTAATATTTCACATTCTAGAGCCACTTCAAAGTTCCGTTTCACTGTACAGAGACTAGCATTGAGACAAAGGAGGAAAAGATCCGAGAAAACATATCTTACTTGGCTTTCCAATATGCGTTTCACACTTGCAGCACACCCACCACATGACATTCCCTGAGGGAAATACCAATTGTACATAAAAATCCATTCTTGTTCCTTAATATGAAAACTGGTACTTTCCATGGATGTACAGTTACCTCATATTGATTTATACATATGATACAGTAATTTTGAAAAACTAGGATAAAATACGAAAGATATATGACAAAAAAAAATATAAAATTAACAAATTAAACTTATTTTCTTGATCTAAAATAAAAGCAAAATGATATAAATGAATTTGTGTCAGTAAAATGAAATGGACGGGTTTTAGGAATCCATTGGTCACAGGAGAGGAAATACAAGTTTTGCGAAAAAAGAAATAGAATGTGACAAAAAACATTCATATTTCATAACTTCAAACATAACTTAATCTTCTCACTAGCACTATTCTGTCGTTATTCTCTTTCAACTCATTGATACACCTAAGATATGACAATCAATGCTTTTAAAATGTAGGATTTGTCAGGTAGGATATGCAAATTGTATCTTTGAAGTATAGAAGAGTAAGTATCCATTACAATCTGATACATGTAAGGCACCTCCATGCAATATAGCTTTTAAATACTGGAAAATACACTTAAATCTATGCACATACATAAACTAGGATAGAAGGACGAGCATATTTGATAACATTTTTAAAAATAACCTTATTGTGCATCTGGAACACAGGTGACATATCTGTGTTACTTAACACACTTGGAAAACACTGATAGTTCAGGGATACATCTTCTACTATATAATGAGGCTTCAAAACGGCTCAAAAGTGAGCCGTCTAAACCGTATGTATATCATGGTCCATTTTATTTTTAAAAAAATAAATTATGTAAAAAATTGTTGAAAAAAGTTTAAATTTGTTATATATATTCAACATGGGAACTGAACTCAACCAAACAAGAAGAATACCTCCCACCTTAACCACATGAGTTGGAAGAGATATTTGACTATAATTGGATAATATTCTTAGTATACGTTATTATACGTGCAAAGCACGTGCATTTACTCTTGTGTAAGTAAACAGAGTGGGCAGCAGAAAAAAAAAATTCCAACATGCTTGCTATGTTAAGCGATACATGAACCTTAAACGTCTGTATCCTTTTGGATAACTGCAAAGACGGCCCTGGCCTAGGGCAGGCCAAGCGACGGACCAGTGCCCCAGGCGAAAAGGGGTACCAACATGGATCTATCTAAAATATAACTAGTATGTATCATGTGTCATTCTTAATAAATATACATTGTGGTGTAGTGGTTATAACGTTAGGCCTTTACTTTAGAGGTCCTTGGTTCAAATCTTGTTGGCAACAAATTTTGGTCATATTTACACCTTTTTTTACATTATGTCCATTTTGAAAATTTTGCCTCGGGCCCTAATTAGCTCAGGGGCAGCCCTAGATAACTGGTCGGTCATCCAATCAGTTAACCGGTTCTAAATCTTTGGATTTCAAGAATTCAATTTTCGGTTTCTCGATAGAGGAACTCTTCACGCATCTAAGCTAGCGATGTTTACTATATGATCTAAAGTTCGTCCTAGGCCATGCCTTAGAACACATTGGTCCTTCCAGGTACATCCCATGTATTAATAGATTCAATCTTGATGCAAGTCATACTCATATTGAAGAAACTTGTAAATAAAACAAGAATCTTCATACATGTAACATAGTATCTTGAGTCCATTTCTAATACTATATGTAGTATCCCGCTCCTAGCGGTCCACTATGTAAGGCTTATGGCTTGATAGACTCGGTCGGAACCAAGTATTGGGGATACTTACCGTCGGCATCAAATCGATCACGGACGAATGCATAAGAACCCTTCCAACTAATGGATCGGTTTCTCTTGAAATGAGTCCAAGGATTTTTTCTGGATGTTTTGTTGCATGGTTTTGATATATGCTTTTCTGAATGGTTTTCGATGATTTGATTTTGTTGCTCATTTTCATCGATTTGTCTTGCATTCCTTCTTGAGAATTCTGAAAGAAAGGAACATAAACGAGACGGAGTATTAATCAAATTGTTGATGCCATTGCAGGCGGACGTGTGACTGAAGGCTAACCGCACAAGTATTCATTTTTCTCTCGGCAATCCTCTAATTGGTGAGTGGTGGATTCTCTGTGGTGGTTTGACCCTTCTTCGCTACCTACTCCTTCATGCAAATCAATTGAATTCTCTTGTTGCCGTGCTACATCCGTTGATCGATAATATGATGCTTATAATGCCACAAGTCGATACCACTAAGATGCTAGTGTAATGAACACATTGAATGAATTGATTATGCTAATGACACAGAATGAAATGATGCTTGTCCCTAAGAGAAATGAAATATTACGATAAGTATTGGAATGAAATGAATTGATGCCTGAGATGATGAATATGAAATGCTGAGAAATGAACATGTTGTCTCTTTACTTTCGATAATTTACCAAGCATTTTATGCTTATCGAGTCGGATACGTATTCGCATGGTCATGGACAACTTGTGTACAAGTTTTGAGATGAGTTTCCTCGAACTGTACCTGGGGCACTGGGACCGATTCAACCTAGGAAAAACATTGGCGTGCTTTGGTAGCACGGGTATTGCGAGACATTCATTGGGGCTAGCTACCTACTTTGAATGGAGCATCGCATTACGTTGAAGTCCTATATGGCATTGAGTCCGTATGGTATAACAACGTCAGTGGCCATGTAGTCAGGATGCATGCTAATGATTGTCTTGTGTAGGGATGGTAAGTATTATTATTATTATTATTATTATCTTATGCAGGAAAGTTGAAATCGACCGTTGGTAAAGTAAATGGATACTTTCATAAGTTATCTTGTTGCCTCATTAAAATTGATGTGATTTACTAGTCCCTAATAAAGATTTTTTAAAATGATTGTCATTAATTTCACAAATGTTGGTTTAGCTGAGTGAATCAAAAGGGGCTCACCAGCGCATTTTTATAATGTGTTGATCCCTCCTCCACAAGTACCGGAGAGAACGCGGGAGCCCGACGGAGATAAAGCTTAGTTGTTGTTGTTTCAAGTTGATTTTCGAATAAAGATTTCAAAGTACTTTTGGAGTCGAGGGTTGTTGTAGTATTTTCAAAAATAATAAAGGGACATAATGTATGGAATAGAAAGTTATTTCATGACAGTCTATCAGTTGTTTTCCTTTTATGAAGCAATATAAGCTGGAACGGCATTTCAAAGAATACTGATAAAAGTTGTACATGCTGCTATTTTATCAATAAAAATGTGAGTTATTCATATATTGTGTATTCAATATTTCTACTGTGGCTGTGTTTCAATTTTTAAAATGACACAAATGTGCACGGTCTTGCCTTGTACAAGTGCAACAGCAGACTTGTACGATATCACGCCCAACGAGGACGAAAAATTTACGGAATCGGGACGTGACACTATATGGCTATGTTTGGTCACTATTAAAGTGAGGGAAATGAAAGGAAAAAATGGAACTTGAGCCTATATAAATCAGATCATATTTTGTACATGACATACTTTCAGTTGTACTTTCACTTTCCTTTCACTCACTTTCCACCAAACACAACCTATGAGTTTACAGTATACCTTATCAGTGACTAAGAATCGCATAACTTATCGATACATAAGAACCACACAAGCATCCAATCTCTAACGGTATCTACACAAGTTATCTTGACCACTGAACAATGTCTCGTATGACAAATCTTCGTACCGGCTGTCTACCGAATCACTAACAAAATTTGGCTTGTGATTTTGCAATCTCATTTGTTAAATTGTTTTATATAGAGCGACTAAAGTTATTATCTTATGCATATAATGAATAATGGTTGCATCTCACCCATGTCGCATCTCAAGTTGTCCAATTTGTATCGAGCAATAATTCTCTGACCATGTATATATGTTTACTTGAATTATATCTAGTTGAACTTTTTATTTATTTACTTAGAAAACCACATTCCATGCCTATATAAAACTCTTGGCACACAAGGCCAGTTTCCTAGGTTATTCCATAGTTCGTAGTATCAGATGATATGATAAGATTCAGTCGATACGTATTGGTTTTGGCATGTTCCGATTCGATACCGATCGCAACCGACATTGACCGATATCAACGTTGGGGGACCTTTCCTGATAGATTCGATAGAGAAAAATTGAATGGAAATGATAGAAGAACGGAAAAATAATGTCACCACAATGATTCATTTCTACCGAAGATTAACAATGTTACAGTGTGTCGATAATATTCCTTATCAAAAAACTGTAACTATTATCATTTGTCGAAGTTGTATAAATATAAATGCAACATTCATCCATATTAATATTATTCCATTTAGAACAACTTAATGTGGTTGTAGTATATTTAAAGGCGATAAAATAAATAATAGTATCTATTGCAAGTAGAATATTATCTTATTTTAAATAAACAAGAAATAACATATAATATATAAAATTATATCTAAATATCAAATATATTTTTCTAGACTTTTCAAATACTTATTATCATTTTTGGCTTTACGGAACGAAAAATCCGATACTCTGATAAGAGTCAAATTGCGAACAGTTGATACCGATACTAATAGGAAGGATCCAAAATCAATTCCGATAGTGACATTTCGAACCTTGGGTTACATCATCGAAGTTGATACTTGTCTAAAATCCATGCTAGTGCATACTATAAAAATCTAGTGTTATATTAAGTGGTTTTCATTATGCACTCAGTCAATGGCAGGTTATCAGTTGATCGAATTACTACATGACCACTTGGAATATTCCATCACCAATAATCCTCTCTTCGAACACCGATCTATTTCCTATCAATCTCACCTTTATATATCATTATCAAGAAGAAGAAGAAAAATAAGATAATAAGGCAATACAAAGAGTGACATGAGCTTGAATTTGGCATCAATATAGAAAATCTATATTATATTTGCTAACCTAAGTTTATATATAACTGCTTCTAATCTAAGTTTATGTCGCGGCTCCTTCTTGACATATCTACCTTGGCTAAAATTTGGCATCAATAAAGAAAATCGATATTATATTTGCAGTCGATAATAAACTTCATGAATTCTCTTGTGAGCTTCTTGTGCTCCATAACCAACCCAGAGATATAGAACCAAGGTTCAAAGTATTCGGTATCAGACATTTTGTATGAGTATCGATATCAGCAGTATCTGCGGTATTGGATCGGAGTATCGAATTTTTTGGTATCGGCAATATTAAATAATTATTAATAAATTAGCAAAAGTTTAGAGAAAAAATAGTTTATATATTTATGCATTATTTAAGTACTTTTTGTGTTTTTTTGCTTAATAATTGAATGAAACAATAGTCACCCTTACTGATTGGTCCTGCGGTATATAAGTTTTCTTTATTTACATGTTTTTACAATCTTATTATCTCATTATATTCTTACTAATTAAATATTACATTGTTCTATAGGTAACAGGTTTCAGTTTTGATGAATTAAGATGCATAGAGGGACGCACAATATACACTTGTACCTCGTTTGGTACATTGTAATGTAATCGTAATCGTAACGTAATCGAATAGAAAAATGAATTTTTTTCATTTGATTATATTGCGATTACGATTACATTATAGTAAACCAAACGGGATCTTCATACTCGAGAGATTAGAACCAATACCAGTGGCAGGACAAGAGTCGCAAAACCCATAATTATATTTGTCCGAATGTTTTCTTTTAAATTTTGGTAAAATAGTAAAAAAATTAATTATATTCAGAATTTTAGTTTTATGCATAGTTACAAATCATTACAATGCGACCCATGGTGCCAATTATTTTTTTCATAATATAACAAAATAAAGTTAGCTACAATATTCACATGCTTGGATTTAAAAGTCCTATAAAAATCCACTTTGCCAAAAAAATTCATTGGGACACTGGCCTATCGCTTCATTTAAATTCATGAATAATATCTTTTTACAATAGATAACCATTATGTTATCCTACAAATGTAGTAGTAAAAAAATAATTAATATAGTTAAACATTTTAAAGTTACTCTAGTTGGAAATATTAAATAATGTATATAAAAAAACGTTACATACAATAAAAAATAATGTATATATAGAAAAATTTACATAATAATATATGCATGTGAAAATTCATTGTGCATACAAGTCAACACAGTTAAAAAAAATATTTAGCTATTGAAAATTTTTACTTACATAAAAACTATATATATATATATATAAGATGGAGAGCTCTGCTAGGGTTTCCCCTATGGCGGCCACCACGCCTCCCCCCCGTCCCCCCGATCCGCTTGCGGGAGGGGGGGGGGGGGGGTTTCGGCGGGTTGGAGGAAAGGGCGGCGGCGGCGGCAAGGGGTCCCCCCCGATCGGGGGGAGGGTCGGGCGGCGACGGCGGCAACGAGGGGACCCCCCGATCGGGGGGGGGGGGGGGGGGGGGGTCGGGCGGCAGCGGCAACAGTGGGACCCTCCCGTTCGGGGGGGGGGGGGGTGTAGCGCCCCGCTTTCGATAGGCGACGGAACTTCATAATATGCTAGCGCCGAGTCAGATCGGCCGGAAACTTAGATGGCCATCTGACTCGATCGCTAAGCTTGGTAAACGTTAACGCCTTGCGGCATCGATTCAAATCGATTTGGACGGAAGTTACGAGAATCGATCCAACTAATGGAACGACTTCTGTTGGAATAAGTCCTAGATGCAGCGGGCTGCGTCTCGGCGAGTGAGCTCTCTATAAGAGTCCCTTCGACGGAACCGGACCGCTGTATGGTTTTCTTGGAGCTTTGCCGCTGGGCTTGATGAAGCGCTTTCGCGTCGTTTTCATGGATGCAATTACAATTTCGATGCAAGGGGAAAAGAAGGAATTCTAACAAAGCGTTGGTGCCATTGCAGGAGCTCGCGTAACTAAGGATTGACGTTGCATAGTGTTTGGACGACCGGCACGAAGCAAAGTAATCGGTGGGTGATTTGGCCCCTTCTTTTCTACTCTGTCCCGCAAACTTATTCCTTGCTTCGAATTCATTCAAATCGAACGATGCCAAGTTAATTGCATGCCAATCCACTAAGTCCAAGAACTCGGAAAAACGTATCGATTTAGAGAAATTCACTCTGAAAATACAAGTCTATCACATAAACCAGAAAGTTTAAGGTTCTAGTAAAAAGATAGACTATTTTACGTGCTGCAAAATATTATGAAACGTCGATCGTGGGTTATGATGCCTCGGACAATTTGGTGCCTACGGGATGCTAAATCGGGAGTACGACTTGGGAAAAAATGAATCGTTGCATAAGTTGGGGGAAATGATAATGCCGTTCAATACTGTCCGCGCTATACAAAACTATTGCATATGTTAAACTGTTCACGCATTGGCATGGTCATGGACAGCTTGTGCACAAGTTGATATTTTTCCTCGAATCGATATCCGGGGCATCGGAATCGAATCGACCTAGGGGGAATGAATAATCGTGCTTCGGCACTGATGCATTACGGGACCGTCAGTCAGGCTTGCAACCTAGACTGAGCGGGCCGAAATGCCGTTGAGATAGTCCCACGTGATGTGTAACATCAATGACCGCATATAAGATAGTAGCATGCTCACCTATTGTCTTATGCAGGTGTGAATATTATCTCTGTTTTATGCAGGGACGAGCACGGCCGTGGTAAGAAATATGATAAACTGCTATGGTTCAATGTATGCTTTATTACGCAAAGATGACTATCGAATATGAACTGAATTCATTTAGTTCTAATAGAAAGACAACTCTAAAGCATGCCTACCCTAACAATCAGAGTCGATTTAGACGAGTGGGTTCGTCTCGTCCACTTAGCAAGTGTGCTAATCCCATTCCCCCAATTTTTCCAGGTGCGACGGGCGCGCTCAACTAAACTGGAGCTGAAGTACGGAGAGGCGTTTTGAAGCTCTTCCTATGCTGAAGTATTTTGAAGCCAATTCAAGTCGACGGCTTATGTATAAAGGGGCGAATGTATGGGATGGCAAGCGTTAGTTCAGGCAACTTGTCGAATGTATTTTCTTATGTTTTCAATCAATGTAGTCGCAACGGCATCCAATGTAAATTACGACTTGCACTTCGTTGCAAGCTATGAATGATGTGATTTGTGAAGTTTCGACTTGGCGTATTTATATCAAAATCAAAAGATAACCATTTGAGAACTTGTCATCTTGCCTTGCACGAGCGCAACTCCAGGCTCGTACGGCATCACGCCTTAGCGAGGACGATCGAATCGGCAAAGTAACACCGGGGACGAACGGTTTGTCGACTCGGGGCGTGACAAATTGGTATCAGAGCACAGTTATGTTTCCTCGGACTTTCGAAAGATGTTTCATTATTGGAATGTCCGTTGCGATGGCTCGATTGAATGCTTGTCGACATGTTACGTGAAATAAAAGTTCCATACAGGTAAGCCCGTAGATATTTTTGAAAAATACTAACGGGTTTACTCTGTTTTGTAGGAATGACTAAGAAAAGGAACAATCCCGTCCCAACCCAAACTGTAGATAGTACGTCGAGCACGAAAAGCACTGAGCCTAGCGAGACGACTATGCAGAAGATGCTACAGTTGATGGAACTGCAGCAGCAGCAACTTCAGACACAATTCAAAGCCCAATTCGAGGCGCAACAAAAACAGATGAATGCCCTGACTCAAATAGTGAGCAGAATGGCGGGCAATACCAAGACGACGGACGAAGAGACCGAGGAAAAACAAGGCGACCAAGAAGAAAACGAGGAAGAAGAGACTCAACCGCAAATGATAGATTCTTCTTCCTTGTTCAAGGCAAAGGAGTTCCGCAAGATGAATCCACCAAAGTTCAACGGCCGAGCGGAGCCTGATGTGATCGTGGGATGGCTCGCGGAGATGGAGGACCTGTTTAATTTGCTTAGCATCGAAGGGTCCCAGCGGGTAACTTGTGCGGCGTTACAGCTGCAACTGAGGGCGTACGACTGGTGGGCCGCTAAAAAGCAGGAAATCTATGAAGCCGATACGGACGCCACGATTTCCTGGAAAATATTCAAGCAAGCCTTCCTCGAACAGTACGTTCCTCGCGCCGTCCGTCAACAAAAAGAAGACGAGTTCATGACGCTGCGACAGGGAAATATGTCTGTCGACGATTATGATTCGAGCTTCTTAAAGCTGGCGAAGTTTGCCGGCGCCTTCCTGCCCAACAAGGAAGCCTGGTGTGAACGCTTACAACAAGGCCTAAATGACGAACTGCGAAGGGACGTCATGAATCAAAGGTGCCGAACATACCGTGAATCCTATAATGCCGCTCTTGATAGTGAGCGCATCTTTGGCCGTATGTCGAGTAGAGGCATCCGTAACCACTTCAACAAGCGTCCTAACGACGCCGGCGCCGGGGGATCGGGAATAACAAAGCGTCCGAACAGATTCGATGATCGAGGCCATGGCAGTCAACACTGCACCAGGTGTGGTAGGCGTGGGCACCGAACCGTCGACTGCGTCACGAGATCTTGCTACAAGTGTGGCGAGGTAGGCCATATAGTTACATATTGCCCACACAAAGGTCCGAATCAACACAACCCACCGAGGAACGTCCCGAATCCGCATAAAGCGCCGATACTGCAAGGCGCGAATGCGGTGCCCGTCAACCATCAGAACCAACGCCACGGAGCTCAAGGCCGAGTTTATGCCTTAACTCGGGACGAGGCGCTTGCGTCCGATACGGTTGTAACAGGTATATTACTCTACAAAGATATACCTGCTCGAGTATTATTCGATTCGGGTGCGACGCATAGCTTTATATCTGCTGATTTTGCGAAAGAAAATAAAATAACCATGCAATCACTAGATATAAATATTAGCGTTAGCACTCCGTCGGGAGTCGATATGCCTGCGAACTTTATTTGTAGGGATGGCCACATTTGCATCGGAGGAAGATATCTATCCTTGGATGCCGTCGTACTAGACATCAAAGATTACGATATAATCCTGGGCATGGATTGGTTGGGCGCTTGTCGTGCAACGATCGAGTGCACGGAGAAGAGAGTAGTGTTTCGTCTTCCTGGCGAGACAGAGTTCTCATATTCGTGCGGTACGGTCTCGAAGGCGGCAATGATGGTGTCGGCAATCTCGGCAAGGCGTATGTTGTGTTCCGGCTACGCGGGATACTTGGCATCAGTTCGAGACACGCGGAAGGATAATACAAACACGCAGACTGATGTTGTGGCAGATTTTCCTGACATTTTTCCTGACGAGATGCCCGGGATGCCGCCGGATCGAGAAATTGAATTCAGCATTGTCACTCCCCGTTCCAAGAATGCGTATTTTTATACATGTGCAATTCATGTATATTTATTTAGTATTTATCATGTACGATCCTGTATTTAAATCCCTTTAATTTCATGTTAATTAATTGTCTGCATTTTATTTCCTGCAATTTTATTTCCTGCAATTTTATTCCTGCAATTTATTTCTGCATTTTATTTTCTGCTTTTAACTTCTCTGCTTTGCTTCGGGTTGGCCTTGGTTGGATCCGTATGAACCCGACCCAATAACCCCACCTACCACCCTTCCCTATTTAAAGCTTCCATCTCATTCTCTCTCCTCATAACTTTCATTCTTCACCATTACTTCTTCTTCTTCCTCTCATCACTTCTCCACCTACCAGCAGTAGCAGCAGGCAAGTGCAATCTTGCTTCTTGCTTGGAGAACCATTTTTATGGTTCATTATTCTTCCTCTCACGATCCTGAGAGAGTTTACTACTTAGCATTTTTGATTTCTTTGGCTTGTTTCTTCCAGATCTGAGTTTTTGTGTTCTCGGTTGTCCATGGGTTCTGAACCATGGGAACTTCATTTCTGGCTTGGGACGAAGGTTCCTGAGTCACGCACACGTTATTACGTGTCTGCGTGTATTTTTAGTCACGCACACGTCTTTACGTGTCTGCGTGTATTTTGAGTCACGCTCACGTTATTACGTGTCAGCGTGTATTTTGAGTCACGCACACGTCTATACGTGTATTTTGAGTCACGCTCACGTTATTACGTGTCAGCGTGTATTTTTAGTCACGCTCACGTTCTTACGTGTCAGCGTGTATTTTTAGTCATGCTCACGTTCCTACGTGTATTTTTAGTCACGCTCACGTCTTGACGAGCGTGCGTGAATTTTCAGTCACGCACACATCTTTGCATGAGTACGTGAATTTTCAGTCACGCACACGTCTTTACGTGTTAGCGTGTATTTTTTTGTCACGCACACGTCCTTACATGTCAGCGTGAATTTTGAGTTACGCACCATCTTTGCATGCGTGCGTGAATTTCTTATCACTTTTCACGCCCATTTTCCACGCTCACTTTTCACGCTCACGCTGTGCGTGCATGAATTTCCCCTGCGTGAATTACTTTTCACGCTCACTCCTACTAGACTTGGCGTGACTTTTGGCCTTAGCATAGACTTGTTGGCGTGACTTTCTAACCTGGGTGTTACTATTTGCTCTGTAAATTATTCATTTAATGATGGCATGATAATTCTTCTATTAAATCCTTACGCCTTTTGGCGTGAACTTGATAAAATCATGATATGTTAATATTGTCAATACAGATTGTTATATGGAATGCTCCTTGTGTCTTGATTGATTTATGGATACCCAGTAAGACTGGAACTTAACCTTGAGAGTTATAGACTCGACCCCATGTAATATTAATTGACTTTCATGCCTTGATACCATTGATAATAATGGTTATCTTGATTAAAATTGATCATACGTTCCTAGTTGGAACTAAGAGACTGGCTAGTCGTCTTATTGAATTGAATGAATGAGACACGTTCATGTAATGAACTATTGTACTCGATTAGCCGATCCCGAATATTGACATGCAGGCACATGCAGGTTTCAAATTATTTATTTATTTATTTAGTTATTTATTTATCTTACAAAAACAGCATGTGTACTTTATGGTCAAGGCATGATTACTCCGTGGTTAGATTTGATTGTTGCATTACGCTATGTAAGACCTACAACATAGCCGCACGGGTATCGTTGTAGAGTTGCGCATATCGTACCCCGTACAAAAGTACTCATTTGAATGACCATGATCCACGGCATGGGACTTCACTCAACGTAGAGACTATTAAGTTAAATAAAATAATGATTGCATGGAGAGAATGGATTCCCGAGTTCTTACATGGCAGCCCCCTTGGGACTAGTAGTGCCCGACGGGCCGGCTGGTTCCCACAGATACTGTAAATCTGTCACACGGACAGGGAACGGTATCTGCTTATATTATTGTACATGCTATATTAACGGCGGGCGTCCCGCTGGGACTCGTCTAATTACATGATTGGCGCAATTGATTGACTGGATAGACTAACCTTGCTCGCACATAGTAAGAACTGAGGAATCTTTATTGCATAATTCCAGGATAACTTGGGACTCACAATAGCAAGCCGTAGTAGTTGATTGGCCGTTCAAGATGATTTGTTTGTGTACTGTACCTACTCTGTTGCCTAACTGAGATGATCAGAATGTCAGGACATGACGGGCCAACTTCTGTCCTTGTTTGGTTGGGAGGTTGGTTCGAAGTGTCGTGATGTTATGTGAATCCTAGTGGAGAGCAGAGATCTATTATTATATTCTCTTACTTACTGGTTTAATCCTTCATATCGTGCTCCCTTGTGGTACTTGCTATTAGAGGTCTAACCTCTCTGGTTTTGCATGGCCAGATTTAGAGCCGGTCCCCGAGGATCCAGCTTACTTCTACCTCCAAGATGGTCAATACTAGGAGAATGATCGCAGGAGGACTCGAGTGGGTTCCTTACTCCACCGCTCGTTTTGTTATTTACTTTATACTTAGCCGTTTGGCACCGACATGTTAGTCGGATTGTCTTGTACTTACTTTTGCATAATTGTAATTAAGTCAGACTGCAGCTGATAACAATTGTGTACACTTTGCTACATCATCTGGCTATGTTTTGTAAAGCCAGATATCAAGAACATTTTGACTGAGCGTTTGGGACGCCTTACTGCTTTATCTTACATGTTCTCTATTTCTGCTTCTTATTTGAATGATTGAGACAATAGATGTGAAGTGACCATAGTAAGACTTTCATGTAGTATGCACCCCCTCGTCTGGTTAGACAGCATTGATCGTATTATACGGTATTCATCTACCCGTAATACGTAGCTGGCTGAGTCATTCCCCCGCTCTCTAGTATTCTGGTTCTGGGGCGTGACAAGCATCGACACCTTTCCGGATACACGGCCGATATCCAAGGCGCCTTACCGAATGGCTCCAGCAGAACTGAAGGAGCTGAAGGTGCAATTACAAGAGTTGCTAGACCGCGGATTTATTCGCCCTAGCGTCTCTCCGTGGGGTGCTCCCGTATTGTTCGTGAAGAAGAAGGATGGGTCGATGCGGCTATGCATCGACTATCGTGAATTCAACAAGGCGACCGTGCGGAACAAGTATCCTTTGCCGCGAATCGACGACTTGTTTGACCAACTGCAAGGCGCGGCAATATGTTCAAAAATCGATCTTCGTTCAGGCTATCATCAATTGAAGATCAAGTCCGACGACATATCGAAGTCTGCCTTCCGCACTCGATATGGTCATTACGAATTCCTCGTCATGCCGTTCGGTTTGACGAATGCCCCAGCCGCGTTCATGGATCTGATGAACCGAGTCTTCCGACCTCAAATAGATAAATTTGTAGTCGTATTCATCGACGATATCCTTGTCTACTCAAAGAATCGTGAAGAACATGCAGAACATTTGAAGACGGTACTGCAGATTCTGCGTGAAAACAAATTGTACGCCAAGCAGAGTAAGTGCGAGTTCTGGATGAGTAGCGTGACATTCCTCGGGCACGTAATCTCTGCCGAAGGTGTCGCGGTGGACCCAAAGAAGATTGATGCGGTGGTGGATTGGAAACGACCTGCCTCGGCTAGCGACATTCGGAGTTTCCTTGGCTTAGCGGGCTACTACCGTCGATTCGTGCGAAGCTTTTCAAAACTAGCGTCGCCTCTGACTCGCCTCACCCAGAAGGGAGTAGTATTTGAATGGAGCGACGACTGTGAATCCAGCTTCCAAGAGTTGAAGCAACGGCTCGTCTCAGCTCCAATCCTTGCACTTCCAGACGGTCCAGAAGGCTTTCAGATATTCAGCGACGCGTCGGGAACTGGCCTTGGGTGCGTACTCATGCAGAGAGACAAAGTCATCTCCTACGCTTCACGGCAGTTGAAGCAGCATGAGAAAAACTACCCGACACACGACCTAGAATTGGCGGCGATCGTCTTTGCGTTGAAGTTATGGCGGCACTACCTCTATGGTGTGGCATGCAGAATCTACACAGATCACAAAAGCCTGAAGTACTTATTTACACAACGGGAACTCAACCTATGACAGCGACGTTGGCTCAAACTCATAAAAGATTACGAGCTAACGATCGAGTATACACCGGGCAAGGAAAACGTGGTGGCCGACGCACTCAGCAGAATGTTTATGGGAACACTGGCCATAAACAAGGCGATACAGCGAGACCTTGAAGCGATGGGTATCGAACTCGGAATTGAGTATCGACACCTGCACCTAGCTCGACTGAAGTTAGGATCGAGCCTGCTTAGCAAGATAAAGACCGCACAGGGGGACGACTCATTCCTGAAGAAAATGCGCGAGCTGATTTCAACGGGAAGGGCGACTGACTTTGCGGAAGACGGAGACGGGACGATGCGACTAAAGGGAAGGCTCTGCATCCCTGAAACTGTCGAACTCAGAAAAGAAATTCTGACGGAGGCGCACTATGCGAAGTACTCGTTACATCCTGGAAGCACCAAGATGTACAAGGACTTGCGCACAAACTTTTGGTGGCACGGCATGAAGAAAGACGTGGCTACATTCGTATCGCAATGCATGGCGTGTCAGCAGGTGAAGGCGGAACACCAACGGCCAGGCGGCGAGCTGCAGAACATCGCCATTCCCGAGTGGAAGTGGGACAATATCTCGATGGATTTCATTGTAGGATTTCCGAAGACGCCGCGGGGGAATGACGCGATTTGGGTCATTGTTGATAGATTGACCAAGTCGGCTCACTTCATCGCAATTAAAGTAGGATGGAGCGTCGATCGGTTAGCACAAATCTACGTCGATGAGATTGTTCGACTGCACGGGGTACCGGCCTCTATAATTTCGGACAGAGACGGGCGATTCCTATCGCTTTTCTGGACGAGCCTCCAAGCGGCGATGGGGACCAAACTGAACTTTAGTTCGGCGTACCATCCCCAAACAGACGGTCAGACAGAGAGGGTCAATCAGATCTTAGAAGATATGTTGCGTCTGTGTGCGATCGACCTAAAGACTAGTTGGGATACGCATTTGCCGCTTGCGGAGTTTGCGTATAACAATAGTTATCAGTCGAGCATTCAGATGGCTCCATACGAAGCGCTCTACGGGAGGAAGTGCCGTTCGCCGATATGCTGGGATGAAGTCGGAGAGCGACAAGTGCTTGGACCGGAACTGGTGGAGCAGGCCGTCGAAAAGGACCGCTTGATTCGAGATAGACTCCGCATCGCGCAAAGTCGACAAAAGAGCTACGCAGATCTTCGTCGACGTCCGCTAGAGTTCTTGGTCGGGGACCATGTGTTTCTGAAAGTAACGCCCATGCGCGGTGTGATGCGGTTCGGCGTTAAAGGCAAGTTGAGCCCGAGATTTGTAGGCCCCTTCGAGATCATTGAGCGATTTGCGACGGTTGCTTATCGGATCGCACTACCTCCTGCCTTAGCTGATGTGCATGATGTTTTCCACGTTTCACAACTACGAAAATACGTGCACGATCCAAGTCATGTGGTTAGCTTCGATCAGTTGGAGCTACGTACTGACTTGTTTTACTCGGAGGAGCCTATTCAAATTTTGGACCGCAAGGAAAAGGTGCTGCGAAATCGGTCGATGTCCTTGGTCCGCGTGCTTTGGCGGAACCATTCAGTCGAGGAGTCGACGTGGGAGATGGAGGCGGAGATGAAAGAGAAGTACCCCGCGTTGTTTGTCTAAATTAAAGTCAGACCCTTGTTCTTAAGTTTCGGGACGAAACTTTTTCTTAGTGGTATATTATGTAGCGCCCCGCTTTCGATAGGCGACGGAACTTCATAATATGCTAGCGCCGAGTCAGATCGGCCGGGAACTTAGATGGCCATCTGACTCGATTGCTAAGCTTGGTAAACGTTAACGCCTTGCGGCATCGATTCAAATCGATTTGGACGAAACTTACGAGAATCGATCCAACTAATCGAACGACTTCTGTTGGAATAAGTCCTAGATGCAGCAGGCTGCGTCTCGGCGAGTGAGCTCTCTATAAGAGTCCCTTCGATGGGACCGGACCGCTGTATGGTTTTCTTGGAGCTTTGCCGCTGGGCTTGATGAAGTGCTTTCGCGTCGTTTTCATGGATGCAATTACAATTTCGATGCAAGGGGAAAAGAAGGAATTCTAACAAAGCGTTGGTGCCATTGCAGGAGCTCGCGTAACTAAGGATTGACGTTGCATAGCGCTTGGACGACCGGCACGAAGCAAAGTAATCGGTGGGTGATTCGACCCCTTCTTTTCTACTCTGTCCCGCAAACTTATTCCTTGCTTCGAATTCATTCAAATCGAACGATGCCAAGTTAATTGCATGCCAATCCACTAAGTCCAAGAACTCGGGAAAACGTATCGATTTAGAGAAATTCACTCTGAAAATACAAGTCTATCACATAAACCAGAAAGTTTAAGGTTCTAGTAAAAAGATAGACTATTTTACGTGCTGCAAAATATTATGAAACGTCGATCGTGGGTTATGATGCCTCGGACAATTTGGTGCCTACGGGATGCTAAATCGGGAGTACGACTTGGGGAAAAATGAATCGTTGCATAAGTTGGGGGAAATGATAATGCCGTTCAATACTGTCCGCGCTATACAAAACTGTTGCATATGTTAAACTGTTCACGCATTGGCATGGTCATGGACAGCTTGTGCACAAGTTGATATTTTTCCTCGAATCGATATCCGGGGCATCGGAATCGAATCGACCTAGGGGGAATGAATAATCGTGCTTCGGCACTGATGCATTGCGGGACCGTCAGTCAGGCTTGCAACCTAGACTGAGCGGGCCGAAATGCCGTTGAGATAGTCCCACGTGATGTGTAACATCAATGACCGCATATAAGATAGTAGCATGCTCACCTATTGTCTTATGCAGGTGTGAATATTATCTCTGTTTTATGCAGGGACGAGCACGGCCGTGGTAAGAAATATGATAAACTGCTATGGTTCACTGTATGCTTTATTACGCAAAGATGGCTATCGAATATGAACTGAATTCATTTAGTTCTAATAGAAAGACAACTCTAAAGCATGCCTACCCTAACAATCAGAGTCGGTTTAGACGAGTGGGTTCGTCTCGTCCACTTAGCAAGTGTGCTAATCCCATTCCCCCAATTTTTCCAGGTGCGACGGGCACGCTCAACTAAACTGGAGCTGAAGTACGGAGAGGTGTTTTGAAGCTCTTCCTATGCTGAAGTATTTTGAAGCCAATTCAAGTCGACGGCTTATGTATAAAGGGGCGAATGTATGGGATGGCAAGCGTTAGTTCAGGCAACTTGTCGAATGTATTTCCTTATGTTTTCAATCAATGTAGCCGCAACGGCATCCAATGTAAATTACGACTTGCACTTCGTTGCAAGCTATGAATGAAAAGCATTTCTATCTTCCTATACTGTGCCTTATATTCTGATGTGATTTGTGAAGTTTCGACTTGGCGTATTTATATCAAAATCAAAAGATAACCATTTGAGAACTTGTCATCTTGCCTTGCACGAGCGCAACTCCAGGCTCATGCGGCATCACGCCTTAGCGAGGACGATCGAATCGGCAAAGTAACACCGGGGACGAACGGTTTGTCGACTCGGGGCGTGACAGGGGGGTCGGGCGGCGGCGGACACAGGGGGACCCCCCCGAGCGGGGAGGGGTCGGGGGGCGGGCGGATGCAGGGGGACCCCCACGGGCGGGGGGGGGGTCGGGTGGCACGGGAGGTTCCTCTTCCGGCGGAGCGGTTTCAGTGTTCGAGTTCGGGTCCGGGGGGGACAATACTGGTGATGCAGGCTGGCAGACGGTGACGAGACGACGGGCTGGAGGACGGCGAGGGGCCCAGACCCAAGTTTCGGGGCGGGCGGAGCCAGGAAATCATGGGAATCGATCTTCAATCGGCACAGTGGATCCCCGCCGTCGTGGGGGAGGTACGGTACGCTCTGTTTCGGGTTGGAGGCCAAAGGCGACGGCGGCCGAGAAGGCTAAGGATATTGCTACTGATACCGGCAGGACAGGCCAGGGTCCTGTGAACCTCCCGACCAGGACGCACGTTGAGGAGCAGAGGCCTCGATCATGGAAGGAGGTCTGCACGCCAGTGGTTACGAAAAGCCCGATGTCGATGGAATTTGTCCCACCGATGTCGGTTGGAGGAGGGCTTCGGGCGTATTTTCCCGTCGAAGAAAGAGCGGTGGTCTCACAATTCTAGAAGAACACCCTGGTGCTGTATGTGTTAGGGAACAAGCCGTTCTATTGCCAAATTTGGGGTTATGCGGAGCGTGTCTGGAGACCCAAAGGTAGCATGGAATTCTTCTCTCGGGAGAACGGGTTCTATTATGTCAAATTTGGATTAGCGGATGATGTGTCCAGGATCCTGCAGGGAGGGCCTTGGTCATTTGATGGGAGACTCATTATATTGAAGGAGTGGACGCCGGAGCTGAGGTGTGAGAAGGATGTGCTGAACGCTATTCCCATCTGGGTCAGATTCCCTGAATTCCCAGTAAAGTATTGGAGCATCCCGCTTCTCATGAGACTTGCCAGCCTTGTGGGGAAGCCGATCAAAGCAGACGAGGCAACTACTTTTTGCACCAGACTGATGTATGCCAGGGTCTTCGTGGAGATCAAGGCGGGCTAGGAGCTACCGAGTATGCTTGAGTATCAGGTACCGTCTGGGGAGGTTCTGACACAGGCGGTGGAGTATGACTGGGTCCCTCCCATGTGTTCTTACTGCGAGTGCTTTGGGCACACTACTAGTGCGTGCAAATACAAGGGGAAGGAGACTGCCAGGCCACAGGCGGTTCAGACGAAGGCACCGGGGAAGGAGACGGCCCTCAGTCACTTGCCTGGGGAGACGGAGCCAGACAGACATATGGAGGAGGACACAGTGATGGAGGTCGATAGGAGGCTGGAGTCAGGATCACCACAGAGACAGGAGAGCACGCAGGGTGCACTGGTCCCGTTCAGGCCACAGAGGACCATCATGACCAGGGGTATGAGCGCGGCTGGTAGTGGTCAGATGGTGATGGAGGCCTCCCTGGCGATCATGGTATACAGCAGCATGAAAAGGCACGCTCCGGCCACACGGGAGGATATCCCTCAGGCGAGGGATATGGATGACCAGACTGAAGACAATCCTGACTGGACACTTACTCTTAGCAGGATTCAGGCCCATCTTGCTCCTTCCTCCATGGTAGATGCAGTCATTGATCAGGCGGATGAGACACTTCCCTCGAGTGTCGATCCAGACGAGTTCCAGGGGGACCCCTCATCTATTAATTAGATGTCGGTCCTAGCATGGAACATTAGGGGGGGTGTTCCATTGGACGATGGAGGGAGATTGGAGGGGTTCTGAGGAGAGAGTCGTGTGACATTGCTATCCTGCTGGAGACGAAGATTAGAGGGGCCGCTATGCTCTCGCGTAGGACTCCGGCAAACTGGGATCACATTCACAACTTAGATCTTTGCGGTATGGCAAGGATCTGGGTTAGGTGGAACAAAGGTAGCTGGGAGGGGGTGCAGATCCATAAATCAGAACAACTCATCGGCGTTACTTTCGAGAACAAAGGTGGATTCCGGTTCATCCTGGGTGCTGTATATGGGCACAATGACCGGAGACTCCGGGAGGCTTTGTGGGAGGACATTGTGCATCTGGGTCTTATGGCGGACAACATACATCTCCCTCTGCTCATCATGGGGGACTTCAATGCTATGCTGCTTCGTCAAGAGAAGGTGGGAGGTCGCCCTGTTCCGGACTCGATCTTATATGACTTCCAGAGGTGTCTGCTTATGTCAGGGATGCGAGGGCTGGAGCGAGATGGACATATTTGGACCTGGCACAACAAGGCTACTCATAATCGGATTGCTTGTCAGTTGGATCGGGCCTTGGACAATAGTGATTGGTTTAGGTGCTTTCCGAACTCGGTGGCTGAAGGTCTTGCGGCGGGTACTAGCGACCATTCTCCTATCCGGGTTGGCCTCTGTGAGAGACCCACTTTGAGGGCGAGGGCGTTTCGGTATAACAATAGCTGGTATCTGTCGGCTGGATATGAGGAGGTGGTTACGGGAGAGATGCAGCACTTCCGGGAAGACACGGCTCAGTTCCGCATGGTTCACAAGCTCAAGCAGCTCAAGCGGGCCATCAGGGGGTGGGTGAAGACGAGACCGCGGACCTCTCTGGCGGATAAGGAAGCCGAGCTTCGGGACACTCAGGTGGCCCTCCAAGCTGACATTCTGAACGAGGAGCTGGCGGCTAAGGAGAAGATCCTGATTGAGGAGGTCAGCACCATGAGACTGCAGGAGGAGATTAGTGTGGCACAGAGGGCCAAATGTACCTGGCTCAAAGATGGAGACCGCTACACCAAATTCTTCTACGATGTGATCCGCACCCGTCAGCACCGGAACAGCATCCCCAGACTTCTGAATACTGAGGGACGTCTTGTGGGGGACCCGATGGAGATTCAGGAGGAGGCCGTCAGATTTTACACTGACTTATATCAGCAGACGGACTACACTAGCACGTTCCCAGCCCTTGTCACGAAGAGACTGGTGTCCCGCCATGGAAACAGTCTGCTTTTGGCACCTGTGAGGATGGAGGAGGTGGAAGACATTGTAATGAAGGCTAATCCCAACAAAGCTCCCGGGCCTGATGGCTTCTCTTCAGGGTTCTTTAAGCGACACTGGGGTGTGCTTAAGGCCCTGGTTCTGGCGGCGGTTCAGGAGTTCTTTGTGGAGGGCAGGCTTCTGAAGGAGATGAACCACACATTCTTGACGCTGGTTCCTAAGAAGGAGGGAGCGACCTCACTTGCAGATTTTTGGCCCATTGCTTGCTGTAATTTTCTTTACAAGATTATCACTCATCTTATGTGCAGGCGTATGGAGGGGATTATGCAGGGATTGGTGTCCCAGAATCAAGCAGCGTTCATCAAGGTCCGGTCGATAGCGGAGCACAGCCTGCTAGCTCATGAGATGGTGAGAAAGTTCAGCAAACCTGGGGGGATAAAGGCTTGTGTGAAGCTTGACCTCCGGAAAGCTTATGATACGGTCAACCGGGACTTCCTGTGTCACTTGATGCTTGCCATAGGGTTCGACGAGAGGTGGGTTGCGAGGGTGAGGGAGTGCATTTGATCCCCTACTTTCTCAGTCCTTATCCAGGGCACGCCGCATGGCTACTTTAGGAGCAACAGGGGGTTGAGGCAGGATGACCCCCTCTCCCCGTATCTATTTACCTTAGTGATGGAGTACTTTACATGCATGATGGATACGGCAGTGCATAGCAAGAGGATCGTTCCCCTTTTCCGGTTGGTGAGTCCGGTTGTATCCCATCTGATCTATGCTGACGACTTATTGGTGCTACTCCAGCCTTCCATGCGGGGAATGAGATCGCTCTCTGACATTATGGAGGAGTTCGGGCGGCTATCTGGGCTCCAGTTAAACAGGGAGAAAAGCAGAGTCTACTTCAGCTCCCGGTGTACACAGCAGGAGGAGAGAGCCTTCACCTTGGGAGTGGACAGAGGCGAGCTTCCAGTGAAATACCTGGGGGTCCAGCTGACGGTCAACTATGCCAGAGAGCAGGATTGTCACAGCTTGGTAGATTTTGCTCAGAGGAGAGTGGAAGGCTGGCAAGCTGCGGGTCTATCATTTGGCGGACGGATTGAGTTGGTGCGTTCGGTTATTGCGGGCATCACAATGTTCTGGCTCCAGTCTATCCAGATCCCTACGGCTACTATTCGAAAAGTGGAGGCCATCTGTGCTGACTTCATCTGGAGGGGAGGGATGCATGCGATCTCCTGGGACCAGCTATGTCGGCCTCGGGAGGAAGGAGGAGTGGGTTTGAGGCCTCTCCATGCGGTCAGGAAGGCAGCTTGTGTGAAGATGGCCTGGAGATTCATCAAGGGGGGTCGCTCTGGGCGGAATGGATGGCGAACAGATACCTAAGGAGGACTAACTTCTGGGCCTGCAGGATAGACAACAATTTCTCGGTCACGTTTAAGGCCATTCTGATGTGTCGACCGGTGCTTCAGACCGCTATCTGCAGGAACATGAAGGATGGGACGACTACCGACCTCTGGCTAGACCCTTGGTTGGGTTCCAGATCCTTGCTCGAGCTATTGGGAGGTCAGCTGGACAGAGAAGCGGGCAGGGGGCTCACATGCAGTCGGATCATCAGAGATGGAGTTTGGAGGCCAGAAGGATATCCATATACTGCTCAGCTTGCCGAGGAGATTCGTCTTATTACTATTGATGCTAGCCAGCATGAGGATTCCTGGAGCTGGGCCGGCCCAGGTACGGAGGGCGGGTCAGGCCTATTCTGCTTTCGTAGCTGCTACGACTTGGTTCGGATCCACCAAGACTGGGCTGAGGAGGTGGACTTCATTTGGGGCAAGGAGGTTGCCCGAAAAATGCAACTATGTGCATACCGACTTCTACGGGGTAGACTGATGACGAGAGACAGACTCCTCAGGTTTGGGATGCAGATCCCGGATGCCAAATGTGTGCTATGTAATAAGGAGGATGAATCTATGAGACATCTCTTCTTTGTATGCCCGGTGACCTGGCACATTTGGACTGAGCAGTGCGCGCAGCTGAGAGGAGGAGTTGGGGTGGATAGAGACATCCGGAGCATTCTCAGCTGGATCCGAGATCACAGAGGCCGGGATCCGAGGTGGGCCAGAAGAGCCAGAGTTCATCTCGCCGCGTCTATTTAGCACATCTGGAAGGAGCGGAACAGACGTATTTTCGAGGGCTTGACTATCCCCCCATTGGAATTCTACATAACATAGAATTCGATTTATCAGTAATGGCCCCATAATATTATAATTTGGGGCATGGGAAGTTGTGATATTATGTATTGTAATAGCTTTTCCGCTACATGCGAGGAATAAATTTACCCTTATTCCATATATATATATATATATATATATATATATATATATATATATATATATATATATATATATATTATGAAATCGTTACCTTTATTGAAAAAAGAGGGTAATGAGTACATCCGACCCCATAGGTAACAAAAATAAAGAAAGGAAAAACAAATAAAGCACTATTCTAAAGCCCAATGCGTGTATATATATATATATATATATATATATATATATATATATATATATATATATATATATTAAAATATATATATATATATATATATATATATATATATATATATATATATATATATATATATATATATATAAGACATAATTAGATACAATAATATGTTAGACTATACAATAATACAATAATATGTTATGTTTTATATATACATTGTAAATATAGTGTGTGTATATAAGATAAAATTAAAAAAATTATATAAAAGATATATATAATTATTCTGTTAGTGAGATATATATTATATTAATAATAACATTAAAATCTAGTAGTCGTTTGGCTAGAAGAATGAGACATAACTCTCTTTGTTACTCGTTCAGTGTTCGATTCAAGAAGGGCCGATTTTCTTTTTTTTTCAGTTTTTTTTTACCTGGTCGGGTCGAGACTTCTTTGCTCTACACCTCCATTCTTCAACACAGGAAGAACATAGCAGAAAGGAGAGATAGGTGTCGATTTCTCTCTCCTCTCCGCATCCATCTACCCTCTGTGTCTCCCCAACTCCTCGCCTCTATACCGTTTCTTCTACGAGCACAGACGGCAAAGCACAGGCGGTGTCGACGGCAGAGAAGGACCTGTGGGTTGGATCTAGCTGAGGTAATTACCTCTGAAAACAAATCTGCTATAAAAAAGGTAGATCTAGTTGAGGTTAATTTTTTATGGTTTTTCATCTTATTTATAGATATTTTTTCTCAATTATTGCTTAGTCTGTTGTAATTTTCAATTATTGATTTTTCTTTTTTCTTGATTCAACGTCTCTTTTGCTGGATTTGACATTAATTTATGCTTTTTAAGTTGTAATGTTCCCCGTAAATTTTTTAAGTCTGGAATCATTCAATTAGTGGTCCGTATCTATCGATATCGGTCTATATCGAATACTTATAAGCCGATACAGACCGATACAATAAATTTGGACTGTGTATCTGCCGATACCGATATTTTGTCTGAGTATTGGATCGGACACCTTCAAAATCGATCTGATCCGATCCGTATACTTTGAACCTTGTATAGAAACCTCCCCTTTTATCGGTACTTCTTCGAAACATAGACTACGTAATGTGCTCATGCTTTTATTAGAAACAAACATGAGAAACTCTATGTTGCAGGGACACAAAAAAATGTTGCCCGCGTGACCGCGTTCATTGGCCATTGTACCCATATTCGTATAGACCTACCTGAAAATTTATGTATCTCCTATCGTATCTATATTCATTGGATGTATTCGTGCAATATAGGATAAACCTATCTTTAGGTTGAGGTGGTAGGTTCATTGCTTGAATGATCAAAACTGTTGTGGGCTAATTTGCAAACCTTTAAGGTTATTTAGTTTCAGGGTCTCGTATGATATTCAAAATTTGAGGTTATATCTCCATATTATCCAGAAGAGGATATGGGTTTCTTCTTGAAGGTTGATTTGGGTTGACCGTCCAAAATAGAGACCTAAAAGCAAATTTTGAATATGGTTAATTACACTGACCCCTCATATGTTTCATGAGTATTTCCGGGACTACTCATATTCCCAAAATAATTACACTGACCATCCCTCTACTTTATAAATTTTATTAACCACTAGTTACTTTTGCGTGTGTTGTAGTTTAAAAAAAAAGGAAAAAAAATCTACATAATGATTGAAATATAAAAATTTATAGGGAAAATTTATGAAATGCCCAAAAATTTAAAAAGTTTTATGAAAAACCCACCCCAAAATAAACTTTCATCGCGTGCCCAGCATTAACTTAAAAATTAAAAAAAGGGCACGGCATGACCCTTTTGCCCTTCTAATTTATTAAGAATATCAACAAACCCAGCAAGTTTTATGAAAAACGGTTCGATTCTAGAAGCTTGAGAATTAAATACAAAACCAAACGACTCTTCAAAAAAGTGTCTCTATCGCTCACTCCTCTTCCATACTCTGTTCGGTTGCGATTTTAGGTCATCTCCTCCAAAAATCTTAGAAATTTCTTACAAGAAATCGCCAGCGAATCTCCATCACAATGTCGCAATCATCAGCAATGGATGTAGACCAAGTTAGAGAAGAAGGAGAAGAAGTAGTTGCTGGAAAGCAAACGAAAGGAGGGATGAAAGTTAAGAGGGTTGCTCGTAGACGAACCGCTCAAAAAGAAAAAGAAGTGCAAGAACCAGTAGAAGAACAAGAACAAGAAGTAGCAGGGGAGGAAGAAGAAGATCAAGATGAAGAGAAGAAAAAAGGTAAAACTTTGAGACCTGTTCATTCTCCGTTTATATTGACGCGGCAAATGAAAATGATCATTCTCCGTCTATAAAATACACGGAGGATGCCATTTCTGTGTCATTTGAACTAGAAATGACCATTCTCCGTCTATTTTGAGACGGAGAATGGCATTCTCCGTGTTTAAACACACGGAGAATGGCATTTTCTGTGTTTTTGACCTAAAGAACGAGCATTCTCCGCCTAATATGAGACGGAGAATGACATTCTCCGTCTGTAAAATAGACGGAGAATGAGCATTCTCCGCCTAATCTGAGACGGAGAATGACATTCTCCGCCTAATATGAGACGGAGAATGCCATTCTCCGCGTGTTTTAATACGGAGAATGCCATTCTCCGTCTATTTTATAACGGAGAATGACGTTCTCTGTCTATTTTGACACGCGGAGAATGGCATTCTCCTTGTAATTTGACCTAGAGAATGAGCATTCTCCGCCTCATATTAGACGGAGAATGTCATTATCTGGGTCAAAATAAAGGGAGAATGTCATTCCCCGTGTTAAAACAAAACGGAGAATGACATTCTCCGTCTATTTTAAAGCGGAGAATGGCATTCTCCGTCTATTTTAAAGCGGAGAATGGCATTCTCTTTTATTTTGACCCAGAGAATGACATTCTCCGCCTAATATGAGACGGAGAATGGCATTCTCCGTATTAAAACACGCGGAGAATGGCATTCTCCTTGTAATTTGACCTAGAGAATGAGCATTCTCCGCCTTATTGAGACGGAGAATGTCATTATCTGGGTCAAAATAAAGAGATAATGCCATTCCCCGTGTTAAAACAAAACGGAGAATGAAATTCTCCGTCTATTTTGAGACGGAGAATGACATTCTCCGTCTATTTTAAAGCGGAGAATGGCATTCTCCGTCTATTTTAAAGCGGAGAATGGCATTCTCTTTTATTTTGACCCAGAGAATGACATTCTCCGCCTAATATGAGACGAAGAATGGCATTCTCCGTATTAAAACACGCGGAGAATGGCATTCTCCTTGTAATTTGACCTAGAGAATGAGCATTCTCCGCCTTATTGAGACGGAGAATGTCATTATCTGGGTCAAAATAAAGAGAGAATGCCATTCCCCGTGTTAAAACAAAACGGAGAATGACATTCTCCGTCTATTTTAAAGCGGAGAATGGCATTCTCTCTTTATTTTGATCTAAAGAACGAGCATTCTCCGCCTAATATGAGACGGAGAATGACATTCTCCGTCTCATATTAGGCGGAGAATGATCATTCTCCGGGACAAAATAAAGGGAGAATGTCATTCTGCTTGTATTTTGACCTAGAGAATGAGCATTCTCCGTCTTTCTGAAGCGGAGAATGAGCATTCTCCGTCTTGCTAACGCGGAGAATGCCATTCCCCGTGTTAATACAAAACGGAGAATGCCATTCTCCGTGTCAAAATAGACGGAGAATGATATTCTCCGTCTATTTTGACACGGAGAATGGCATTCTCCCTTTGAATACAAAACGGAGAATGCTCATTCTCCGTCTATTTTGACACGGAGAATGACATTCTCCGTCTAATATTAGACGGAGAATGACTTTCTCTTTATTATAATAAAGAAGAATGTTGACGTAAACCTAATTGTTGTTGTTTTTAGGAAAAAAAAACTGTCAGGAACAGAGATGAAAGACTTTTCCGTGCAACATTCACCCCAGTACTCTCTCTCATGGATGAGGTGAAGGAAAAGTTTCGCCATTTGCCTGAAGCAGTTGTCGAAAGCTTGAAGAATGTAGGATTCTACGACTTCGTAGATGTATTCTACAGAAATAAGGTGAAAAAATCAGAACTATCTAAAGTCACCCAAGGTCTGGAGAAGTTGATGGGGACTTATTTGGAAGAAGATGGAATTGGATATTTCCAATTGAGCAGCAGTGTCAAAGTAGCACCAACTGCTGATGAGATGGCAACCATTTTCGGTCTGCCAATGAATGATGACACTGAAGTTGATGAGAAGTATTTGAAGATCATCACTGAGAAGCAGAAGACCCCCCCACCAGCAGACTCATTCAGCATGTGTACAAAACACTTCACAAGATTGCTGAAAAATTCCAAGGGCAAAGGTGCTGAAGTCTCAAACGCTGAAGTTAGGAAAAGGATATTAGAGCTGCTGGGGGGCGAAAATGCAAGTCCCGATGAGGTGGCCAAGTTAATAGTATTCAACTTGTGCCAAACAGCATTCTTCACCAGAATGGGGGGGTCGAACTTGCCATACAAGTTCTTCGCTCTGGTGGAGAGCACAGATGTTATAAAAAGCATCTGTTGGCCTCGGATTATACTGGGGTACGTTATGGACAGTATAAAGAGGGCTGTCACAAAATCTGAAGATGGTGATGTTGATATATCGTACAAGAAGATTGAAGGTTGTACGATATACTTCTTGTATTGGTTTGCAGAGCACAGTCGACTGGTAGAGAGGAAGTGCAAACCAACAGTCGCATCTCCGAGATTCTGCACATGGGATGGGAATAGAATCTCAATATTCCTAAAAAATGAATATCAAGGTGCTAAAATGGATTCAGATTTGATATTCAAGGATATTGTTGCATTGAATGTTGATGAACTTGAAGAAGTCCCAGCAGAGCAGCAATATGTAGAAGGTGGAGACAATTCTGTTGATGAAGAAGAAGCTCAAGCTGAAGCTCAAGCACCAGCACCCTCTACAGCTGACAATGTAGATATGTTGCGTGTCTTGCAGGAGAAATTTCAGCTTATCGCTGAGAATGAGCAACTCCAGGAAAGAGCCCAGCAACTAGCGGCAGATGTAGCCCAACAACGTGCTGTGGGGCTCGTTGCTGATGGCTTGGAGAAGGAGTTAGACTCTTTAAGGAACGAGAAATCGCTCCTTATTGATGATAACAAGAAACTCCTTAAGCGAGTTGAGGAACTGGAGGCACAGGGGTCGGAACTAGACTCCCTGAGAAAGCAGAAGTCTGAGCTTACTGCTGATAATGAGAAGCTTCGTCAACATGTTGAGGAGCTACTTCTAAAAGGTAAGATTTTATATTTTTTGTCTATTTTATTCTGTAATTACATGTATCTAACAAGGAGAATGACCATTCTCCGTGTCAAAGTACACGGAGAATGAAGTTTTCTGTTTGTTTTGACCTATAAAATGTCATTCTCCGTTATAAAATAGACGGAGAATGTCATTCTCCGTATTAAAACACACTTAGAATGACATTCTCCGTCTATTTTGACACGGAGAATGACATTCTCCGCTAGTATTTTGACACGGAGAATGACATTTTCTGTATTTTGACATAGAAATGACCATTCTCTGTATGTTTTGACACGGAGAATGACATTCTCCGTCTAATATTAGACGGAGAATGTCATTCTCCGTCTAAATTGACACGGAGAATGTCATTCTCCGTCTATTTGGAAACGGAGAATGACATTCTCCGTCTCTTTTGACCCGGAGAATGACATTCTCCGTCTAAATTGACACGGAGAATGACATTGTTTTTAAAAAGAAGATTATATAATATTGACATCATACCTCTTGTTGTTGTTTGTTTTTATATCAGTGAAAATGACAGAGGATCTGAAAAAAGAGAATGAAAAGCTAACTAATGATAATAACAGACTTCTAGAGGAAGTTGTCTCGTTGAATGACGAAGTCAAGAATAAGAACGATACAATCGTTAACCTTGAAGCAATGGCTAGAGCAATGGAAAGAGGGGATACTCAAGCAGTTCCCCAGAAGCATTACACAAGATCAAATGTACCTGCTGGAACTAAAAATCAATCAAATGCTGCAGATGAGGATGATTTTACTACATTGCAAAAGAAGAAAACATCCGATGCTACAACAACTAAGAAGGCAGGTCCTGGTCGGAAAAGAAAAGCTCCTTCCAGTCCCAGAAAGAAAGTAGATCCAGCTGGGAAAAAAAAAGCTCCTTCCAGCCCCGAGAAGGTCGACAATAAAAAGGAGATGTCAGCTCCTGAAGAACTTGAGGAAGAATCTCCTCAAACAGCAAAGCTTGTTAGAGATGGGAAAATGCTGATGCAATGTCCGAAGCTCAGACTTTGGAACGTTGCAGACGATGAGCTGAAGCAAGTATACAGGAGCATCGTATACACAAGAAGGATGTCTCCAACGTAAGTATTCTAAACTTGAACCAATTTCTGTTTAGAATACTTATGTATATATGTACTTTCCAAGTGCAATGATCATTCTCTATTGGAGTTATTTTTTATGCAATTTTATCATTAGCCTATATTATTATCATAATCGAAACTAAATTTATGTGCAGTGATTATGTATATATGTACTTTCCAAGTGCTCCAGAAGAGTGTAAAATAAGAAGAAGAAATAATGATGTCAGCATGTTGTTAAGTGCTAAAGATTTTCAAGACATGATAAATGAGGCGGATATAGAAGCCGGTGTTATGAACTACCTAATAAAGCTTATGAACGACGTTCAAGCCGAATTAAGGCAGAACATTCAGTCAAGCTCGCAGGGTGCACAATGTAAATGGTTTGCAATCATGATGCCCCATTCATTGGTAAGAATCGAAACTGAAAAATAAATATTAATGTGTACAGCTACTAATAGTGTTGTAAAAAACTAACTCATGATATTATTTTTTGTTTTTTTTTTCTTCTGGAAAACAGGGTACTGCCCGGTATGTCGATGAAAAAGATCCAACAGAAGGAGCAGTGTACAATTTCAAAGTTGATATAGAAGATTTTATAATGGAGCTGGAAGATGACATTGAATGGCTATTCGTGCCACTCTTCCGCGAGGAGAATAAACACTATACGCTGCTGGCATTCAACTTCAGCTCCTATGTTTGGACGCACTACAACTCATTGCGGAAAAACACGGGCGCTAAGGGAATCCAGGATGCAGTATACATGAAGAATAAAATTGAGCCAATTATAATAAAGAAGATTGCATTGATGAGTAATAAAAGCCCAGCAATCTCGGAATATGAAACAACAGAGCTCAAGGTTTGCAAAGAATGTCCACAACAACTAACACCCAGCTGCCTTCTGTATGTTTCATATTATATTGAAAAGTTGTCGAGATATCCATTTGATTTACGGAAGAAAACAAACAAACAAGTTCACAATACTATTGTAAAGAGAAGGCTAGATTTGGCTAAGGCTTTGCTTATGAGTAAATGTGCAATTCCTTTTGTAAAATGACAATGTAAATTGGCTAACAAATTCATTGTATATATTCTGTTTGTCAGGTTTCTTTTGTAATGTATTTGTTTTCCTTTGTATTGAAATTCAATTTTACGACTAATTTACATTGTTCTATATATGTAAATCTGTTTTGTTAAAGTTCTGTTGTTTGATTCAAACCTACAATGTCATTATCTGTGTTAATACAAACCTATAATGTGTGCATTTGGAACTTAGAAATGGCCATTCTCCGTTTCGTATGAGACGGAGAATGTCATTCTCCGGGTCAAAAGAGACGGAGAATGCCATTCTCTTTGTATTTTGACCTAGAGAATGAGCATTCTCCGTCTTACTGACGCGGAGAATGGCATTCTCCGTTTTAAAACACGCGGAGAATGGTTATTCTCCTTCTATTTTGACTTATAAATGGCCATTCTCCGTCTTAGGGACGCGGAGAATGCCATTCTCCGTTTCGTATGAGACGGAGAATGTCATTCTCCGGGTCAAAAGAGACGGAGAATGCCATTCTCTTTGTATTTTGACCTAGAGAATGAGCATTCTCCGTCTTACTGACGCGGAGAATGGCATTCTCCGTTTTAAAACACGCGGAGAATGGTTATTCTCCTTCTATTTTGACTTATAAATGGCCATTCTCCGTCTTAGGGACACGGAGAATGCCATTCTCCGTTTCTTATGAGACGGAGAATGTCATTCTCCGGGTCAAAAGAGACGGAGAATGCCATTCTCCTTGTATTTTGACCTAGAGAATGAGCATTCTCCGTCTTACTGACGCGGAGAATGGCATTCTCCGTTTTAAAACACGCGGAGAATGGTTATTCTCCTTCTATTTTTGATTTATAAATGGCCATTCTCCGTGTATCTAAAACGGAGAATGAATATTCTCCGTGTTAAAACACACGGAGAATGGTCATTCAATACATTATAAAGTCAGAGAGTATAAAGGAGAATAAGTTCTTATGCTGATATGCAGAATTCAAACTATTACCATTGATATCAAAAAAAGTAAGATATGTATTCAAAAAACAATTTCCAGTTATATAAAAGAAGGAATATATGTGTATGTATTAACGAGGGGGCGCTGCCCCCTGGACCACCGTAGCAGCACGTGGAGGCAGAGGACAAGTGCTCCGATTGTGATTGCATAATTCAAAACAATTCTGGCACCTTATCTTTCTCTTCTCTTTTCCCTTGTTCTCATATTTGCTCTTGTAACGGTCCGCTTTTGGTCGTCCAGGACCCCGTTTCGGAACAGGGGGTAGAACAACATCAGTGGGATTATTTTCAAACTGTTTTTCGCAATCTGGAACTGGACGAATGACACATGAATATAACTTCTGGTAATAATCTGATGTCCAATACTGTTCCACAAAGTCATAAACAGATTTATCTGAACCAACTCTGATGCATTGTATTGCATGGCTGCATGGGAATCCATATACCTTCCATCTACAACAACTACAATGACAATCAAGAAGATTCACCATATGGGAGGAAGTATCTGCGATCACCTCAAATTCGAAATCACCAGACCGATATACCCTATAACACATGCCATCATCTGTAAGCTGCTTCAGCATATCCTCAGCGTATGGAGTCAATTTGCTATTCAAACCAATTGCATCCTTGTGGCGATCCAAAATCATCTTCATCATCTTCACACGGATGACATTTACAATTGCTGATATAGGCAATTTCTTCTCAGCCTTTATCCATGCATTGAATGACTCTGCACAACTAGAAGCAACCTCACCGTATCTACATCCCGGGAAGAATGCGTTTGACCAGTGTTCAGGTTTTTGTTTATTCATCAAATTCACAACATGACCACAATTCAGATCATAAATCTTCTTGATTGCTTGTCTATACCCACCTTTATACAAAAAAACAAATAAGTAATAAAGAATCAGGTCAATTCACAAAATTATGAAAAAATAAGTGCATTCTCATAAGGATAATGGTCATTCTCCGTCCAAAAGCTAACGGATAATGACTATTCTCCGTCTTACTGACGCGGAGAATGGTCATTTTCCTTGTTAAATTAAGGGAAAATGCATAGAAAATGTGCATATATCTGTCTCATTAACACACCTGGAGTTAGAGCATATACTGCTTGCCTCCAAGCTTCAAGTACATGCGGATACACTCTTTCATTTCCTTTCTCTTTCAGCGGTATGTTATTCTTCATGTGATAATAGCAATAGCTATGATAATCATTAGGAAACACTTTAGGGACTTCAGAAACTAGACCGGTGCCTTGATCCGAAAGAAAAACAATACGCCTACTACATCCAACAACATTCTTTAGATTTCTAAGGAACCATTCCCAATTGTCGCCGTCTTCGCCTGAGACTATACCGTATGCAATAGGGTAGAACTGTTGGTTACCATTCTTCGCTGTAGCAGACATCAAACAACCTCTAAACCTCCCTGTAAGGAAAGTGGCATCCAAATATAGCATCGGACGACAATATTGAAAGCCTTCTACGCAAGCCCCATATGAAAGAAAAAGCCGCTCAAACCTCATTGATGAATCATCTTTCTGGAAGTCGATAACGGAACCATTATTGGTTTCCTTTACCTTGTTGACATACCAACACAAGTCACTGTAAGATCTAACATCATCTCCGTACATTTTCTGGTGCACCAGCCTAATTCCGTGGTATGCCTGTCCATATGTAACAGATAAACCGTAGTCGACCTTGAAATCATCGACAACGGATTTTGCGGACTTTTTAGGATGCATCCGAACAATGTCACTAACCAAACTTTTCACAAACTTTGCTGGAACAACCAGATTACCTTTATCCATATAGCCAGCTCCACAATTATGTTCTCCCACATACCTCCTCACCTCAAAAATTTGATTATCTTTCGAAATAGATATAGCATGGAAGCTCCACAAACAAGCATGTGTCTTGTAATTCTTGCAACAAACAGTATACCTCCCCGGCTCAGATTTCAAAATGTGGAATGGATGACGAGATTCAAAACAAACCTTTCTAACAGCATTCCTAACTTCTTCAACACCATTTAGAAAAATCTGACCAACACCAGTAATTGATCCAGGCCACATATCCGATTTCCTCTTCTTCACTGTCTCAGTTGAGCCCTCATAAAATTGTACTACTCGTTTGTCCTTTACAGTAGGAGAACATCTACTCAAAGAACTAGAAGAGGAAGACGAAGGTCTCATGTGAAAGCTTTGACAAGGAAAAGATGTTGATGAAGAACATGGAGAGTGTATTTGCTCCACATATAGATCAAAACTCACATCAAGACTACCGTTAAAACCACCAACCAATGAGCGAAGCCAAAAATCACTTTCAACATACAGTTCAGTCCCATCAGAGTGCAAAAACCTGAAACGGGAGGAAAGTGGATCCAAAGAACTCCATCGATCGCACACTTTATTCTTTAAAAAATCCACGGTACTTTCATGTGTGACACGGCAGGAAACTATGTCTCCCTTGAAACAAATGTTAACTAAACAACTTGATTCCATATCTTCCCCCCCTGATAACATAAAAACATAAGAGGCCACAAATAGAACAATAAATTTCTCATCTAATAATGATTATTCTCCGTCTAAAGTAACGGAGAATAAATATCCTCAGTTGGAACTAACTTATAATGATCATTCTCCGTCTAAAGTAAAACGGAGAATGTCATTCTCCGTCCTAATTAAGACGGAGAATGTCATTCTCCGTCTAAACTAAGACGGACAATGTCATTCTCCGTTCAAATTAAGACGGAGAATGGCATTCTCCGTCCTAATTAAGACGGAGAATGGCATTCTCCGTCCTAAAAACATACGGATAATGATCTTTATAAGAAGTAATTGTCATTCTCCTTTAAAATATAACGGAGAATGCTATTAGCATAAAATAACAAGATTAAATATCTCACTAACATTTTCTAAGTTAATAATCTTCATAACAAAATCAAATTCAGCATAAATTTCGAGAGATACGAAGCTGATGGATGAATTTCTACAGATCTGAACTCTCACCTTGTTTTAAGATCTATAAAAAGAAAAGAAGAAGATCTTCTATCCACAATTGACCTAATCGCCGGAAACCACGAAGATGATGTTGATGATGATGATGATCGATGATGATGAAGGATGATCGACGTTCGACTGACGAAAACCACAGTGAACTACGAACGATTCTGCGATCTCTAATAAAGATTATATCAATGGATTTCAAATTTCTCGTGAAGAAGAAGAAGAATACGAATTTCTCAATCCAAATCTGAGTTTGCGAATTCATAATTATATATAGATGTCCAAAATTACGCGAAGGGGTATTTTTGGAATTATGATAATGGCAAATTTTGTAAATACATAACAACTAGAGAGAATATTGAAATATTTAACGTGTAAAAACTTAATTCTGGGCATTTCATAAAAATAATCCAGCGGGTGGGCATTTCATAAAAGCCCACCCCGAAATTGGGCTTCTCAGCAATTTCCAGAAATTTATATTATATTAGAATATTTTAAATATAATTTGAATATTTTAGTTAGGATTTATTATAAATATATATATTTAAACTTTTGGATATGTGTTTAGTTAGATAATATCATTTAGTTAGTTTAAATATAATTTAAATTCTAAAATATTTTAGTATTTATACACATTCATGCACTTAGGAGGATTTTAGGTTTTAATTTTAGTTTAAACTACGTGAGAAAAATAACTACGATTATTGGACTTAAATTTTTTTTAAACGAAATGGTTGATGAGATACACATGGCTTAGACGGCTCAATCTTGAGCCGTTTTGAAGTCCCCTTATAATAGTAGAGATAGGTGCGGTCAGTATTATTAGTTTCTATAGAAAATAGAAACTATAGGAGGGAGGGGTCCGTGTAATTAGTTTCAAAGAAGGGGTGGTCCGTACAATAAGTGTAAAACATTGGGATAGTTAATGCAATTAACCTCTTTGAATATTATACGCTAAACAAGATCTAACGGTTAGCCCAACTCAACCGTCATGTTTTAGACCCTTTTTTGGACAATATGGATTATGGAGACATAAACAAAAATTTCAAATATTATACAAAACCCTAAAATTACCACTTAAGCATCATATCATTGTTACGTGTAAATCAGCACCCTGAACTATTTTTTGCGACCGAATACTCTGTACTTTGCAAACGTTGGTCTAAAAAGACAAGCTTTGTCCCCACCTTAACCTTAACCCTAATTTACACATTGGGGGTGCGCGGTTGAGCAGGACGGCTTCGCCGCACGCACAGCCGTACTAGCGTTGTGTGCACATTGTTAACTCGTTAGCTGGAGTGAATCATCCTAAAAAAATCCTACTAATCCGAAAAGAAAAGAAAAGAAAAGGAAAAAAATGGTAGTAGTATTAGCTTCCTTACTCCAACGCTAAGGATAATAACATTATCCGATCCGGAGCCCGAGACGCCAGTAGTGTCCCCCAGCGCCTCTCCACCTCCTCCTCCTCCGCCGCCGCCGCTTGGGAATAACTCATCGCCTCCTCCGCCGCCGCTGGAGCCGGATAACGAAGCGGAGCAGGAGAAGCTGGCGAGTCCACGTGAAGCCACCGCCGGAAGTACCGGAGATGGACGGAGCGAGTTTCCGGCGAAGGAGATGGAATGGTGGAAGGATGAGGAGGAAGAAGCCTTCGTGCGGAGGGTCCGGCTGAGCCGGGGTTTTGGATTTGGAGAGAAGGGTATAATCGGAAGAGCGCAGGCGGATTCCATAGACAAACTCTTCTCTTCTGTCTATAGACTCCTCTTTTGGTGTGCGTGCATGTGTGGGTATTTCGGTGGCTTTCTTTCTTCTTCCCCCTTTGTTGATGTTATCTCAAAGAAAGAAAGAAGAGCAATCATCCACCGCAGGCCGGCCTGGTTGAGGATTGCTGCTTTTCAAAAAGCAGCGTTTGACAACAGTTTCTCATTCCTCTGTTGTGAAAAGTTGTTTTGAAGTTGAATTGAGTTCTCAAAATAATTGTACTTTTTTGAGACATGGGTTCAAAGCCATTACCATCCCTAACCGTTGGACCATCTTCGGTATCACTTTACCAAAAAAATTAGGTAATTTACGGTTTACATTTTCGTCTTACGGTTAGTTGTATATCAAACTTCTCCAATGTCTTCCAATTCAAGTGATTTTCATCCAAATGAGGCCCGTGAACCTCATGAAAGATATTTTCAGGTTCATTCACAAACATTATATGTCATATTTTCACCCCTCTCCATTTTCTCTGCATGACTTCTTCATTCACCATCGAGGACTGCATGATTATCCAATTTTTCATGCCTCCTTATATGAAAATACATAGAAAAGTCTTGTTTTATATAATAAAGTGATAGTGGACCATCCGAGTTGAGCTAGATTCAAAAAATATAGTTCAAATTAGTTTAGAAGTATTATTAGTTTCTTTTTTATTTATTTAATTAGATTAATATGTAATTGGTTGGATTTCTAAACTCAAACTAGTTATGATTGTTTATTTCGTTTGCCTTACATAGGAGACATGTTTATGCTTTTACCATTGAAGGTGCTTTTTTTATTTGTTGGTTTTGACACACAACCATATCTTCAACCTACAACCATCTCTCCTTAAACTATCTCTCTACTACTAACTTTTCCTTGCTTCCAACATAGAATATGTCACATCATATTATTCTACCACATAAATCAAGCTATACTTTCATTATTGTCATGACCCGCGTCCACATGATCGGGTACGAGTGCATTGATACGTCCAGCTTATGCCGCAGAATTGGCGGTAGTTAGCTGTCTAGATCTCGATAGTCACCAATTAATCTTAAAATCGATCTTTTGCTCAATCATGAAACTAGAAAAGAAACAAAACCAAAACCAAGCCAACATACGATCACAGCATCCACTATCACTTTGATACATATACATGTCCAATCCCCCAGAGACAAATCCGGTAATCTATATCTATAATAATACAACCCATACATCTGTCTCATCAAACCATCAGCTACATAATTCCACATTGAATCAAAGTCTTCTAAAACCTTCCTCGAGTCGTCATCCATCCAAATGGATCCTCATACCCTGGCCTAATATGTCAACGATCCAGTCAGAAATGGAGCAAAGTACATCCATACAAACAAATGTCGCACGAAACAAAATAAAGCAATAAAGAAAGTGGAGAAAATAAATGAACCAGAACATGTGACACGAAATAATGTCATGCGATGCAACCTGCAACACGAACAACTATGAGAATAATCATGATCAAGAATAAACACGACTATAAACCATGCACGATTGAAATACCATATTCAATATGTGGTCGGCTGGGGTAATACGACACATCCGAAGATGGCTATTAACGATGGAAATACGGCACAACATACGTGAAGTGTATGCGTGCTATTTACGATATATACGATATCAATTGGGTGTGACCACATACCTACTTAGCATTTCCCCTTCCCGAGACACGAAACATTATCAATGATAAGTCGTGATCAATATACGATAAACATGACACAAGTCATAATCAATATACGATAAACAAGTCACTATCACAACCACGAATAATAAACAGGAACCGGGATTGAAAAATATAATCATAATTAATAAACATGATCATGTGTCAAGACAGTGTCGCAATATGAAACAGGACATGACAAGAAAATATTGCATTTATAATGTATTGAGAAACATAATTAAAGAGTGTACTTGCCTTAGGTCCAAGTCCTTGTAATTGCTCCTAGTCCAAGACCTAAAATAATACAAGAGCTTATAATTAGGGTTCTAAATATCTCGCAAAATCTATTTTACATTCTAGGAAATCCCTAAATCCATGCCTAATAATCCAAAGGTTCTACACTAATAAAATTCCTATTGGTTCCAGGAATTTCTAAAGGAACCTTAAAGACGTAATTATCAAATACTTGATAGACTTAAACCCAACTTATCCTTAAACCCAATCAAATAATCAGCCCAAGTTCTGGCCCAAAGCAATTCCCATTTCCCTTTTCTTAAATCTTCCAGCCTACAGAATTGGGCCTAGCCCAGACTCCTTTCTCTTTTTTTCTTTTTTTTTCTTTTTTTTCCTTTTTTTTCATTCTTTTTCCTGGGCTCAACCCAAGCCTACTGGCCCAATCCACTAACCCAACGCCATTTTCTCATTTTTCTTTCTTTTTTTAAAAAGCCCAGCTCTGCCAGAATAGAGCCCAACCCATCTCACCTATCCCTACCCACACACACTTCAAAACCTACTATGAAGAGAGAGAGAAAGCACTCTCTTGAATAAAAAATAAAGAAAAAAAAGAAGAAGAAGGAGAAGAGAGAATGTGGGAGTAAGAGAGAGAGAAAGAGAGAGAGAGAGAGAGGACATGAGTCAGAGAGAGAGCAGATGGAGCAGAGATGGCTCACATATTGGTGGTGGCGCGGGGAACCACATGGAGGAGTGGCACTGCTCGATGGGCAGCCGCCTGGCCGACGCTAGTCACATAGGACGGCAGCTGTAGGCATCGTCGACATGAGGAAGGGCTGGATTTGGATGCCGCGAGGTTAAGTTGGTAGTTGCTGTAATCCCCCAAAATTTTTATTTTGATATTTTGGATTAAATAATATCTTAGAGGATTTTTTAATTTTTATTTGATTATACTAATAGCCTTAGTCATGGTTAAGTATTGTATGTGTACTGGCTAGAAAGCAGGACATGGCTAGTGTAGTCGTGTACCATGACTAGCCTATTAGGCATGCTAGGGATAGCATAGCCACATGCGTGTCCCCTATATGAAAACAAGTCAAGTTGTGACTTGATCCATAAAAGGGTTATATAAATATTTTGAATTATATAAATATATGATTGGTGAATTATTTTATATGATTTATTATAAGGTTTTATATAGGGTTTTATGCGCATTTGTATATATATATATATATATATATATATATATATATATATATATATATATATATATATATATATATATATATATATATATATATATATATATCCTTGGGGACCGTGCTTCCCTCTTCCCGCCTTCCGACCCAGTTTATAATTCTAACGAATTTTTGAATTCGTCTCTCCCATTGCCATCTGGCTTTTGCGCAGGTGCTTTGGTCATCCCCTCCCAGCGCCATCTGGCGCTAGCGCAGCATCCCACCTAGCGCCACTCACTTCTATTCTCCCAGCGCCATCTGGCGTTGACACAGCTTCCCTCCTAGTGCCACTCTCTTCACTTCTCGTGGCACCTTCCCCCTCTGGACTCGCTTCCGTGCCTTCATTCACCCTGATTAGCCCGACCTCCTGTACAGCCAGCATATCCTCCTCCCTGATTGGCGCAGGAGCCCCTGTGCTAGCCGGTGATACTCCCCCCATTGTCGTGCAACTTCTGTCCCGCGCCTTCCAGTCAGTGGCTCTTCCGACTATGGCGCATCCTAGAGACATCCAACTAGTACAATCTGCTCTCTTAGCGCCTCTGAGTCGACGCGCACCACCTCGGGTGCCTCCTCCCCCTCGCTTGTCCCCTACCCTGAGCAGATTCCCACTGCGCATAAGCATTTGCATCAGTCGGGATCGGCTATGGGCACCATTAGTCACCCTATCCGTTCTTTCGCAGACATGGTGAGGCGTGACCGTGTTTATCAGAACTCTCCGATCATTGTCGATGTGGAGCTCCCAGAATTGGAATATCCTCTCACATCAGACATGCACGATATTATTGTCCCCTTCTCCAACAAGGAAATTTCCTCTCTCTGATCTATTCTCACACACCTTCATCCTCAAATTCTCCTCCGGATGCCCGAAGCTTTCGTACGTACAAGAAGTCATTGCCTCCTGGGGTCTCACCACTGACTACAGGGTCGGAGAGCGATCATAAGAAGGTCTGGATCAGAGGTTCCGGCAGAATCGACTCCCACCTCATAAAAATTGTCAAATGGTTCCCGAATTTTACCCCCAAGGAAGACTCGACGATTGTGTTGGCTTGGGTTACTCTTCCTAACCCACCGCTGATATGCTTCGTTCCTGCCACGATGAAAAGGATCGCTAATTCCTTTGGGACTTTTGTGGCGATGGCAGATGAAACTAGAAACCTCACTAAAGTCTATTACGCCAAAATCTGTATGGAACTTGACTTGTCTAAAGACCTCCCCAACTTCATTCAAATCTCGCTAGGCAGCAAGATGCATAAACAACAAATAATTTACGATAACAATATCATCTTCTGCAAGTACTGCCACACGAGAGGCCACTCCACCGAGTTTTGCTTTAAAGCACACCCTGAACTGAAGAGAATAGCGACTCAGAAGGCGGCCTCTAAACCAAGAAACATCAGCCACAAGCCACCCATCCTTCAATTACCAAACTCCCACCTCCGCTTCGAAACCAGTGCTGAAAAAACTAGCAGCCAAGAACGGTTCCAGAAAAGCACCTCATTGGGAAGGTCCACCGCCACCACCATTAACCCATAAATAATCCTTACCAATAAATTCGACTCCCTTCTCACGGAACACACCGATGAAACCCAGGCGGTGAATGACAGTCATGAGGCCAACAATTCTGTTGAGGTCATCGAAATCGAGGTCAGCACCCAAAAACATGATCACCTACCGGAATCGAGCAGCATTGGAAAGAAAATAGCTGGGGGATGAGGCCCAACAGGAGTCGTCCGACGATAATTCTGCTAGGGAGCGATCTGCTAAAGAAGTTGTTCAACAGTCTGAACCGGAGGCCCACTCTAACCCTCACAATGAAGCAGACATACATGCGGAACTCCTGGCCAACATAGCTAAAGAACCAGTGGCCAGGCTGAAACAAGTGATTGACGCTGGCTTTGCTAGCCTGGATAATTATTTCAGCACATTGGCCAAAATAGAAGGAGAGGTTTACCTGCACCCTGTAATAGATCCAGTGGACATCAGCAAGGACAGAAGCTCTAAGAAGACAGGAAAGGCTGACGCCACCACCAAAAAATTCAACAAAAGAAGTGCCAAAGAGGTCACGGCCATGATCACTAGATCAGCCGCAAAACTCACGAACTTCTCCCTCCCCAGTCACCTCAATGATTAACATCCTTTCTTGGAATGTTCAGGGCCTCGCGAACAAACCTACCTTGAGAAGATTAAAATGTCTCAAGAGAATCCACAGAATTGATATTCTGGTGATCATAGAACCTAAAATCCCTCCCAAGAAACTCAAGTCCATTCAGTTACAGTTAGGTTTCTCCTCCACTATCGTTGGCTGTCACGACATCTGGATCTTCCTCGCGACAGATGTGAAGCACGACATCATCCACGACTCGAGATAGACGCGTTCGTGTTAGGTGGAACACCCCATGCTTCGGTCTCGATCTCTCCTGTCCGCAGTCCACGATAGCTGCGATATTACCGAGCACAAACAGCTTTAGAATTCTCTGATTGGCATCCACCATCAATACAATAACCTCCTCTGGCTCTGCGTCGGTGATTTCAATGCCGTCACTTGCAAGGAGGAGAAGTCGGAAGGCCGACCCCCTTCTCACGTCCGCGATGTATGACTTCGCCAACTTTATCTTCAACGCCCACCTGTCTCCGCTTCAGTTTTTCGGTAACGCCTTCACGTGGTGTAATATACAGGAAGGAGCCCGGCAACAATACTTCCGTCTTGATCGTGCTCTCTTTAACTCGCAGTGGTCCGACCTTGATCTAAATTTCAGACTCATTCACCTCAACGCCACTGAATCAGATCACTCCCCGCTCTTCATCGAGGTCAGCAGAATTTCTAATCAGTCCAAGAAAAGTTTTCGTTTCCTTGACCTATTGAGCCATCACCTGCAGTTCAGGGACACTATGTCGGCTGCTTAGAGAGGTCCTAATGCTCTCAACCCTCTCGAACATGTGGCTGCCAAACTCAAAGCTACCAGAAAAGCTCTCACTATTTGGAGCAAAGAAGCCTACGGCGATATATTCCAGGCTGTCTGCAGTACAGAGGATGACGTTTCTCGTGCTGAGATACTGTTCGCCCGTAATGGATCTCCTTTAGCTTGAGCTTCCCTCAACCTCACCAGAGCGCTCTTGAAGTTCCGCCTTAAAGTCGATAAGGAATTCTGGAAACAGAAAGCAAGGCTGACCTGAGATATTGAGGGTGACAAGAACACGAGCTACTTCCACTCTTGCGTCAAGGGGCACAGAAAAATACTCAACCTTCACCAGATTACTGATGAGAGTGGTCGCCCACTCAAAAACCAACGAAATATTCAGTCGGCCGTGGCGGATTACTATATCTAATTGTTCACCAAAGAAGTCATCCTCAAGAACGAGGCTTTCCTAGCGGCGATCTCTCTCCTAATCGAAGACAGTGACAACAACCAGCTGCAGCTCCAGCCCTCCGAGCAAGAAGTTAAAGACACAATATGGGTGCTGAACGAGCATAGCGCTCCTGGCCCGGATGGATTCACTGGCGTCTTCTTCAAATCCTGCTGGAACATCATCAAGACAGACATTCACGAGACGGTGATTGCCTTCTTCCAAGGAGCCAGGTACCCCAAATCGATATCCAGTGCCAACCTGATCCTGATCCCCAAGAAGGACAACCCGGAGACCTTCAAAGATTTTCATCCTCTGAGCTTGTGCACCTTCACTAACAAAATCATCTCTAAGATTATAGCCAATCGCATGTCCAGGCTACTCCCTAAGATTATATCCGAAGAGCAAAGTAGATTCGTCCGAGGTCGTAATATCTTAGACAACATCCTGTTGGCTCAAGAGATGATCAGTTGCATAAAATTTTTGTCTAGGGGAGGGAACATTACTATTAAGCTGGACATGGAAAAGGCGTATGATAGGCTCGATTGGCAATTCATGATCTGGGTGTTCAGGGCCTTCGAGTTTTCGAAGATTTAGATTGACATCATTTGGAGATCGATCAGTAACTCGTGGTTCTCTACTGTCGTCAACAATCAAGCAGATGGTTTTTTAAAATTGAGTCGTGGTGTCAGACAGGGAGACCCATTATCATCAACTATCTTCATCATCGCTGCTGAAGCGCTTAGCAGAAATCTGAACCATATCGTTGGCACCCCTCGTTTCTAGCACTTCCATACCGCTAGCGGTTGCCCGATTATCACCCACCTGGCCTACGCCGACGACATTCTCATCTTCTCTTCCGACGATGCTGGGTCCGTCGAGGTGGTTAAAAACACGCTGTAGAGATACTCCAGATGCTCTGGTCAGCGTGTCAACCCTAAAAAGAGCGTTATCTATGCCCACAATACAGCAGATGGAGCCCACACTACCATGCTCACTAATATTATTTCCTTCTCTGTTGCGTACCCCCTTTTTCCTATTTAGGGTGCCCGCTGGTGTACGACAGATCTAATACAGGTATTTTCGAGGGATTGGTGGGCAAAATCAGAAAAATTATTGAGGGATGGCACAATACGATCTTATCGCATGGCAGTAAGATGATTCTGATCCAGCGCGTGCTTACTTCTATCTTGATTTACACCCTAGCTGCATGCTCCCCTCCTAAGAAGGTCCTCTCCACCATTGAAAATCTATTCGCCAACTTATTCTGGGGACACAGTGACAGCCAAGACAAGCATTATTGGGCCAGTTGGGACACTATGGCCAGACCCAGGTTTGAGGGTAGCCTAGGGTTCTGCAGGTTGGCTAACGTTGTCGACGCTAGCTCGATGAAGATGTGGTGGAAGCTTAAAGAGAATCGCTCCATATAGGCTCGCTTCGTGAAGGCTAGATATTTCAAGCACATACATCCGACTGTAGCTTCCTACAATAGCAGATCCTCAGCTTCTTGGCGTCGTATCCTGAACGGTCGATGACTCGCCGAGCCATTGATTCGTCTCCAGCTGGGCTCGGACGAATCGTCCCTATTTTATGAAAGGTGGTCCTGGGACGCCCTTCTTCCCCTAAACTCGAGTGCCCCTACCACCAGTGTGATCAGAGATCTGTGGGCTAGGGATGGGGAGTGGAATTGGTAGAGGGTTAGGGCTTGGTTTAGAGAGGAGGCCGCAGCAGTCTTAGCCGCCTCCGGCTTGGTAGTTGGGACTGATCCAAACTCTCTGCGGTGGTCCCTGACGGCTAACGGCTCTTTCTATCTGGCATCGGCACGGGGAGCGGTCCGCGGCATCGGTACGCCATCCCTCATTATCGGGTTGTTTTGGCAGTCTTGTATCCCCAAGAAATGGTCCTTCCTGATTTGGAGAGCGTTTTGCAAAAAACTTCCCACCGATGATGCCCTCGCCACCATTGGCTTCAGTTTAGCATCAACGTGCTATTGTTGTTCGGAGCACTAGCCCGAAACTGCCAAGCACATTCTAGCGTTAGGAGATCTGGCTTTGAAGGTGTGGCTCAGGTTCGCTAACTATTGCCTCCCGAACCAGGATGTTGGGGGCTTCAATGCCATGCCCCAGAACCAAAATACTGGCAAGTAGGGACGGACAAGGCTAGCTACGTATACCAAAGTACTCCAGTACTCTGAAATAACGCATAAGCTGTATAGATGGGGGTTACTACTACAAGTCAAAAGTCAGTCCTAGGTCAAAGATCCTAGATATCTCAATCACATTCAAGCAGATAATGTACAAAGATATGATCATCAGGCATATAAGACAGTAAAGCGTCCCAAACTATAATATATATATGATCATGAAGCTAGTAATATAAAATGAAGAACTAGCAAGACTAAGTAATACATGATCATCTCTAGCTGCAGTCTAGAAATATAACATCATGTCTAAGCTCGTAGGCCAAATGTCAAGTCCAAAACACGAGCTAAACACGTGCTCGGTGGCTAAACGCCTCAAAAGAATATGTACAGAAAAGAGTGGGTAAGAGAAAGAACACCCACTCAAGCACCCTAGTGCTCCGGGTGGTCACCATCGAGTGGAAGGTCCGGAAGATCCTCGGGCTCCTCAACTAAATCTGGTCAATACAAAACCAGTGGGGTCAGAACCCCAATAGAAAGTACCACAAAGGAAGCCAAACTATGAACTAAAACCAGTATGCAATTTATAATATCTCTAAGATAAAGCAGTAAACGAGACTGGAATAATAAATTGTCACCACAGTGTATACGAAATGAAACTGAGAACATGTAAGAAAATAGAAAGTAAATATGTAGAATAAACTGGACATGTGAGCATGTGGTGAAGCCGAGCATATAGTAGAAAATAACATGTTAAGGTAATGACAGGAAGCTAAATACTAAAATAAGATAAAATGGGCAAGCCTAGACTAGACAGAAAATAGACTCCATCCATCAATCACGGCCAAGCAATGAGTGCAGCTTGCTACTTAGCTAACTAGGGTTGTCATAATCCTAATTACTAACATATGCAAGTTTGAGAACTCCAATTCCAGTTACCTGCCCTGCAGACTACCCGATTGATCCAAGCCAAAAGAAAAATAAGTATAGCAGACACACTGCAGTAAGATACATGGTCCTAAAGAAGTGTCACACTCAGTGGTGTGCTGGAAGAGTGCTCATCATGACAGATATCTCCAAATCCCTAGTAGATATATATATATAAGACCGAGAAACAAGGGGGTGCAGGTAACCAAAAAAATCTCACCTCCCAATGATCTAAATAATCAAGCTAGTTGTATAGTTCTTAACATATTCATTAGGATTCTGGATGTGGCATTCCGCAGAATCCATCCTAGGCATGAGACATACAAGACTGGACAAGACAAGCAAGATTGTGCACTACAACAAGCCACAACACGACATGACAATATCAAGACAAGAGTGCGCTATGACGAGCCACTATCAAGGAGCTAGACATGTACTATAATCAAGAGTGAGCCATGCCAGGCCACTACCAAGCAAGCTAGGAAAAGACATGTACAAGAGTGCACCACGATGGGTCACTATCAAGTAAATATTGGACATGGCATAGACTGTAAAGTATAAATCTGGAAGGGCATAGCAATACATAGTGAGTATAGAGAACATATGAACAAAAGCTAGTGTCAAGTGTATATAGGGTCTACAATCATTCTCTAAGTATACAAGATCATCTAATCATGTTAATAATTTATTACAATCGAAGAAAATATCAAAAACGGACAGAAACGGACAAAAACAGACAAAAATAGCCTAACCAGATCATCCGGCAGATTATCGGCGGATTTTTTGAAGTGTCATAGCAAGTTTAGTGGTGCAAATTCGGATTTTCCGACGGATTTCTGCGGATTTCCAACAGATTTTTCGAACTGTCACAGAAAGTTGATTCTTGAAAACTCAAAACTTGTTTCGGCCATAAAAACTTCATTTTAAATCGAAATTCGGATTTTCAAAAGTCAAAATTGCATGAAATTTAATTCCCTACAACATGGGAGTATTAGTTTTCACAAATTTAGAGATTTGATAGATAAATACCTCAAAATACTCCAAAAATAGGTTTTCAGGAAATCAAAACTAGTTTCAATTTCCATCAAACTCAAAATCTATGTATACAAGCTTGTGAGGGCCTCATATATGCATATGTGACCAAGATCCATGATGGTAACACCAGTATCACTCTTGATACCGAGTTTTCTACTAAATCAATATTGGATTTTAACAGAAAATCAAATTCTAGTTCTAACCGAATTTAAAAACATGCATATAGACGAGAATCACAAGGAAAACATTCTTAACAAAATGAGTTTAGGACAATTCTAAGCATTTAATACCAAGGAAAACAAAAATGACAACAAAACAATATTGTTCATAAATTTGGCAAGATGTACTTGCCTACGTTAAGCTCCAAGCCTAATCTTCTACTCCTCCTCCTAGGGGGGTTAGACACCACACCCAAGCCTCAAGGCCAAGCTCTTGGCAAGCTCCAAAGGGAAGAGAAGAGAAGAAGAAATGAAGAGAGAGTGAAAGAATGAAAAGAGAGAGGAGAGAGAAAGTGAAAGGGTATATATATATTGAAGGGAGAATTAATTTTGACCATTGGATGGTGATCCATGTCAAAATCTAAATCAATCATGGCCATTCAAACAAAACCAAATATCCATTGGGTAAAAGGGTACATCTGCACTATTCACGAAAATATCTAAATACTATTCATCAAAATATCTAAAACACTATTTACGAAAATATCGAAAACACTATTCATAAAAAATCTGAAATCGAAAATATCTAAAATATGGAATATCTGCCCGGACGGTATGCCGTCGGTATACACCGGTATACTGGCGATATGACGGTCAAAGAGAAAATCTATAAGTTGAGAAAAATTTAAAGTATTCCGAAAACCAAAAAAATATGAAATACACTACAAAATACGTATCCGTATATAAATACCGATACTGTGAGATGAGTCTCACAGATCTCCCCTCCTTAGAAAAATTTTGTCATCGGAATTTCCTAAAGGTAATCAAAAGCAAGCGAGAAATCTAAGAAAACATGCTATCAGGATCAAGATGGGAAACTCATAAAGTATAAAATCCAACTAGAGTAATGTACAAGAAATATAAAAGCAATTTAAACATACGAAAATTACAACATCATGTATTCCTACAATCATACTCAAAAGGTAGAACATAGATGTACGAATAAGTATACCTCACGAGTCAAACAGATATAGGTAACGAGCTCGGATATCATTCTCGCGCTCCCAAGTCGACTCGTCCGGTGAGTGATGATCCCAAGAAACACGAACTAATCGGATAGTCCAGTTCTTGAGAATCTTCTCCCTCTGGTCCAAAATGGATACGGGCCACTCCTTATACGATAGGTCGATACCAACGACCTGCTCGGAATGATCTAGTATATGGCTTGAATCCGAAACATACGACGCAACTGAGATACGTGAAATATGTCATGTACCTTGTATAGCGATGACGGAAGAGCAAGACAATATGATACATCTCCTACTCGCTCGAGAATATCGAACGGTCTAATAAATATAGGACTAAGCTTTCCCCGTATGCCAAACCTGATGACACCACGGGTAGGCAAAATTCGAAGAAATACGTGATCGCCGACAGAGAACTCAAGATGATGTCGATGCTGATCTACCCAGTGACGCTGTCGATCCTGAGCTAATCTGAGATGCTCTCTGACCTGCATGACTACTCCAACTGACTGAGCAATCATCTCTGGACCAAGCATCTGCCTCTCTCCAATGTCATCCCAAGCTAGGAGTGACCTACATATCCTACCATACAAAGCCTCAAAAGATGCCATCTGAATGTTCGCCTGGAAGCTGTTGTTGTAAAAGAACTCCACCAAATGCAAGTGATTCTCCTAATAACCACTGAAGTCAAGAGTGCATGATTGAAGTATATCCTCCAAAGTCTGAATCATACGCTCCGACTGACCATCTGTCTGAGGGTGGTATGCTGAACTGAAGCTCAAACGGGTACCCAAACTCTGCTGAAGACTCTGCCGGAAATAAAAAGTGAATCTGGAATTCCGATCTGAGACTATGCTAATTGGCACCCCATGGAATCTAACAATCTGCCTCATGTACTGCTCGGCCAACTGCTCTTTAGACTGACCAACTCTGAAAGGTAGGAAGTGGGCAATCTTCGTAAGTCGATCTACTATCCCAAATGGCATCTCTACCAGTCGGGGTTCTAGGAAGACCAGTCACGAAATCTATAGTAATATGATTCCACTTCCACTCCGGGATCGATAAAGGCTGAAGAAGTCCGGCCGATCATTGATGCTCAGCCTTGACCTGCTGGCAAATTAAGCACCGAGAGACAAACCGAGCTATCTCCCTATTCATACCATTCTACCAGAAATATTGACGTATATTATGGTACATCTTTGTCCCTCATGGATGAACAGAATACTGAGAACTTTGGGCCTTCGACATAATCTTCTGTCGAATATCTCCACTCGGCACACAAAAACGACTCCCAAACCAGAGTGTCCCATCCTCATGGATGCACAACTCTGATCTGCGTCCTGCTACATACTCTGCTCTGAGCTGCTGAAGCCTGGCATCCCCTGACTGTGCTGCTATGATCCTCTCCACAATCGTAGAATGCACCTGCAAGCCCGCCATCATAGATGCCTCACCAGGTAGTACTACCTCTATGCCCATATCCTAAAGATCCTCCTGAAGGTGACGCTGCTCTGTCAAAAAATAGACTCTGAGTCTCCTGCTCAAAGCGTCTGCAACAACGTTTGCCTTCCCGGGATGATACTGAAGATCAACATCATAATCCTTCAGTAACTCAAGTTACCTCCTCTGTCGCATGTTCAGATCCCTCTGGGTGAACACATAACTCAAGCTCTTATGATCAGTGAAAATCTCCATTCGATCACCATATAGATAATGCCTCCAGAGCTTGAGGCAAACACAACCGCGGCCAACTCAAGATCGTGTCGGATAGATCTTCTCATGGTCCCGAAGCTGCCGAGACGCATAAGCTATTACTCAACCATGCTACATAAGGACACAACCAAGTCCATGGCCTGATGTATCACAATACACCGTAAACCCACCTAGTCTGACGGGTAATATCAAAATAGGAGCTGAAATCAAACTCTGCTTGAGTTTCTCAAAAAAAACCTGACAAGCATCTGACCACTTGAAGCGCACATCCTTATACGTCAGCCGTGTCAAGGGTACGGAGATTCTAGAAAAGTCTGCCACAAACCGTCTGTAGTAGCCTGCTAATCCCAAAAAGCTGCGTACACCTGAAGCCGTACGAGGTACTGGCCAACACTCGATAGCCTCTACCTTCTTGGGGTCTATCTCAACACCACCTCCGGCAATAATGTGACCCAAGAAAGAGACTCGATCGAGCCAGAAATTGTACTTGCTGAACTTCGCGTAAAGCTGATGGCCCCGAAGAATCTGAAGAACCATGCGAAGATGCTGCTCGTGCTCAGCCTCAGTCCGACTATAGACCAAGATATCATCAATAAATACTATCACAAACTGGTCTAAGTGGGACATGAAGATGCGATTCATGATATCCATGAAGATCGCTGGCGCATTGGTTGCTCCAAAAGGCATAACAAGGAACTCCCAATAGCCATATCGAGATCTAAACGTCGTCTTGGGTATATACTACTCTCTGACTCTGATCTGATAGTACCTAGACCATAAATTGATCTTCGAAAACACAGCCGCTCCAGTAAGCTGGTCGAACAAGTCATCTATCCTTGGCAAGAGATACTTGTTCTTCACGGTCACCGCGTTAAGCTAACGATAGTCAATGACCATACACGATGAACCATCCTTCTTCTTCACAAGAAGGACTGGAGCTCCCCAAGGCGATCCACTGGGACGAATGAATCCCTTAGTCCTAAGCTCCTCAATTGACTAATACAGTACCAACAACTCTGAAGGAGACATCCTGAAGACTCTCGCTGACACTGGCTCTGCTCCTGGAACCAAATCAATATAATACTCAATCTCCCGAACTGGAGGCATACCCGAGAGCTCCTCGGGAAACACTCAAACTACTCTAGGCAACTGCACCTCCTCAGCTACATCCATCCACATGAGTACCGGTGAAGACTCCACCTTGCCTCTAGAGAATGAGAACTTCTCCTCATTTGGAACATGAAAGATAACCTTACCAGCATGGCAATCTATCGTAGCGTGTCGAGCACTCAACTAATCCACACCTAGGACGACATCATAATTGCCCATAGAAAACTCTACCAGCCTAGCGGAAAACTCCCTCCCACACACCATGACTCTACACGAGGCATAGACTCGGTCTACTCCTACTAGACCGTTACCAGTAAGTATATTCAACCTTACAGGTAAAGGCTCTGGCTCCAAACCAACACGTGTCGCAAATTGTACAGATATAAATGAATGTAAAGTACCATAATCAAATAAAGCTGAAGCTGAATGAGAGTGAACGAGAATGGTACCTGCAACCACCTCCCCCACTGCTAGCACCTCCAAAATGGCCTCAGTATCCTGAAGCCACACATCAGATACAATAACATCCTTTGTACCATAGAAGTACGGGGGATGGAGACACCTGAAGCTGCTCGCAGAATTGTAGACCTGAGCACCACCCCTCTCCAAAGCCGTCCAGACAGAATGGATAAGAACATCGCTCTGGCACTGCTGCGATGCCATGAAACCCTTCAACACATCCACCAGTGCTCGAACAACACCCTCTGGCTGCTATGGCTGAATTGGTATTGCTAGCTGAACAGGCAAAACTAGCAACTCTGCCCTTCGATCTACCCTAGACTCTACCCCTGAATGCTGAGGCTGAGCCTTCCGAACTGGAGGAACAGGCGAAAGCTGACTCGCCATAGCTGGAATTCAAACAAGCTGATCAGAAGGACCAGGAATGGTGCCCCTAAATGTTTAAGGACACAAGGATCAGGTCAAGGGAACAGAAAAGATCAACGATCAAAGCAGATATCAGGTCAAATATCAAAGGTAGAGAGTAATACGAAGGATATCAATGAAGAAGAATTTGTGACTGAGATAACTACCATCAACCCCCATATATCTGATAAATTAGATCTGCATGGGCCACCACTAAAACCTATGTCACAATCCAGAACCAGAATACTGGCAAGTAGGGACGGACAAGGCCAGCTACGCATACCAAAGTACTCCAGTACTCTGAAATAACGTATAAGCTGTATAGATGGGAATTACTACTACAAGCCAACAGTCAGTCTGTAGCCTCCCTTCCCGGAATTTCTAAATTTTTTTTATTTAATTGATTTGAAGGGTGATTTTTAGATTGTTTTATAAATAATCATTTAGTTAATTATTATGGTAGATGACCTTAGCCATAGTTGAGTTTCGAAGTACCAGACGACTAGGAATCATTGGACGGATAGTGCAGTGGCGTGACTTGACTAGTGTATTAGCCATGCCAGGGAAGACCGAGCCATAGTGACGTCCTAACTAGGAAAACCAGACCAAGTTGCGACTTAACCCTTACCGAAGATTTTATTTATTATTTAATTATATTATTGAGTTTTAGGGAACCCGGTTGTACCGAACCTGTCCAGATTGGGCCCAAGTCAAATCCAAGCCCATGTGGACATGTAGTGGGACCAAATACGACCTTGTAGACATGTTTGGTAAATACAAATATTTTGTATATATTTTAGGAATTGGCAATTATTTTCTAAACATTAGTTATGGGTAGAAAATTTGTATTATTATTATTAAATAGTCAGGGCCTTTTTATGGGATTCTCCATAAGGTTTAGTCATATTCTCCATAAGATTTAGTCATATTTTCTAGATATTCGATTATTTGATTATTAAGATTATTTAAAATACTTAACATACAAGCCTCCTGTTAGTTATACAGTTCATCTAGTATTTTTGTTTATTTAATATATATAAAAATATTATTTATATTTTGGTCAACTAGGTGTTTATTAATATATATATATATGAGGTGTATACATATATGTATGTGGGTGTGTATATATATATATATATATATATATATATATATATATATATATATATATATATATATATATATATATATATATATATATATATATATATATATATAATAGAGTACACAAATAAAAATACTTATTAATAAAACAACAACCAAATCCAGTCAACAATATGCTAAATCCCCGGCCCAGCCCGTGAACCCCAAACACCCTCCAGACCCGAGTCCAGCCCATCAAGGCCTGGCCCAACCCCAAGACTTAGCAATCCACAGCCTAAGTTTTCCCCACCCCCGCACAGTGGATAACCCGACCCCCTGTTCTGAGTAACACAGTATTTATAGGTCGACGAGAGTTCTCTCGAGAACACCCCAAAACCGTAAAACCCTAATACAAGCCCCACCCCGACGACAAGACGTCGTCGTGCGCGCCTGCCCAGCACCGACGGTCGGCCAGAGCACCGCCGGGGTCGGCCGTGCGTTGACAGTGTAGGAGACAACAACAGTAAGCCGCAGCAGAGGTGCCACTTCGTCGCGGGAGCTCTTCGCGCACGGTGGATCGATTCCCGAACCGATTTCTCTGGTACAATCCTAACCCATACGACTTCAACCTCCTTATATTAGTTTCAATTTAGAAGCCCTAGGTTGCTCGATAAATCGACGCAAACTTTGTTAAAAAACTGCTTGTAAATAGTTAGAAAACTGTCCCAATCACCTGTTTTGGAAGACAGTTTACGAGCAGGATATTGGCGATTTACAAAATCCACCTGAAGGCATCCATTAACAACATATAGGGCTAGAGAACCTTTTTTACAGAAATTAATTTCGATAACCGTGCGCCGAGAAATCGGTTTCCTAATATTCAGAAAAACTGTTTTAAAAACATGAAAAATCATCCACACGACGTGCGTCCCGCCATTCCGGGCGACGTGGTCGCGCACCGTAAGCATCGAAAGCTGCGTAACGACTTCGTGGTCGTGTGGGCTTTGACAGAATTCAAATTGGTCGCGCGTGCGCGACGAATTTGATGCGTATCCGTCAAAATTTCCCGTATCGGCCACTTTACAAATTTCCCAATTACTTTGTGCACGCTCGTCAGATCGAGACGAAACTTATGCCAACAGGACCGTATCATTTTTTGGTCCTGTATGCCAAGTTTGGTCCAATTCTGAGACAGTTGAATCGGACGCCGTTTTGCAGGCCCTACGGTCCGACTCAACGGACGACTTTGTGCACGGCCCGTCGGAATCCAACTCTGGACATACGGTTGGGTTCGTATCGGAAAACTGGATCCGTAGACATATAGTTTGACGACTTTAGAGACCGTTGACTCTGGCACGCTTTTCGGTGCAAAGCGGATCCAACGGCGGACACCGTTTTTGCCTGAAATTACCGTTTTACCCCTGTGTCCAGAATTGAACTTAAGGACAGACAACCCTAGCTAATTTGACTATTCTGAGAATGTTGGTAACGTTTATTTCAGCTTTCGGAGACAGTTGTGATGGCTTGGACTTTCTGACTTGTGATTTGGCGATACATTATTGGTTCTTCGCGCTGCCACCAGGCAAGATACCTTGCCTTCCTCTACAGTTTATTTACATGCATATTTATATTATTATACAGTTTTATTAGTTGATTATTTATATGTGATTTGTACATTGTGCTTGCTAGTATATATATAGGCCTTGTTTATAGTTATCTTTGTAGTTCATATTGGATATTTGTATATATAGTTCTTGTTTATAGTTATCTGTGTAGTTCATATTGGATATTTGTATATATATAGTTCTTGTTAATTTTGTAGTTCATTTTGGATTGGTTTTCTCGTGTATCGTGATTGGGTCGTGTCGTGTCATCACTTGTACTTGGACTGAGTCGCATCGTGTCATAGGATTGAATAAGTCATATCAGAATTGCTTTACCTCCTTGTCTTGAAATCTTGAAGCTAACCTGCGAGTCCACATTAGGGACGAGGGTTGGTAGTTAAGCTAACTTGCGAGCCCACATTAGTGGCGAGAGTTAGTAAGCTAATCTGCGAGCCCACATTAGGGGCGAGGGTTAGTAGTTAAGCTAACTTGCGAGCCCACACCACGGGCGAGAGTTAGTAAGCTAGCCTACGAGTCCACACCAGGGACGAGGGTTAGTAGTATATGGTTCACACCTGCGAGTCCACACCAGGGACGAGGGTTAGTAGTATATGGTTCACACCTGCGAGTCCACACTAGGGACGAAGGTGATGCTAGTCTGCGAGTCCACACTAGGGGCGAGGGCTAGTAGTTGTTCAAACCTGTGAGTCCACACTAGGGACGAGGGTTTGAGTATTCGATTTGGTTATCCGTTGACATCGTGATATCGTGTTCTATTATTCTTTCCAGCAGTTCGCTTAGGCGTAGTGGTTCTTCCAGTCGTGTATAGTCGTATTTTCGTGCGGATTGGTCTTTCTCGTTTATTTCCTGTATTTTCTTTACTGCATGATAAACTGCTAGATAGGCATGTTCTTATGTATCTTGCTATGTCCCCTGAGGACCTGATGATCTCTTCAGGTTAGTTATTGCGTGGAGTTAGTTAGCAGCTCTGGTTGGCGGATGATTATGACACTGTGGGGTCCGGATGTGATGCTATTGCTTGCGGGATTCAGGTATTGATACCATGTTTATTATTCAGTTCATCCAGCTCGTGTTTCCCTTTCATCATTATGATATACCATATTTATTCAGTTTATAGACTCATATTATTTCTTGGAGTCTAATCGGACATGCATGCTAGTGGGCTGCAGACCACGACCCATACTTGTTCATTCTTGTTTATTATTCTTATTGTGGATTGAGATTTAGAGTTGTTTGCCATGATTTGACAGTATACCATAGCCTTGACAGCGTTTACGTATTCGAGTCGGGATGGAGTCCGTTCGATACGTAGCTGGGCTTGGACACGCTTCGTATCCGAAAAGCGGGTGCGGGTCGTGACACAGTCCTAGGTCAAAAATCCTAGATATCTCAATTACATTCAAGCGGATAATGTACAAGGATATGATCATCAGGCATATAAGATAGTAAAGTGTCCCAAACTACAATATATAGATGATCATGAAGCTAGTAATACAACATGAAGAACTAGAAAGACTAAGTAATACATGATCATCTCTAGCTGCAGTCTAGAAATATAACATCATGTGTAAGCCCGTAGGCCAAATGTCAAGTCCAAAACACGAGCTAAACACGTGCTCGGTGGCTAAACGCCTCAAAAGAATATGTACAAAAAAGAGTGGGTAAGAGAAAGAACACCCACCCAAGCACCCTGGTGCTCCGGGTGGTCACCATCGAGTGGAAGGTCCGAAAGATCCTCGGGCTCCTCAACTAAATCTGGTGTCACGACCCGATCCCAATTGCTTGGGTCGAATCGGATCATGCCCAGCCTGCACCGTTGTTGAGACGGCGGCAGTAAGCTGTTCAGTAGCAGGTAACCATACAACAACACTATATTTGTCACAACTCAACATTCGAAAATTTAAAACTTTATTAAACTTTTACATGAAATAAAAGATACAACTTAAACCATTTTTTTTATACATCATGAATAAAAGAAAACTCTAGGCAAACAGCTCAGCAATCTCGAATTCCTCGTCTTGGGATCGCGTAACAAAACCTCATCAGTGATACCTAAAATGTTGGGTCTCCAGTCAGGAGGGAGCAAAGTACAATTACGAATATCCAATAATTCAAATAATAATTTAAAATTTGCAATGTTAAACAATTTGAAATACTTTAACAATATTTTTCACAATTCTACAATTGAAAACAATGTGATTTGAGTAGGTAACGAACTATGACCGGCTTGGGATGATTCAATTATATCCTAATGATACGGTCCGACCTATCCTCGTGTATAGGAGGAATCAGCTCGCACAATCAATGATGCAATATAGGGGTATTGGTCATAGACGCTACACTACTCCCCCAATATCCCGAGTCAATCAGATTCAATCAATGAGTCAATATTCGAACTCTAGGAGAGAGTTCCGTGTAGCAATGTGGTTTAAAATTGCAATAAAACAATTACTAGATAAATTACCAAATAAACATAACTGCACTTGCCTTTGTTATTGTGACTGGATAGACGAGTCGGTACCGAGGAGGAACGTCAGTTGTAACTTCGAGTTCCTACAATTGAGAACTCGACTTAGATTCCTGAATAACCAGACTAAGTGTGCTAGTTGCAATCTCTAGTAGTAAGTCCTAGTCAGGTTTTAAGTTGTATTAATTTACAGCTAACGATTACGTCGCAACTACGTGCGTTGATTAACCGGTTAATTGGATTATTTGGAAAATCACGAGAATCGATTACAATTTTTGGAAAAACTTTATGTTTTCATAATATGTATATAAAATACAGTTTCTTTTAGTGACAAACAGTGAATTAATAATATTTTATTTATTTTAGCTAAACTCGTAATTAAGCCGTAAATTACGTTCTAACTACGAATATGAAATCAATCCAAACCACCCAAATTTACATCCACCAGAAAAGAAAAGAAAACAAACTACGCTACACAAATACATGGGCACAGCTACTGGTCCTAGGGTGGGCTTATGCCCGATACATCTTTCTTTTACATTAAATAAGAGAAAATGACTGAAATTAAATAATTAAAGTGCAGGAATTAAATATCTAATATAAATAGCCTAAATATTAAAAATAATTAAAATGAAACTAAGAGTCTCAGACTCGGTCCATTCCTCAAAATTCGGCTAATACCACAACGTCCGGTCGGACCGGTGCGTTTGCATTTCGCCGGGGCCCACAGACCGGTACGGTCGTCGCCCGAAAAATCGGTTTTAGAAATTCATTTTCGAAAGCCAGTTTTGAAATCAATAAAATATAGTTTTTGTAAAAATTTGGGCAGCACTTCCTCTATTTCGGGACAAACCCAAAACTGGGAAGTGCGCCAACAAACTCCTGCAAATATTTTACAACCCAAAATAGTCCACAGAATATCCACCAAAAATAATTCCAACACCACAGACATAATTCCAACACCACCAAATAATTCCCGAAAAGTCCGGGAATCCAATATCAACCAATTCACACCAACCCAGCAAGTAAAAACACAGGAAAACAAACTAACGCAGCTAACGAAAATTATAACGCAGCTAACCGGATTCCCGAGAGGGAACCGGGGGACCGATCTATCATCATCGACTCTACGGGGGGACGAACTACTGTGACTATCCAGAAAATTACCAGTTTCCGTTGGCGGGGAGCCGCGGGAAAATCTCGGGAAAGAAATCCGAAACTAAGTCGGCAGCAGGTCGAAGATCCCGAACAGCGACGTCGCGAATCCTAGATCCAGCCACGCACAGAAGGGAGACGCGCACGGACAGCGAAGAACCGCGGAGAAGTCCGCGGGAAGGGTCGGGGCGCTGGACAGCGCAGCGGGGCAGCGGAGATCCGCTGACAGCGGCTGCGGACGCTGGCCGCGAGGGCTAGGGCACCGGGCGGGGGAGCACTGACAGCGCGGGGCAGAGGCGGAACCGCGCGCGGGGAGAGATCGCGCGGAGGGTGGCTCGGCCAGAGGGGCAGAGGCCACAGGGGGTCGCCGGAGCACGGCGTCGGCCTGGAGGAGGCCGGCGGTTTGTCGGCCCGCGGGAGGGGCACGGACGACCGCAGGGGAGGCGTCGTCCTCGGGGGAGGTCGCCGGCGAGAAGGCTCGCGCGCGGACGGCTGGAGGCGAGGGGAGCGGCCGGACTAGGGTTCTGACGCGCTGGAGGGGCGGCGCCCTCGGGAGTCGCGCGGTCGGCGGTCAGCTCGGGTGCTGACGCGGGGAGACGCCGACGGGGCGGTCAACGACGGGGCGTGGGCGCGGCTGAGACGCCGTGGGCCGGAGTCGCCGGACGCTCGGGGAGAGGGAGGGTGTGCGTTTGGGGTCGGGTAGGTGGAGGAGGGGATTTGTGGAGAGATAGAGAGGGAGAGATGAGAGAGTTGTGGGTTTATATAGGATCTGTTCTTGGGGTTACGGAAAGTGAAAGGAGGAGTCGGGAGGTTGGCGGCGGTGGCCGTTCGGAAACAGAGGGTCGGCCATTCCTCTCAGAAAGAGAACGCGAGAGAGAGAGAGAGAGAGTTAAAATGAGAAGTTAAGAGATTTATTAAGGAATGAATATTCCTTACTCAATGCTGGGAAACTGATCCGAGGGAAATAAAAGAGTTTTAAGAATAATTTTAAAAGGAAAAATATATATTAAATTATCTTCTTTTTTTTTTATGAAACTCAATAAATATTATATCCATTAATGATTTCGAAAAAACATATTTGTTTGGATTAGGACTTGGGTTCGGAACTCGGAAATGGGTTCGGGTCTCAGATCCAGATGGGTCAAAATCAAAATCCAGAAAATAATTCTTTATTTTCTAAAATATGGTTTTTTTCTTAATTAACAGATTTAATTTAATATTTAACCTAACTGGAAAACAATATTTTATTTATTAGCAAAATATAATTTTTGACAAAAATCTCCAGAATTAATTGTTTAACTAATTCAAAAAATTTATTTTTAATCTAATATTAATTAATTAGAAAATTATATATTTCGATAAAATTTCCAGTTTTAATAATTTCTAAAAATACAAATTCCTAAATTAACAATTAATAATTAGCTATTAAAATCAAATAATAATTTTTTTCTGAAATTACGGGTTTCACATCTGGTCAATACAAAACCAGTGGAGTCAAAACCCCAATAGCAAGTACCACAAAGGAAGCCAAACAATAAACTAAAACCAGCATGCAATTTATAATATCTCTAAGATAAAGCAGTAAACGAGACTGGAATAATAAATTGGTACCACTGTATATACGAAAGGAAACTGAGAACACATAAGGAAATAGAAAGTAAATATGTAGAATAAACTAGACATGTGAGCATGTGGTGAAGTCGAGCATATAGTAGAAAATAGCATGTTAAGGAAATGACAGGAAGCTAAGTACTAAAATAAGATAAACTGGACAAGCCTAGACTAGACATGAAATAGACTCCATCCATCAATCACGGCCAAGCAATGAGTACGGCTTGCTACTTAGCTAACTAGGGTTGTAATAATCCTAATTGCTAACATATGCAAGTTTGAAAATTCAATTCCAGTTACCTGCCCTGTAGACTACCCGATTGATCCAAGCCAAAAGAAAAACAAGTATAGCAGACACACTGCAGTAAGATACATGTGTCCTAAAGAAGTGTCCCACTCGACGGTGTGCTGGAAGAGTGCTCATCATGATAAATAGCTCCAAATCCCTAGTAGATATATATAAGACCGGGAAACAAGGGGTGTAGGTAACCGAAAAAATTTCACCTCCCAATGATCTAAATAATCAAGCTAGTTGTATAGTTCCTAACATATTCATTAGGATTTCGGGTGTGGCATTTCGCAGAATCCATCCTAGGCATGAGACATGCGAGACTGGACAAGACAAGCAAGATTGTGCACTACAACAAGCAACAATAAGACATGATAATATCAAGACAAGAGTGCGCTACGACGAGCCACTATTAAGGAGCTAGACATGTACTGGAATCAAGAGTGCGCCATGACAGGCCACTATAAAGCAAGCTAGGAAAAGACATTTACAAGAGTGCACTATGACGGATCACTATCTAGTAAATATTGGACATGGCATATACTGTAAAGTACAATAAATCTGGAAGGGCATAGCAATACATAGTGAGTAAGAGAACATATGAACATAAGCTATTGTCAAGTGTATATAGGGTGTACAATCATTCTCTAAGTATACAAGGTCATCTAATCATGTTAAGAATTTATTACAATCGAAGATATTATCAAAAACGGACAAAAAGGGGCAAAAACGGACAAAAACGGACAAAAACAAACAAAAACAGCCTAACCGGATCATCCGGTGGATTACTGCGGATTACCAGCGGATTTTTCGAAGTGTCATAGCAAGTTTAGTGGTGCAAGTTCAGATTTTTCGATGGATTTCCACGGATTTCTGCGGATTTCCGACAGATTTTCCGAACTATCACAGAAAATTGATTCTTAAAAACTCAAAACTTGTTTCGGCCACAAAAACTTCTTTTTAAATCAAAATTCGGATTTTCAAAAATCAAAATAGCATGAAATTTTATTCCCTACAACATGGGAGTATTAGTTTTCACAAATTTAAAGATTTGATAGATCAATACCTTAAAATACTCCAAAAATATGTTTTCGGGAAATCGAAACTGGTTCCGATTTTCAGCAAACTCAAAGTCTATGTATACAAGCTTGGTGAGGGCCTCATATATGCATATGTGACCAAGATCCATGATGGTAGCACCAGTATCACTCTTGATACCGAGTTTTCTACTAAGTTAATATTGAATTTTAACAGAAAAATCAAATTCTAGTTCTAACCAAATTTAGAAACATGCATATAGACGAGAATCACAAGGAAAACATTCTTAACAAAATGAGTATAGAATAATTCTAAGCATTTAATACCAAGGAAAATAAAAATGACAACAAAACAACATTGTTCATGAATTTGGCAAGATGTACTTGCCTAGGTTAAGCTCCAAGCCTAATCTTCTACTCCTCCTCCTAGGGGGGTTAGACACCACACCCAAGCCTCAAGGCCAAGCTCTTGGCAAGCTCCAAAGGGGAGAGAAGAGAAGAAGAAATGAAGAGAGAGTAAAAGAATGAAAAGAGAGAGGAGAGAGAAAGTGAAAGGGTATATATAGAAGGGGGAATTAATTTTGACCATTGGATGGTGATCCATGTCAAAATCTAAGTCAATCATGGCCATTCAAACAAAAACAAATATCCATTTTGTAAAAGGGTGCATCTGCACTATTCACGAAAATATCTAAACACTATTCATCAAAATATCTAAAATACTATTCACGAAAATATTGGAAACACTATTCATGAAAATATCTGAAATCAAAAAAATATAAAATATAGAATATCTGTCCGGGCTGTATGCCGTCGGTATACACCGGTATACTGGCGGTATGACGGTCAAGGAGAAAATCTATAAGTTGAGAAAATTTTAAAGTGTTCCAAAAACCAAGAAAATACGAAATATACTACAAAATACGTATCCGTATATAAATACCGATACTGTGACACGAGTCTCACATTCAACGATCTTCTACCCACTAGGGGGAGCCTCGCACGACTACCAGATCGTCTCAGCTGCCATCACGTGGGTCATTTGGAAGAATCGCAACAAATACAGATACGAAGGGCACCAGTATACCTCTAACCAACTGATCCGTGAGGTCCACAAACTGATTCACAAGGTTAGCAGAAACTGCAAGCACGTTCGGGAGGGATTTTGGAACTCCTTGAGCAGCTGACTTAGTTATTTTGTTCAAGGCTTGCAGCCTCCGAGCGGGCTCCCGCTCCTTTTATTTTCAGTTCTTGAGCATACTAGTAAAGGATACGACATTTTGCGCCTCTGATATGAATATATGACATGGTGGTTGTTAATATATATATATATATATATATATATATATATATATATATATATTTTGGTTGTTAATATATATATATATATATATATATATATATATATATATATATATATATATATATATATATATATAATATAAACATTAGTTTAAATACTATTTGTATAAATAAATCTACATATTTTCTATGTACATGTATTTTTATATATAGTCCTATAAGTACTAACTATATTTGTACATATTTACATAAACTAATAACATATATACATTTATAAACTAAATACCAACTGTGTATGTAGTGCCCCGTCCCACTCAGTCAATCGGAGGAATCGAAACGCCGACGGCGTTCGGACTTAGCCTTGCAACGGCTTGCTCGGATACATCGCTCAGGTGGGGTAGTTTCAGTGAACTTGCCTCATCTTAGCCTTCACATAATAAATCGCATGTTTTCAACTTGCACAAGTAGGCTTGATAATAAAAAAAATGAATCCACATAGCTAAGGAAATAATGCCGACGGGTCGAATTGAGTTAGAATATAGAAAGGTCCAACGGTCGGCTTAGAGTTGGTGCACGACGTGCTTTGAAAATGACACTCGATCCTTCGTCCCGTGGCTTGAAAGAAGGAAATTTGGTCTTCGACACAAAACTATGAACTTGCCTAAGTCATAGGCGTCGCCCGCGTAAATGCTCGATAAAGCATGCACGCTTCCACTGCGCAAGGCTTGGCATAGCCTTTGCTCGTCCCTCGGGTTAAGTTGTAGGCTTGAGTAAGTTAGGCAAAGTTATGCCGGTCGACCTAAGTCATTCCAGGTGCTGTCCCGCTCTTTCTGCAGTTGTCAAGTTAAATAGTCCCACGATCCCAAGGTCCGTCATACGAGGTATGACTTGGGCGATAGCGTTGCGTAGAACACGAGTTGGTTTAAGGCACGAGCCACAGTTGGTTCAGTAGAAAGTTAGCCACGGTCTATCGATACTTAAGAAACACGTTATGTTCAAGTTAAGTGGGAAGGCTATGCAGCAGCCGTTTTCGGAGTTCAAAAGTCTAAGCGATGGTTAGTCGTCGAGAGAAAATATGTCGGGACTGTAGTTCAGTCGCCGAGGCAACCCTGGTTTGGGTTCTGCAAAAGAAGTGTGAAAAGTGGAAGAAGTAAAGCAAAGGAACTAAGTGATGATGATGAGACCATGCAATTACGTTTAGTCTAGAAGTTAGCGTAGGCGCACGGTCATGGACAACTTGTCGACAAGGGCGATGGTTCTTCGAGCGGCAACCCGGGACCACGGGACCGACTCGGCCTAGGAAGAACAAATTATAGCCGAGCTGGGTATGAAGCAACCGATAGTTCGGGGACTTGCATCGGGGATTGCTACCTGCGGTGCAAAGGTCTCGATTGCCAGGCTATGTCCAGGATGGCTAGTTAATGCCAGTGACCATTCATATAGATTTGTCGGCACGGGCGGCAATCCGCGTGTGTGCCTTTGGACTGAGTTGAGTTGAATGTGTATGCAGTTAGAAGACACAATATCTGGGCTTAAGATTTGGCTACAACGAAGACGGCGTGCTTCGGCACGATATATTGCGTCGAGTGTTAAGTCGTTGGCATAGAGTTACATAAGTTAGACTTGAGCTGTTGCGAGTTAAGTAGAGAAGGGCCTGTCATGACCCGTACCCGTTTTTCGGATACGAGACGTGTCCAAGTGTCACGCCCCAGAACCAGAATACTAGAGAGCGGGGGAATGACTCAGCCAGCTATGTATTACGGGTAGATGAATACCGTATAATACGATCAATGCTATCTAAAAGACGAGGGGGTGCATACTACATGAAAGTCTCACTATGGTCATTTCACATCTATTGTCTCAATCATTCAGATAAGAAACAGAAATAGAGAACATGTAAGATAAAGCAGTAAGGTGTCCCAAATGCTCAGTCAAAATATTCTTGATATCTGGCTTTACAAAACATAGCCAGATAATGTAGCAAGGTGTACACAATTGTTATCAGTTGTAGTCTGACTTAGTTACAATTATGTAAAAGTAAGTACAAGACAATCCGACTAACATGTCGGTGCCAAACGGCAAGGTATTAAGTAAATAACAAAACAAACGGGAAAATAAGGAACCCACTCGAGTCCTCCTACGATCATCCCTCTAGTATTGACCATCTTGGAGGTGGAAGTAAGCTGAGTCCTCGGGGACCGGCTCTAAATCTGGCCATACAAAACCAGAGAGGTTAGACATCTAATAGCAAGTACCGCAAGGAAGCACGATATGAGGAATTAAAACCAGTAATAAGAGAATATGATAAGTAGATCTCTACTTGCCACTGGAATTCACATAACATTACGACACTTCGAACCAACCTCCCAACCAAACAAGGACAGAGGTTGGCCCGTCATGCCCTGACATTCTGATCATCTCAGTTTGGTAACAGAGTAGGTACAGAACACAAATAAATTAATTTAAATGGCCATGCAACTACTATGGCTTGCTACTGTGAGTTCCAAGTTATCCTGGAATTATGCAATAAAGGATTCCTCAGTTCTTACTATGTGCAAGCAAGGTTAGTTTACCCAGTCAATCAATTACGCCAATCATGAATTAGACGAGTCCCAGCGGGACGCCCTTCATCAATATACAATAGATAATATAACCAGATACCGCTCCCTGCCCGTGTGGCAGATTTGCAGTATCTGTAGGAACCAACCGGCCTGTCGGGTACTACTTGTCCCAAGAGGGCTGCCATGTAAGAACTCGGGAATCCATTCTCTCCATGTAATCATTATTTTATTTAACTTAATAGTCTCTACGTTGAGTGAAATTCTATGCCGTGGATCATGGTCATTCAGAATGAGTACTTTCGTACGGGATACGATATGCACAACTCTATAACGATGCCCGTACGGTTAGGTTGTAGGTCTTACATAGCGTAATACAACAATCCAAACTAACCACGGAATAATCATGTCTTGACCATAAAGTACACATGCTTCTTTTGTAGAAAATAAATAAATAAATAAATTGAAGCCTGTATGTGTGCCTGTATGTCAATATTCGGGATCGGCCAATCGATTATAATAGTTCATAGTAAATATGAACGTATCTCATTCATTCAATTTAATAAGACGACTAGCCAGTCTCTTAGTTCCAACTAGGAACGCATGATCAATTATTAGTCAAGTAACAGTCGGGGTCAATTTGCGACAAGGCATAAAAGTCCAATTAGTATTAATCATGGTCGAGTCCATAACTAGTATAAATTAGTTGGTAACATATTCTTAAAGCCAAGAAAAAGATCTACAAATTTTATGTTGGGAGTTGGAAGAAATTCTAGCCACAATTTCGTCAATTAGGACATATAACAGTCAAAAACAACCAAAATAGGCATTATGCGGCCTATTCTGCGACATGCATGCGGACTAACTGCGACATGCGGCTCATGCGGCATATGCGGTCCAACTGCGATACCATATGCGCCTACTACGACATGCGCCTTATGCGGCTCATTCGCGACACCATGTGCGGCTACTGCGACATGCGCCTCATGCGGCTCAATTGCGACATCATATGCGCCTACTGCGACATGCGCCTCATACGGCTCAACTGCGACATCATATGTGCCTACTGCGACATGCACCTCATGCGGCTCAACTGCGACACCATATGCGCCTACTGCGACATGCGCCTCATACGGCTCAACTGCGACATCATATGCGCCTACTGCGACATGCGCCTCATGCGGCTCAACTGCGACATCATATGCGCCTACTGCGACATGCGCCTCATGCGGCTCAACTGCGACATCATATGCGCTTACTGCGACATGCGCCTCATACGGCTCAACTGCGACATCATATGCGCCTACTGCGACATACTCCTCATGCTGCAGATGAATATAGAAACGAACAAAAATACTTTTGGCCATAACTTCCACAAAATAAATCGAAATCTAACTTTTCAAAAACCAAACTTTAGTAGAATTAAATTCTCTACAACATGGAACCACTTATTTTCAAAAACAACAATGTTTGATAGATCAAAACCCTAAAATTCATATGAAAACCAAAACTTAAAACTTAGATCTACACCCAACCATCTATGGAAATCAAAAACTTCAAGACCTAAACTTGTAGAGGAAGAGAAGATGAACAACATGGACTAAAAATATATGGGGATGCATAAAATTCCTCATGGTGTGCAAGATGTACTTGCCTCTCACAAGTGGGTGAGGGTTTGGTGGAGGAGTAAATGTGAATGAATGAAGAGAGAGAATGAAAGAAGAACTTTTATATCAAGGTCAAGTGGATCTCCACCATTTATCCTCTCCACCAAATCCAAGCCATCCATTCCTTTCCATGTTGAACCAAACCACACCAAGTTGGTTTACCATGAACCGAAATGAACCAAGAGCCAAGATAAAGTAGAAAAATAAAATACAGAAAAATTAATAAGCACAAAATTAAAGAATTTAAATACAGAACAATGCATGATAAATATTGAATAAATACATTCAAGAAGTACACGTATAAAATACTTATTCTGGGAACGGAGAGTGACATCTCTACCATCCTTAGAAAAATTCCGTCCTCGGAATTTCAGATCCAAGCAGGACAGAAATGTCAGAGCTAGACTAATCTAAGTACAAGTAATTTGAGTAAGTAGCTATTCTACAATGTCAAATAGCAAGTAATATATCTATGTTTAACTATCGACGACACCAAGCAATTCTACTTATAAGGTGACAAGCATGAGGAGTTAAGACAATCAAGATATATAGAGAGAGATATACCTTGTGAGTCAAACAGGTGCGGATACCGTGATCGGATATCATCCTCACGTTCCCACGTTGACTCTCCTAAAGAGTGATGACCCCAAGCAACCCGGACAAGGCTAATTGTTCAGTTCTTGAGTATCTTCTCTCTTCGGTCCAAAATGGACACAGGCTGTTCCTCGTAAGACAGGTTGGTACCAACAACCAGCTCGGAATGATCAAGGATATGGCTTGGGTCCGATACATACCTTCGCAGCTGAGATACATGAAACATGTCATGCACCTCTCGTAACGAAGGTGGAAGGGATAAACGATAAGCAACATCGCCTATCCTTTCAAGAATAACAAAGGGACCTACGTATCGCGGACTCAACTTCCCGCGAACGCCAAATCTAAGGACCCCACGGGTAGGTGAGATACGCAAGAACACGTGGTCCCCAACAGAAAACTCTAGCGGCCTACGATGCTGGTCCGCCCAATGACGATGCCGATCCTGCGTAACTCGAAGTCGCTCTCTAATTCCCTTAACCAATTCAACTATCTGAACAATCATTTCCAGGCCTAACATCTTCCTCTTCCCGATATCATCCCATGCTAGTGGCGACCTACACTTCTTACCATATAGTACTTCAAATGGCGCCATCTGGATACTGGCTTGATAACTGTTGTTATAAGAAAACTCAACTAAGTGCAGGTGGCTCTCCCAAGATCCTCCAAAATCTAGGGTGCAAGCTCGCAACATATCTTCTAGGGTCTGAATTGTTCTTTCTGATTGCCCGTCTGTCTGGAGATGGTAAGCCGTGCTAAATTTTAACTTGGTATCCAGACTATGATGTAAGCTCTTCCAGAAATGTGATATAAAACGGGTATCTCAGTCTGACACAATGCTGACGGGGACTCTATGCTGCCTGACTATCTGCTGCATATACAACTCTGCTATCACCCAAATATCATCTTTACCACTTGGTGATCTCAGTAAACCGGTCACAAAGTTCATTGTGATGTGTTCCCACTTCCATTCTAGGATAGGAAGTAGTTGCAATAATCCAGCTGGCCTCTGCTGTTCTGCCTTCACTTGCTGACATACCAAGCAATGGAAAACAAATCTAGCTATCTCCCTCTTCATCCCGTTCCACCAGAAGTGCTGCTTGATATCTTGGTACATCTTGGTCCCTCCAGGGTGTATAGAATATTGAGAACTGTGAGCTTCTGTCATAACCTTCTGTCTGATATCTCCACTAGGCACACATAGGCGTAATCCAAACCTAAGCGTACCATCTTCGTAAATTTTTAACTCTTTTTCGAGTCCTGACTCACATTCTGCTCTAAGCTTCTGAATCCTTGGGTCCTGTGCCTGAGCTGCCTTGATCCTGTCTACCAAGTCGGATTGAACTTGTAAACTTGTTAGAACTCCTACATCACTAGGAAGTATAACTTTGATGCCCATCTCCTGAAGGTCTTCTAAGATGTGCTTCTGCGTTGTCAACATAAATGTGCCGCCTCTCCTGCTAAGAGCGTCTGCTACCACATTAGCCTTGCCTGGATGATACTGAAGCTCCACGTCATAATCCTTGATCAACTCCAACCATCTTCTCTGTCTCATGTTCAGCTCCTTCTGAGTAAAGATGTACTTCAGACTTTTATGGTCTGTGTACATGTCCACTCGGTCACCATATAAGTAATGCCTCCATAGCTACAAAGCAAATACTACTGCTGCCAACTCCAAGTCATGAGTTGGATAATTCTTCTCGTGGTCTCGAAGTTGCCTAGATGCGTATGCTATCACTTTCCCATGTTGCATGAGGACACATCCAAGTCCCTTACCTGACGCATCGCAATACACTGTAAAACCTCTGGGTCCAACTGGCAATATAAGAATAGGCGCTGATATCAACTTCTGCTTCAGATTCTCAAATGATGCCTGGCATTCCGCCGACCAGACGAATGGTACATCCTTCCGTGTCAAGCGGGTCATAGGTGATGAAAGCCTTGCAAAGTCTGATACGAACCTTCTGTAATATCCTGCCAATCCCAAGAAACTCTGCACATCAGCTACGGTCTTGGGTACTGGCCAACTCTCTACTGCTTCTACCTTCTTGGGATCCACTGCTACTCCAGCTCCTGATATGATATGACCCAAAAATGAAATGTGATCCGACCAAAACTCACACTTGCTGAGCTTGGCATACAACTGGTTCTCTCTCAGAACCTGTAACACTTTCCTGAGGTGGTCTTCATGCTCCTCTTCACTGGCAGAATATACGAGAATGTCGTCAAGAAATACAACGACAAACTAATCTAAGTATGGCATAAAGATGCGGTTCATCAAATCCATAAATATTACTGGAGCATTGGTCAAACCAAACGACATTACTAAAAATTCATAATGCCCATACTTCGACTTGAATGCTGTCTTGGGAATATCCTCCTTCCGAACCCTCACTTGATGATACCCTGAACGAAGATCTATCTTGGAGAAAACTCTAGCTTTGCTCAACTGATCAAACAAGTCGTCGATCCTGGGTAGTGGGTACTTGTTCTTTACTGTTGTCGCGTTAAGCTTCCTGTAGTCAATGCACAATCTGGATGACCCATCCTTCTTTCCCACAAGTACCACTGGTGCTTCCCATGGTGATATGCTAGCTTGGATGAACTTCTTCTCCTTCAGTTCCTCTATGTGCTGATATACCTTGGCCTGCTCTGAATCCGCCATTCTGTAAACTCGATCTGATATCGGTTTAGTTCCAGGTGCCAATTCTATACTGAACTCAATATCTCTTACTGGCGGTAGCCCTGGAAGTTCTTCGGGAAATACGTCTAGAAATTCTTCAACTACCTTCGGAACCTGAACTTCTTCCATTGCCGTTATTACTCCCTGCTCTTGTTGAGTTGCCTCTGATCTGACTAAGGTGAATCTCTTCATGCCTGGAATATCAAAAGATACACTCCCTCTACGACAATCTATTATCGCATGACTGTCTTTCAGCCAGTCCATGCCTAAGATAACGTCAAAATTTCTAATAGGAAATTCTATCAACCGGACGGATAAGGAATGCCCGCAAACTACAACGCTACACGCTAGAATAACTCTACTAACTCCTACGAGCCCATTGCCAGTGAGTATATTCAACCTTCCTGGCAATGCCTCGAACTCCATTCCTAACCGTATCGCAAATTGTGCAGATACAAATGAGTGTGATGCTCCTGAATCAAACAATGCTACTGCGGGATATGAGGCGACGAGAATGTTACCTGCCACAACATCTTCCGATGCTAATGCCTCCTCTAAGGACAGAGTGAATGCCTGCCCTCGACCTCCTTGTTGGTTCCTATGTTGCGGCCTAGCCTGGTGCTGCTGCTGGCCCCTGCCTTGATGATGCTGGGGTGGTCTATGCTGGTGTTGCTTCATCGGCGGTCCCTGCTGTCGAAACATCTGAGCCTGTGGCATTAACGGACGCTGGGCCAATGGTCTCACTGCCACTGCGGGTCCTCGATACTGTCCTGTCCCTGGTGCTGGCAGAGTAGGAAACTGTTGCACTGGTCCTCCTGACCTCGAATTCATGGGACATATGGTAACCCGATGATCTGGATTTCCGCATATCAAACACAGTCCGTTCAATGCCCGACACACATCTCTAGTGTGCTCCATCTTTCCACAATAAGTGCAGCCCGCTCGGGGTTGCTGATTCTTCTTCTGTTGCTGCTGCTGCCTGGGTGGTGGTACTGGCCCTCGCATTGCCACATCGTGAATGCGAATGCCAAGGGATGGTGCTGTTGTTTGGGGCGCTGCTCCCCCTCCTCCTTTAATCTGACTGTGAGATCTCTTCTGACCTTCAGTCCTTGTCGTGATCCTCTGAATGGTGATCTCATGCCTTCGGGTTGCCGTCAATACTTCGTCAAAAGTCTGGTAATTGTGTCCCTCTATCAATTGCAAGAGCTCAAGGTGAAACCCTTGCTGGAACCTCATAGCCCTCTGGCTCTCTGTTGCTACCATCTCTTGGGCAAACCTGCTCAATCTGCAGAACTCCGCTGCATAAGCATCTACCGTCTTGCCGGCCTGCTTGAGGTTGATAAACTTCTGTTGTAGCTCAAACTGCGCCACAACCCCATAGTACTTCGTCTTGAATCTTACGATAAAATTGTCCCAAGCAACAGGACGTCTGATGCCTACATCCTCTGATTCCCACCAATCACGTGCGAGATCCTGAAGTAACAACTTCACTTGATCCACACGTTCTTCTGCCGGCACCTTAGCTGCTGTCAGAATAGCCTCAATATCCTTAAGCCATGCATCTGCTGAGATGGCATCCTCCGTTCCTTCGAAACGGCGGGGGTTGAACTTGTAAACCTGGCTGATGCTCCTGAATCTGTCCTCGCCCCTCTTTCTAAAGCCGTCTGTAATCCTTGGTTGAGTAATACGTTCTGCTCTTGCAACTGAGCGTGCATGCGCTGCTGGGCTAACATCTGATGTTGCTGAGTAGCCATTATCCCTCTCATGATCTCCAAAAGAGCCAGTGTGTCCATTTCCGCAAGGGTAGGTAGAACTGTTGGTGGTGGTGGAACCTTCGGATACTGTGATCCAGCTGCTGCTTCCACTATTACTTCTTCTTGGATAGTCTCTTGAGTTAGTACCGGCCCTTGTTGCTGACCAACATGGTCAGGTTGTCCGTATTGCTCTTGTTATTGTTGTCTAGTCCTGGCAGATGCGGACGAAGTGCCCCTAAGAAAAGGGACAAAAGAACAATTAAACGATAGGACAGGAAAGATCAATGAAGTCAAAGGATATCGGAATGTCAAGCTAGAGTCGAGAGTAACGAATCATGAGATCAAGGGGGAACATGTGTGATTGAGACATCCTATAAATTAAAACACCCCACAAGTCTGAAATCAGACCTGCATGGGCCACCACTAAAACCTTGTCACGCCCCAGAACCAGAATACTGGAGAGCGGGGGAATGACTCAGCCAGCTACGTATTACGGGTAGATGAATACCGTATAATACGATCAATGCTGTCTAAAAGACGAGAGGGTGCATACTACATGAAAGTCTCACTATGGTCATTTCACATCTATTATCTCAATCATTCAAATAAGAAACAGAAATAGAGAATATGTAAGATAAAGCAGTAAGGCGTTCCAAACGCTCAGTCAAAATGTTCTTGATATCTGGCTTTACAAAATATAGCCAGATGATGTAGCAAGGTGTACACAATTGTTATCAGCTGCAGTCTGACTTAGTTACAATTATGTAAAAGTAAGTACAAGACAATTCGACTAACATGTCGGTGCCAAACGGCAAGGTATTAAGTAAATAACAAAACGAACGGGGAAAGGAACCCATTCGAGTCCTCATGCGATCATCCCTCTAGTATTGACTATCTTGGAGGTGGAAGTAAGCTGAGTCCTCGGGGACCGGCTCTAAATCTGGCCATACAAAACTATAGAGGTTAGACCTCTAATAGTAAGTACCGCAAGGAAGCACGATATGAGGAATTAAAACCAGTAATAAGAGAATATGATAAGTAGATCTCTGCTTGCCACTGGGATTCACATAACATCACGACACTTCGAACCAACCTCCCAACCAAACAAGGACAGAGGTTGGCCCGTAATGCCCTGACATTCTGATCATCTCAGTTAGGTAACAGAGTAGGTACAGTACACAAACAAATCAATTTAAATGGCCATACAACTACTACGGCTTGCTACTGTGAGTTCCAAGTTATCCTGGAATTATGCAATAAAGGATTCCTCAGTTCTTACTATGTGCAAGCAAGGCTAGTTTACCCAGTCAATCAATTGTACCAATCATGAATTAGACGAGTCCCAGCGGGACGCCCGTCATCAATATACAATATACAATAGAAAATATAACCAGATACCGCTCCCTGCCCGTGTGGCAGATTTGCAGTATCTGTGGGGACCAACCGGTCTGTCGGACACTACTAGTCCCAAGAGGGCTGCCATGTAAGAACTCGGGAATCCATTCTCTCCATGCAATCATTATTTTATTTAACTTAATAGTCTCTACGTTGAGTGAAATCCCATGCCGTGGATCATGGTCATTCAGAATGAGTACTTTCGTACGGGGCGATATGCACAACTCTACAACGATGCCCGTGCAGTTAGGTTGTAGGTCTTACATAGAGTAATGCAACAATTCAAACTAACCACGAAATAATCATGCCTTGATCATAAAGTACACATGCTTCTTTTGTAGAAAATAAATAAATAAATAAATTGAAGCCTGCATGTGTGCCTGTATGTCAATATTCGGGATCGGCCAATCGATTATAATAGTTTATAGTAAATATGAACGTGTCTCATTCATTCAATTTAATAAGAAGACTAGCCAGTCTCTTAGTTCCAACTAGGAACGCATGATCAATTATTAGTCAAGTAACAGTAGGAGTCAATTCGCGACAAGGCATAAAAGTCCAATTAGTATTAAGCATGGTCGAGTCCATAACTAGTATAAAATAGTTGGTAACATATTCTTGAAGCCAAGAAAAAGATCTACAAATTTCATGTTGGGAGTTGAAAGAAATTCTAACCACAATTTCGTCAATTAGGATATATAACAGTCAGAAACAACCAAAGTAGGCATTATGCGGCCTATTCTGCGACATGCATGCGGACTAACTGCGACATGCGGCTCATGCGGCATATGCGGCCCAACTGCGATACCATATGCGCCTACTGCGACATACGCCTCATGCGGCTCAACTGCGACATCATATGCGCCTACTGCGATATGCGCCTCATGCGGCTCAACTGCGACATCATATGCGTCTACTGCGACATGCGCCTCATGCGGCTCAACTGCGACACCATATGCGCCTACTGCGACATACGCCTCATGCGGCTCAACTGCGACACCATATGCGCCTACTGCGACATGCGCCTCATGCGGCTCAACTGCGACATCATATGCGCCTACTGCGACATGCGCCTCATGCGGCTCAACTGCGACATCATATGCGCCTACTGCGACATGCACCTCATGCGGCTCAACTGCGACATCATATGCGCCTACTGCGACATGCGCCTCATGCGGCTCAACTGCGACATCATATGCGCTACTGCGACATACTCCTCATGCTGCAGATGAATATAGAAACGAACAAAAATACTTTTGGCCATAACTTCCACAAAATAAATCGAAATCTAACTTTTCAAAAACCAAACTTTAGTAGAATTAAATTCTCTACAACATGGAACCACTTATTTTCAAAAACAACAATGTTTGATAGATCAAAACCCTAAAATTCATATAAAAACCAGAACTTAAAACTTAGATCTACACCCAACCATCCATGGAAATCAAAAACTTCAAGACCTAAACTTGTAGAGGAAGAGAAGATGAACAACATGGACTAAAAATATATGGGAATGCATGAAATTCCTTATGGTGTGCAAGATGTACTTGCCTCTCACAAGTGGGTTAGGGTTTGGTGGAGGAGTAAATGTGAATGAAGGAAGATAGAGAATGAAAGAAGAACTTTTATATCAAGGTCAAGTGGATCTCCACCATTCATCCTCTCTACCAAATCCAAGCCATCCATTCCTTTCCATGTTGAACCAAACCACACCAAGTTGGTTTACCATGAACCGAAATGAACCAAGAGCCAAGATAAAGCAAAAAAATAAAAAACAAAAAAATTAATAAGCACGAAATTGAAGAATTTAAATACAGAACAAATGCATGATAAATATTGAATAAATACATTCAAAAAGTACACGTATAAAATACTTATTCTGGGAACGGAGAGTGACACCAAGCCAGCCTACGCCGCAGAGTCGGCGGTAGAACGCTGTCAAGCCCGCAAGAAATAAATGCTCAAAAAATATAACATTTGCTGCTCATTCACATTTCTACATTTATTACAACTTTTACAATATTTCTAATTAAAGAAAATACAAACTGCTATCTATTTCTAGGTCGACCTCAGCATACCCAAGCCTTCCCAATGCTAAGAGTGATCGCGGCTAAACCTGAAAAATGTTGATTTACAGTCAGGAATAGAACAAGTACATAAACCGACGACAATGCGAAAACATAATAGAATTAACAAGACATGAAAATAACATATAAGATATAAAAACTGGAAAGAACTGATGACATGACACGGTAGAGAAGAAAATAAGGAAAAACTAATAAAAGACATCTACCTATGTGGTGTGAAATATCCTTTTCGACATGTGAACGGCTAGGGGATAAATCCGGCACCTGGACGTGTCGTGTACAGGTGCTATTGTTCACGAATAGACATCATGGGGATAGTTCTGGGTAGTTCACATACCTACTAAGATATTTTCCCTCCCGACTACTCCGTGTGACGAGCGTGTCAACAAGCAGCAAGATATATATATAGACATGAAATAAGAAAACTACTATGAATCGAAAAGCAATCAGAAAGTGCACTTGCCTGAGGTCCTTAGCTGGAGAAACCAATAATACTATACCACTCAATAAGCCACAATCAGTCAACACATGCAGAAGTCTCCAAATGCTAAAATAAACAGTACCAATGTTTTTAGAATAGTCAAATTAGCTAGGATTGCCTGTCCTTAAGTCCAATTCTGGACACAGGAGCAAAACGGTAATTTTGGGCAAAAACGATGTCCGCCGTTGGACCTACTTTGCACCGAAAAGCGTGCCAGAGTCAATGGTCTCTAAAGTCGTTAAACTACATGTCTACGGATCCAATTTTCCGATACGAACCCAACCGTATGTCCAAAGTTGGATTTCGGCGGGCCGTGCAAAAATTGCCCGTTGAGTGGGACCGTGGGGCCCGCAAAATGACGTACGATTCAACTGTCTCAGAATTGGACCAAACTTGGCATACAGGACCAAAAAAATGATACGGACCTGTTGGTGCAAGTTTCATCTCGATCTGACGAGCGTGCACAAAGTAATTAAGAAATTTATACAGAGGTCGATACGGTAAATTTCGACGGATATGCATCAAATTCGTCGCGCACACGCGACCAATTTGAATTCCGTCAAAGCCCATACGACCACGAAGCCGTTACGCAGCTTTCGATGCCTACGGTGCGTGACCACGTCGCCCGAAATGGAGGAACGCACGTCGTATCGAAGGATTTTCAATATTTCTAAACTGTTTTTACGTAGATAAATTCTCAACTTTGAAAACTGTTTTCTCTGTATGTAATTAGTAAAATTCAAAAATACAAAATAGGTTGCGAAGTCCTATATGTTGTCAACAATTGCCTTCAAATAGATTATCTAAACTGTCGAGGAATCGGCAAATACTTGCCTTCCAAAATGGATTCCAGAAATAGTTCTAGTACCCTGTTTTCGATGGTTTTTCCCGAAGTTTCGGGAATTTCTGTAATTAATCTAGAGCAAACTAGGTCAATCTATTTGCAGGGTTGCATAGGTGGTCAACTAGGATATCACTAGAAATTTACGGATCGAATAATCGTTGGGCGATGAGGGAGAAACGTACCTCGAAATATGCCTAGTTGCTGCCACCGGCTGCTGTGTTGTTCTGTGTGTTGCGCGCGGTTTCCCGCGCTTGGTCGACCTCCAGTGGCTTGCGCGACCGCGCGCGGTGGCCCAGGGCAGCGCACGCGCGCGGGGTGGTGCGCCCAGGGCAGGGACGGCGGCGTGGGTTTGTGTCGAGGGTTAGGGTTTTGATGATTCGAGGAATAGCTCTTTCGGTTTCTCGATCAGTTCGTATATATATACTATTTGCTCGGATGTGGGGGGGGGGCTTTACTGCTCGGTTTGGAGGGGTTTTGAAGGAGCTCGGGTGGGCCTGCTATGGGGTTTGGTTGGGCCGGCAGTTATGGGGTTGGGTTGGGCCCCTATGTATTATTCATATTTATAACTAATTTACTTATAATTTTTTTATATATATATACATATATGTATATACATACAAGTATATTTATATATACACAAACACATATATTTCTATATACATACATATTTACACCCATATATATTTATATATATACACATACACATATACATATACGCGTATACATATATATTTATATATACACACACATATACGCATATACATATATATTTATTCATATCGATATATCTAAAACTATATATACATATATATATATATATATATATATATATATATATATATATATATATATATATATATATATATATATATATATATATATACATATATACGTATATTTATATATGTACATATACATGTATACGAATATTTATATATATACATATACATATATTATATACATCCACACACCTATAACCAATAATAATAAAATAGTATTGTTTAATACTAACATCAACATTAATAATAATAATAATAATAATAATAATAATAATAATAATAATAATAATAATAATAATAATAATAATAATAATAATAATAATAATAATAATAATAATAATAATAATAATAATCCTAATAACACTGAAATTAAACCAATGATATATTTCGGTGAACTCATTGACCCTACCATTTATTTGGCTCCAGAAATTCGTATAATACTCTAAACGCTATTTAATATTAATAATACCTAAAATCTTTCATATGATAAATATTTAAAAATAATTATCAATTTCTAAAAATATATACAAAATATTTATATTTATCAAACATGTCTACAAGGCCGTATTTGGTCCCACTACATGCCTACATGGGCTTGGATTCGGTTCGGGCCCAGTTCGGACCCAATTAATACAACCGGGTCACCTAAAAGTCAATATTCTAATTAATAAATAAATAAATGACCGGTGGGGTTAAGTCGCAACTTGGCCTGATTTTCTTAGTTATAACACACCTAGGGCTGGATCTTCCCTATCAGGGCTAATATACTAGTCAAGGCACGCCATTGCACTATCCGTACCATGATTCCTAGTTGTCTTGTATTTCAAAACTCAACTATGGCTAAAGTCTTCTACCGTAATAACTAACTAAATAATTATTTATAAAATTCTAAAATCACTATTTAAATAAATAAATAAATAAAAATAATTTGAAAAAAAATTCTCCGGGAAGGGAAGCTACAAATCTACCCACCTTAAAAATAATTTCGTCCTCGAAATTCTAACTCATAACCATGCCTAAAATTTAAAAATAGAAGTCAAGGAATAAATCTACTATTACCACAATCTTCTCAAATTTTTAATTTCTCAAAAAAATAGTTTGTATTCTTCTCCTAGCCAAATAGCCGTCAGGACTTCTACCTACCTTTGGTCACACTACTCCTCACACTAAAATCTTAAAATCTTCTAACTGGTGCTAACAATCCTACCAACAAATATCTAAGCATATGGTATCTATAATCCTCTCGTATCTATCAAGCAACCCGAACTTAGCAAGCAGTAATTTACACAAGTAGCTAAGAAATATTGGTGAATTCTAATAAGTATGACTATTCGTCGCTCCGAAATAGGAAGGACATGAAAATAAGGAAGAACAATCAAGAGCAAATATAAAGTTTCAAGAGCGGTAGAGAATATCCAAAAATGCAGATAGGAAGAGAGTTTATGAACCTATTGACTTGTTTGCTAGATTGGGCTACTCTAGTCTAGCCACTTGCTAAATCGAAGCACCCTTTGTTTCTTAGAGGGGCTCGCAATCCGTTCAATACAGAAGTCATGTCCTCGAAATTAATCTAAACAAGGTTCCATAATGGAATAGAATTTGAGAAATCAAGGTTGTGATCTATTCCATGGTTGTTTAAACACACGAGCAAGGGATATATAAATGCAATACAAGATCATATCGCAACTTCCAGGTAGATGGAATAAGGTTAACGAATGACACCACATCCTAAGAGGTGGAGCCTACATAATAGCTATGGGGACCTATTACAAACAGTTCGGTCCTATAGTCCAAATATGGTGGTATGCATGGATGGGTGTTACTGGGTCTTAATGGGCTTCCTGCTTGGACATCCCTCGTTGGTTGGATGAACCTTGGATCTCAATCTATATGGACTGAATAAGATCCCAAGATAAAACTGTTTCTACTAGTTAGGGCAACCTAGAATAGGATTCCTTCCAAGTGGTTGAGCTAGTTGCCAGTCAGGTTGGTTAGCTAAGTTCCTAAAGTCTAAAATACGCCTTCAGTGACTTTTGTGTTTAAGCAGCACATGAGGCCTCAATTGGGTGGCACACTCATGGTATGTGCGCAGTGGGCTTCGAGTAGGTCACAATCGTATATTGAGTCGAAGGAATTGAGTCAAAGTTAAGGTGCTAATGGAAGTCGGAAAGTATACCGGGTAGGTACTATGGTAATAGTTACAGCTAGTCCTTTTTACCTGAAAGTCGTACCATAAAAATAGAGTACAAGGGGACGGTTTTGAGTGGGACATGATATACTTAGACGAAGGTGGACTCGTCTAGAGCTTGCATATAAAATTTGTTGGGAGGTAACAACTGGTCTCGTGCTCCGAATATTAATGGCACGGTCGGGGACACGAAATGGTCTAAAGGAAAAGTGGGAGTCCATGGGTACTAATTATCGTCCTAATGCAAATTACTCTAATCAATCGGTAATCCTCGTATACCCCAAAATTTTGGGAGACTCACAACAATCGGTCTCTTGAGATTAGGTAGTCTCCTAGGTTAACATTTGATCAAGGAAAAAAATCCGAATCATTCTCGGACTCTAATGACTAGAAGATCAAGATAGTAAATTTAGTGTCGAAGGGAGGACGAGTAACTCAATCACATGGCTGGCCGATGGCAGCTACACTCATATATACAACTATCATAGCCACGGGATACTCTGTATTCTATTTACCAATCACGAGCTTTCATCTTTCCAAATCGGTGGAAGATAAAATAATAAAGAGTTCAAGGGAGATGTCACTGAATACAATTTCGTGGTTCAAAAGGCGAATGCATAATTCAAGAGGAATTGTCAAAGCAATCGTGGATGAGATCCTGGATACCTCTATATCTCAATCCACGTAGGGTAATTAAATGAAAAGCGAACCAAATGCATCATGGTTGATCAGACCGTAATACAATGATTCTGATTAGACAATATGTTAGCGGGCGTCCCCAATAAATATATGTCTTGAATCAAGCTTGATAAAAGAGTAAGCTTGCAAAAACTAGGCTGTAATTGCAGCGTTGGTCAAGATAGTCAAAATATAAGTACGCGAGATTTTTGGAAAGGAGGCACAAGTAGTTCGAGTTTTGTGAGAATCAAAATCTAACTCGAGATTTGTACACGAATAACAGAGTCAGAAATTGCAAACTAATTCTTTACAACAAAATAGAATTTTTAAAACAGACAATTCTAACTTATGATATAAGATTTATATCTAATAAAGCAACAGAAAATTAAACAGTTTTATCAAAATTAACGTCTTAATTCTAGGTAAGTCTAACATACCAAGCGAATAGTATATCCACATAGGGTCATATTGTCATATCAGAAATAATAGTGTACCTATAGGGATCTAGCAAGCTATCTGAATTATATGACCTATCTAATAACCTTAACTACCCAACGGTCAATTTGAACAAGGGACTCCTAGTCCTAATCACTATTTTAAATCATTTTAATCCTAGTTTGTGAATGAGCATTTCTTGATCGCAGGCTCGCAATAGTACGACTAACGTACCATCACGAGTTTGCAATCTTTTGCAAAATCGTACATGTATGGGCCACCACAAAAACTTGTCACGACCCGTACCCGCTTTTCGGATACGAGACGTGTCCAAGCCAGCCTACGTCGCAGAGTCAGCGGTAGAACGCTGTCAAGCCCGCAAAAAATAAATGCTCAAAAAAATATAACATTTGCTGCTCATTCACATTTCTATATTTATTACAACTTTTACAATATTTCTAATTAAAGAAAATACAAGATTTCACAATTAATGAAATATTACAAACTGCTATCTATTTCTAGGTCGACCTCAGCATACCCAAGCCTTCCCAATGCTAAGAGTGATCGCGGCTAAACCTAAAAAATGTTGGTTTCCAGTCAGGAATGGAACAAGTACACAAACCGACGACAATGCAAACACACAATAGAATTAACAAGACATGAAAATAACATATAAGATATAAAAACTGGAAAGAACTGATGACATGGCACGGTAGAGAAGAAAATAAGGAAAAACTAATAAAAGACATCTACCTATGTGGTATGAAATATCCTTTTCGACATGTGAACGGCTAGAAGGTAAATCCGGCACCTGCACGTGTCGTGTACATGTGCTATTGTTCACGAATAGACATCATGGGGATAGTTCTGGGTAGTTCACATGCCTACTAAGATATTTTCCCTCCCGACTACTCCGTGTGACGAGCGTGTCAACAAGCAGCAAGATATATGTATAGACATGAAATGAGAAAACTACTATGAATCGAAAAACAATCAGAAAATACACTTGCCTGAGGTCCTTAGCTGGAGAAACCAATAATACTATACCACTCAATGAGCCACAATCAGTCAACACATGCAGAAGTCTCCAAATGCTGAAATAAACAGTACCAATGTTTTCAGAATAGTCAAATTAGCTAGGATTGCCTGTCCTTAAGTCCAATTCTGGACACAGGAGCAAAACGGTAATTTTGGACAAAAATGATGTCCGCCGTTGGACCCGCTTTGTACCGAAAAGTGTGCCAGAGTCAATGGTCTCTAAAGTCGTCAAACTATATATCTACGGATCCAGTTTTCTGATACGAACCCAATCGTATGTCCAAAGTTGGATTTCGGCGGACCGTGCACAAAATCGCACATTGAGTGGGACCGTGGGGCCCGCAAAACGACGTACGATTCAACTGTCTCAGAATTGGACAAAACTTGGCATACAGGACCAAAAAAATGATACGGACCTGTTGGCACAAGTTTCGTCTCGATCTGACGAGCGTGCACAATGTAATTGAGAAATTTGCATAGAGGCCTATACGGTGAATTTCGACGGATATGCATCAAATTCGTCGCGCACACGCGACCAATTTGAATTCCGTCAAAGACCACACGACCATGAAGCCGTTACGCAGCTTTCAATGCTTACGGTGTGCGACCAGGAAACCATTCATTTCAAATGATGTGCGACTGAGATTGCGTATTTTTTTAGATGTCAAATTGTATGTGTCACCTGATCCCCACCCTATATATATATATATATATATATATATATATATATATATATATATTGCTGCTGCATCTTCGATGGAGGGGTAGTAAGGTTACTTTATATATATATATATATATATATATATATATATATATATATATATATATATATATATATATATATATATATAAACTAACCTACCCCCCATCGAAGACGTAGCAGCGACAACAATAGAGAATGGGCAGCAGCGGCTACCTGTCACCACGCCTGCCACCTATGCGCCCCTTGTCACCGGCATCTAGGTGCCACCACCCTTAGCCACCAGCGCCGCCGTCGACTACCCAGGCCGGTTGGGCAGTAGTAGCCGCAGGGGCAATTGCAACAGCAATATTGGCGGCAACGTCAGCCCACAGTCGTCATAACCGCAATCGTGCGGCTCAGTGACCCCCAGCGACCCGACGAACCCTAATTGACATGCCATCGTCCACCACGACGCGTGCTACGGTCGATTTCTACATTTTGAAGTCGATCCCGTCTTGACGCACGAAAGTTCGAACGGTTTCTTTTATTTCCATCTCGATATATACCTCTTCGCTCTGCTAAATTTTGAACTGTTAATTTGATCGTTTGATAGATCCAACCTGGCTGACAAGTTAATCGTTTAAATCACATATATTTTTGACAATTTCGTGGAGTAAACTTCGCAGAATTGTTTCTCTCTCGTCAAAGCTCTATTTGATGAACCACCAAATCTGTTGTATAGTAGGTATAACCACCTTTGTGGCATAAAAGTTTCAGTTTAATATGACATCGTTTGGTTGGTTGAAATCGACGTCCAATATGGTCGTTCAAAATCATAATTTTCAATATGTAAAATTCTAATTTTGAACCCAGGACATCAGATTCCAAATCTGACACCACCATTGGACTCGTGGCATCGTCCTGGACAAGATTGATATATAATTTGTTAAATTTAGACAACCTTTGTGTTGGCACATTTTTTGATGCAAAGCGGGTCCAACATCGGACACCGTTTTGATCCGAAATTATCGTTTTGCCCTTGTGTCCAGAATTGGACTTATGGATAACAAATCTTAGCTATTTCTTTTATTTCGGGACTGATAGGGATGTCTGTTTCAACATCCGGAGTGTTTCTATTAGTTTGACGATTTTGTCGCGAGTTGTCGTCTAGTTATCGTACAACCTCCAGGCAAGTATACCTTGCCAAAGTTTCAGTACTTTCATATTTTCTTTATTTACTATTTATTTATATATATTATAAACATAGGATTAGTTGGTACTTAGCATCCAATTATTATCCGGGTGCCAATGTCAGTTTACAGATATCAGGTATCAACACTAGGCATGATGTTGCATCTTATTCGTGTCTATTGATATGATGGACCATAGGACACTGACACGATTTATGATACGGGGTCTGGCGTGAGTGTGATAGCATGTATGACTTGTTACTTGTTCGTGAGTTTTATTTGACTTGATATGACTTAGCTGGATAGTTTTAGAGTATGGGGAGGGGAGGACTCTACCGAAATATCCGGCTGTCTAGACTCGTGATCATACTTCCATATCTGGGGACTTGGTTATTTTACTCGTGGCTATGGTCTCTGTAGCAGAGCTATGATATTCTTTACTCGGTAGCTGATTGGTGTCACAGTACGGTGCCATGGGTGATTGCATGTACAGCTGGACCTGGTATTAGGATTGTCCTCAGTTGTATTTTGCACTTAGATGGTTACGGTAGTTACCCTTCATTATGTAGATATTCTTTTTACTGTTACTTGGCATGTTTTTCTGTACCTTGCTATCTTCCCTGAGGAGTAGGTGATCTTTCCAGGTAGTTGGTCCTGCAGAGATAGTCCGCTGATCATGAAGGTATTGTTGTATATGGCTCATGTATTTTATCATGATTTTATATTTATTTATTATTTCTATTCTATTATTTAGTCTAGTTTTATAAGATCCATATCGTTCTTCGGGTCTAATTTAACATATATGTTATTGGGCTGCAGACCATGACACATATTGTTCATTCTTGATATTTATACATACTCCTAGTTCTATGTATACGTACTGCCTTGAAAACTCCTACTTCAAGGAGTCTTCTTGATATGTAGCTGGCATGTATACGTACTCCTAGTTCTATGTATTTTAGGACTGGGGAGTTACATGTTATTGTGGTAGCCCATGCAGGTCAGAGCATATCGTTTCAGTTACATTAGTGTGCAAAACGAGCCTGCAATAGGATAAAGGATTAGGATCTCAATCTACAACTGCCTTGAAAACTCCTTTAAATTTATCCATTGCCTTTGGAACTCGCAATTAAAGTCGATCAACTTCCTTGACCTCCTCATTTCAGGATCCTCGTCATTCCCTCTTTCGGAAGAACGAACACTCGTGCTTGGTGAACCATCTACTCCATCACTGGATAGAACCTAGTTGATAAAGTATTGTAAAAGGAAATATTTATTAAGGAATGAAGATTTGGTAGGTACCTCTATTAGGTATACCGAGTAGCTCTGATTAGTAATATAGGATTCTCATAGGCAACTTAACTCTAGCAGGAGACTTTAGGATCAATGGATTACAACCCTTCTACCCTTATCTATGTTAGTAAAGATGTTTTAGAGGAATTGGAGGCAACATATAGTAGGATTTTAGAGAATAGTTACAGTTTTCCAACTAGAAGTGATCGTCACACGAGGAAGAGTAAGTTGGAAGGGACCAAAGGGTCTCGTTATAAATAGAATGATTCAGCGAGCATCGCCTAGCATTAACTTCCACATTTAGTCAATAGATAGGCGTATTCGTGAGTGCTAGTTGGCATTTTATAGGCTGTAAAGAGCAGATTGTTAATCTATTATTTAAGGAAGATTGATATATAATCTATGGAAGTATGGCATAGAGTTTAAGAAATAAATTTAGTATTTATATCCTTTGAGATTAGACCTACATAGAGACTCAAAGGTGGAATTAGAAACCTTACCTTAAGAAGACCAGTGAACCATACACATTGATATAGGTTAGTAGGAATCTTAAAACACCTTGTAGATAGAACATTATTGTTGGACTAAGTTAAATGTAGTGGTTATGAAAAAGGAGGGATCATGGAAGAAGCACTACGGATAGGCGGAATAAATAATAGAGATCAAAGAGGGTTAGTGTTAGCCCAATGATTACATCGTGTTTTTGAATATGGCTAATCAATTAAGTTTAACATAATGAAGTCACTAATATTCATATACTCACTATCATGTTGCTACTTAAACTTAGCATTGTCCTAATTGTCCTATATCATATTGCTATGCTTGTATCGTACTGCAACATATTTTGCTCGTCTAACATGTATTTGTAGACATGCAGTAAGCATGATCAAACATGATCAAACCAGGACATAGGTAATGAAGAATTAATGATGGACCAAAGATGGCGTCATACAAAAGATTTCTCTGAACCGCCTAGCGACCTTTCAGGGGCCTCGCATCGGGGAACTGCTATCAAGGAAAAAGACGTCTTCAGGTCTGCTCAAATATCAGAAGAAAGGCATCATCAAATGGCTCTTGGTTTTCCTATTTGTTTCAAGTCTGTAATCTTCAATTTATTGAGTCTAGGAGAATGTGTACGTTGAGTCGCACTGTGTCATCTCAACCCCTAGACATATCTCTCCAAGCTCTACCATACAAACAGACCAATTCCTGAACCAAACCAAACCACCATAGTCTATTGAGAACTTCTGTCCCAAGGGAGACAGAGTTCGGGCCGAACTCTGTCTAAGGTAGAGTTTGGGCCGAACTCTGTCCCCTGATTTTCAGCACCCTAATTTTTAGGGCCTGCTTGATACAAGCTGTCCAACGTTCAAAAATTTGAATTCTTGGGACAGAATTCGGGCCGAACTCTGCCTCCCCAGAGTAGTATAAATAGAGCTTGTATTCTCTCATTTTAAATCATCTCTCACCTTCAAACATTCAAGTCTTCTAAGCATTACATACTCAAAGCTTCATTCTTTCATATCTCCTAAAGCCACAACTCTCCTTAGCCCAATGTGCTCAGTACGATATTATCTAGAAGTTGTGTGCAAGAGTGAAAGAAAAGTCACTTGAAAAATTCTAAGTTTTGCTTTCCGCGAAGTTGAAGCGTTCGAGCGCTTCGATCTAAAAGCTCGTGTTTTGTAAAGAAGTTTGCGTGCTCTTCGGACTAAAGGCATGTGGTGTATGCTATTTCACAAATAGTGAATTTTAATCCTGAGCGAGAGTTCCCAGGCCTGGACTAGTCCTCCACGAGGGAAACCAGGTTATATTGCTGTGTTTGCGTATGCACTTCTGATCTTTATTTACTTTCGTATTTCTCTCTGATTTATTTACTATCTTGATAGTTGTTTTGTGGAGGTGATATAGAGTTAATTTTTATTTGGTGATTATCGACACAAACTTTATTCACCCTCCTCTAGAGTTGCCTATACGTTACTTCAGTTAGGACCTAGCAGACTGCATTCTTAGTGCGTAGTGCCATGTTATTGAAGGTAACATCTGAGAAGACAATGTCATAGAAGTGAGCAAAGAGATTGAAGATAAGAAGTTCTAGGGTGTTATAAGTTAGTTCATGACCTTAAAAGATTAGTTAGATATAGTCTCGAGAATCAAATGCTATCCTAGGAAATCTTGATAGAAAAGTCAACATTTTAGTAAGAGTAGAAGCTTGACATCCTCCATCTGACTGATCATCTGAAGCTCATGATGTTCTAGAACCTGAGGTAGGGTTCGTCCTTGATCATGCCCCTACCCCTTCAATTACGAATACGTTTTGCAAATTTTCATCTCAAGATTTTTGTCATAACCCATCGTCTTATTCAGGTAAATAAGTATAGCCTATATTCCTATCCTAAGTCGAGCCACACTAAGGATAAATCTTTACTCATCTGTACCTCCGTAAGTGTAACATCTATATCACTATAGGTACCAATCCTTTCCTACTCTATTTTTCTTGATCTAGTCACTATGACTTAATGCTCCATACGTATAGTTATATTTGATTTTTTCCAAGAATGATTTCCTTATCCTTTTATGTAGTGCTACCATTTCGAGAACTAAGGTTCCATGGTAGCTAGATTGTAGGGCCTCACAAATTTTAGGGCTTTCCTATATTTGTGAGTGATTGGGAGAATCTTCATTCCAATTAAGTTAATAAGTCAGTAGTTCATAACACTCACTTTCTAATCTGACCGTTTGGTGTCCCCTACCGTGACATTGATATTTGGAGCGCAAGACTAGTTGTTATCTTCAAACAAATTTCATATACATGACCTAGACGAGTCCATCTTCATTTACACATATTATGTCCCACTCAAATTCGTCTTCTCGTGCACTATTTTTAAGGCACAATATTCGGGTCTAGGGTTTCAACCTTAACCACTTCCGCACAGCCGTTGACCATTTCAACCTAAATTGGAGGCTCGACCTCAACCCAAACCTTTCGACCAACTATACTATTTTGATCTACTTAAATCCTACTACACATATGCCATGAGTGTGCCACCCAATTGAGTCCCCATGTGCTACTTATACTCAAAAGTCACATGAGGCACATTTTTGGACTTTCTAAACGTACTAAATCAACCCGACTGGAAACTAGCCCAACCACCTGAGTTAAAACATATTCTAAGTTACCCTAACCTAACATGAATAGTTTAGAATAATTTTAGAAGAGTTTGCCTAGACAATATAGACTCAAAACCCAAGATTCATTCAATCACGAGTGATGTCCAATTAAGGAAACCACTGAAATCCAATTAAACCTAGTCATCCATATCTCGATAGTTGACTATAAAACCTAACCGAACTATCCCAAATATTCCTTTACCCAAGACCCTAACCCTAAAACCTAATTTTTAGGAAATAAGCCTTTACACCTAGTATAAAGTTTCTAACTCTTGGTCCACCAATCCACTTTCCATAAATTCCTTAAATCTTATCTCTTCATCGCATATGATATACAATGAACGGAATCACTCTGTACCAAATTGTTTTATTTGTATTTTGAATAAGATGTTTCCTATTACTATATTGATCAGGACCTATATAAGAGAGGTGTCAATTGGTAGTAATTAATCCTTTCTATGGTTATTGACTCGGAACACCAATGGATACCTAGGTTTCTTTTAGAGTCTATAACTACGGCCATCTGTACCTCAGATTATCGTACATCCCCTCATAATTTGACTTTCTTAGAAATCTTGTAACTATGGCTGTAAAACCCCCTAATTCATTAAAATATTTAAATTTAGTTTTGTGTAGAAATTTGTGCTAAAATACATGTATGCATAATATTAGGAGTGTGAAATAATAGTAATAGCAAATACATAAATTAACGCATAGTATGGGTGTAAGTTTATATGATATATTTATATGTATATGTATGTGTGTATGTGTTGATTTATTAAGGTGTATATATTTAAATATACATATATATATGGGAATATACGTGTATATAAATATATATGAGAATATACGTGTATATAAATATATATGGGAATATACGTGTATATAAATATATGGGAATATACGTGTATATAAATATATATGGGAATATACGTGTATATAAATATATCTAAATTATTGAAAAGAGTTTTTAATTAGAAATAATAAATAAAAAAAGAATTTAGAAATTTAAATAAAGTAATAATAGAAAAATAGAAAAATAGAAAATAGATTTTAAAATAGAATAGAGAAATAGAATTAAAAAAAAGATTTTTAATAAATAAAAAGAAAGAAATGGAAATAAGAGAATAAAGAAAGGAAAAAGAAATGAAAAAGGAAAAGAAAAGAAAAGAAGAAAAAAAAACCTTCCTACCCACTTAAAGTGGGCGGGCCCCTCTCCCTCCATAGCTGCTCTAGCAGCATCCCAATGTGAGCATCAACCCATAGTAACCCGTGAGCACCCGTGCGCACCAACCCGTTGTAGCTTATTAGAATTATAGTACTATTAGGTTTTGCCAAAACTTCTTATATATATATATCTCCACAAACCTCAAAACCCTAGATTCCCAAAACGAAAATTACGGCAGAACATACCCTCTTCGTCTACGAGTTCGTTTCACCAGCAACGGAGTTGTGTGTGCGACGAACGGAGCATCGAAAGTTAGCCCCTCGTCATCCACGGAGCAGTTTTCCCATTCAAGGTACCCTACTTCCCGATAACGTAACTTTTTACTCGTAACTCTAATTTTCGATCCGTAAGATTTTCAGGAAAGTAGACTTGACCCTCTTCGAGATCCTCCAGATGGATTTCGATATGACCATCTAACTGGTTCGAAAAATCGAACCAAAGTTAGCAAAAAAATCTATTTTTCTGGACTGTTAAAACCAATTCTAAACGACAACTTGTCGGCCAATTTTCTTGCTGTACATTAAAATTTTGTAGAAACTAATTGAAAACAGTAAAAGACAATATAACCGAGATCACAACGCATCTTCTGGATCATCGTTTCGATTAACGTGTAAAAAGTAAATTTATGTTGAAGTTGGAGGAAAAATTGTGTTAAACATATATAAAATTCTGAAGTTTTTCTCGATACGGCGTGCGCCCCGACAAATCGGGCGACGTGGTTGCACGCTATATGCATCTAAATGAGCGTATGGATGTTGCCAACGTATGGGAACTGACGAAACTCAGTTTCGTCGTGTGTGCGCGACGAACTCAGTCCGTATCCGTCAAGATACCCCTGTATCGCCAATTTGCAAACTTTGCCCTAACTTCGCGTACAGTCGTCAGATCGAGACGAAACTTACGCCAACAGGTCCGAATTAAGATTTTGGTCCTGTGTGCTAAGTTTGGTTCGATTCTGAGAAGGTCGATCGGAACCCCTTTTTGGCGGGCCCGCGACCCACTCAAATGGGCGATTTTGTACGCGGCTCATCAAAATCCAAAACTGAACATACAATTAAGTTCCTCTCCTCAAACTGAATCTGTAGACATGTAGTTTGACGACTTTAGAGATCATAGACTTTGGTACGCATTTCGGTGCAAAGCGGGTCCAACGACGGACATCGTTTTAACTCGAAATTATGATTTTACTCATGTTCCAGAATTAGACATTTGAACAGGCGTTTCCTAGGTATATCTTATATACCGAGTACATTTTTGATATTTATTTCAGCAACCAGAGTTGTTTGAAGATTGTGACATTTCTTGGCTGACATTATGATTTCCTGGACTTGCCATTTTGTACCATCAGGCAAGATACCTTGCCACCTCTTCTGTGATTACTTATTTCTTATTTTCAGTTATTTATATTCAGTATTTCTTATCTGTCTTGGTTAGTATATTAATGTGCGTCCAAGTCACACTTGGGTGCGAGCGACACTATCGGTCGTCTTTTCTTATTTTATTTATTTCTCTTGCATGGACCTAGTCTAGAGACTACCCATTATTCATGGAATATTGGTATATCTCATACGACCTTGACACTTGATTATCACGATTCGTGAGTCACATGTAGGACACGTATCCGCGTAGTCGGCTGGCCACCGATGAGTATGGAACGTGCGACAAATATGAGTAATCGCCAAAAGAATTGCATATTAGAAGACTTGGCGGTTACTAGCGGTACATATCAGTCATAGAGATGATGATACTAGGCATTGGGTGGGAAGAACAATACCTGACGTATGAGCTTCGATTGCACTTCCCTTGTAATCCGGAAGCTCCGCTGGAGATACGGGTATGATTAGCCTCTCAGGTTGGCCACTGTCATTCTTGGAACGTTATGCGCTTGGTCACCGGTGCCCAAGAGGGGACTATACCGGATCCTATATTCAGCCAGGGCTCATGCGTCGAAGGATTGTATCTCAACTGCATATTCACAGTAGAATGGTCAGGAACCCTATTGCATACATACCTTTCTTTCTTATTATAAATATATGAATATATATATATATATATATATATATTTTTATATGAATATATATATATATATATATATATATATATATATATATATATATATATATATATATATATATATATATATATATATAAATTTAAATACTATTTTTATAAAAAATATACATATTTTTTGTACACATGTACTTTTATATATAGTCCTATAAGTACTAACGTATATTCTGAATATATTTCTATACATAAACTAACAACATATATACATTTATAAACTAAATATCAACGAACCCTCCTTGACTTGCCATTATGACCAATCGTCGGCGTGACCGCGCTCGTGCGGCTCAGTGACCTTCGGCGACCCGACGAACCCTTCTTGACTTGCCGTCGTCCATCGCGACGCGTGCTATGGTTGATTTCTGTATTTTGAAGTCGATCTTGTCGTGACGCGCGAAAGTTTAAAGTCATAATCGTGTTCGGCGCAACAACTTTGGATGCATTTTTTGGACAATCCGACCATTAGATCTTTGAAAGGTCTTTCACTTTTATCTCGGTATATACCTCTTTGCTCTCCTAAAATTTGAACCATTAATTTGATCGTTTGATAGATCAAATTCGGTCGACAAGTTGACCGTTTAAATCACGTATATTTTTGACAGTTTCGTGGATCAAATTTCGCAGATTTGTTTCTTTCTCGTCGAAGCTCCATTTGACGAACTACCGAAACTGCCACATAGCAGGTATAACCACTTTATGACATAATTTTTTTTAGTTTAATATGACATCGTTTGGTTGGTTAAAATCGACGCAAAAAATGGTTGTTCGAAATCATAATTTCCCTGAGATCAACTGCAAAGAAATACATGAACAAAAGTTAGAAACAATAAGAGTATGCAACAATCATAAATACAAAGAGCTATCCTTATGATGAGCAACAATTAGGTTGCGCAACATCCTGGGTTGCGCGACAATTAAGTTGTGCAACATCCCGGGTTGCGCAACATTTTGGGTTATGCGACATTCTGGGTAGCACGACAACCTAGGTTGCGCGACATACTGAGTTGCACGACAATTAAGTTGTGCAACATCCCAGGTTGCACGACATACTGGATTGTGCAACAACTTGGTTGTGCAATATCCTTGATTGCGCAACAACTGAGTTGTGCAACAGCATGCGCAACACTGTTCGTAAGAACGAACAGTGCTCAAATAAGCAACCACACCCTAATAAGGGGTGGCGCAGAGTCTGTGATGTGCCAAACACTCTAAGAAGAGGGGCGCAAGTCAATTAAGGACTAAGTCGGCCACCATGGTCAAAGTTGTTCATTCTCGATCACCTTGTAAAGCAGGGTTGGCCGTCTCTCGTCGTGAAGAGGGAGACGCATACTGCGGCACGCGGGTCGGCAGAGCACGGGTTGAGGGTTCAGCAACACTCTTTCTTTTGTCGGCGGCGGTCTTCTTGGGTGCCATTACGTCGAGGAGATGGTCGGAGGGAAGATCGAAAGAGCTCAAGGAATTTTTCAGAAGATTAAAGCAAAAGTAAAGAGTTAAAGTCGGTTAACAAGGGGTTATTTATAGCATAAAAACAGAATCCTGACAGTCACCCCCAGTTGTGCATAAAAAATCGTAACAGCTCGTAACAAACTGTGCGAGATAGGCGCAACTTGACTCAGTAATTGCCACGATTCAAAGTATTTCGAAGTTTTGTGACATTTCAAAATTCAAAAACTTTGAAGGGGGTCTTGTAGAGCCTAAAAATCAAGTTGCGCCATGTTTGTACTACTCTGCAATCAAGTTGCGCCCAAAAAATCAAGTTGCGCCACTGTTATGAAGCCCAGAGATCAAGTTGCACCACTGCTCAAGTTGTGCCACATATCAGATTGTGCCCAATCACATTGCACCTAAGCCTACGTGGCGCCTGACAATAATTGTCATCATTAACTGACAGCACTAAAAACTGACAGCACGTTAAACGAAGAAAATCTCTTCGAATCCCGTAAAGCATGGCGCTCGAGACGATTTGCTGTCATTTGATGACAGCTGTTCCGCGCACTCTGCAAATTGTGCCTAGGCGCAACCTGATCAAACTCTCCTCACAAACTGACACGTAACCCAAATGATGCCATGTGCCTATGCACTGAGTTGCGCCTAGGCACAACCTAATCAAGCGCAGTTTGACTCATTGACTGAAGTTCGCGCAACCTAACAAAGTTGAAGCAACTAACGTTCTAAAGCAGGATGATGTGGCGCACATGCCAGTAATCTCTCAAAATGTGTCCACTACTCTGTACACGACCATGTGCATCTCAATCATATGATGCCATGCGTCTAAATACAATTAGTACACGTTTGAGTAACTGAATGAAAGTTGGCGCAACTTGAGGTTAGCGCAGCCCGAAGTGGCGCAGTTCGACCTCGCGCACATCAGAATAACTGCTAAAACAGTTATTTCCAGAACTCTATAAATAAAGTTTCTAATCATTATCATAGGATCAGGGATCAAGAGTTCTTGCAAAAGTGCTGCTGCATTCTCCAGAGGCTTTAGTCTTCAAGTTCACATAGTCTAAGGGATAAAGCGATCGTCTTCTGATGGGATTCCTAAAGTTGTACTTTCCCAAAATTTATTGTACTTTGTACGATTCTTTTTAAGTTTGGAATAAACTTTTTGTTTTTGCAAACAATTAGTACTCTTAATTTAGTTACTTGCTTCCAAATATTTGTTATTATTGTCAATCAACTTTTGCACACATGTTAGATTAATAATTGATGAATCATATTTGTTCTTATAGTTTCGTATTGTGTATTGCGTAGCAACATATATGGAGTGTTAGATATTGATGAACAAATTGACATGCAATTTTTTTAATAAACTTTTTGCCTTGATTACCAATGTGACTACTTTAGGCAGCAAGCTAGATACCACAGGTGCATGAGTTGACACCATAGATACGATAATGGACACAATGGATACTCAACTCACCAAAAATAGGACTATGGTTGATGTACTAAGGGCTTAGCTAGATGTACTAGTTAGCACATTGAGCACTCGAGTTGACATAATACACACTTGTTTCGTTTTAAAAAAGTTACAGAAGTTATGTATTAAAATTTTGGAAAAAAAAGAGTACAAGACAATCCTAAAGACAAATATTCTAAGTACAAAAATTTAGGCAGTTGGAGATATGGAGATTAAGTCTGCAGTCGACTTCTTTACTCCGTTGATGATCTGATGTGAAGACTGAAGAAACTCGCTAACTCTGGCTCACTGGCAGATTTGGCAACAAGTAGAATTTGAAATCAAAAGCTCTCCTCTTGTGTACGTACATGTACATGCATATCCCTAGGAAGCATATGTCCCAGCTATTTATAGCCACTAACACTGGAAATGACTATGTCCGTATAAGGCAGAAAATACATTATTTTATGTCTTTATGTGCATATGATCTTCTAGCGCATAAGTACTCTGGAATACATGGAATGAAACATGCATGCATTTTACGCTCATGCTACCACATGGCTTCAGTTATTTGAGACGTGTTCCGTGAAATGCGACCACGTAGCACACAATTTCCATGTATTAACATACGACCACATGACATACATAGTACATGTAACTTCTGCTGCATACTGCTTATGTTGAATGTTGTCTATGTCGCATACTACTAACAGTATCCAACTGTAAAGCAAAAAAAGAAAGCTGACGTCAGTGCTGACATCTCTTCAACGACCGTCATCTGCACACTGCATGTCATGTCCCAGTCCCAAAATCCATAGAACTAAGGACACGTGGCATGTCAGCAAACACATTCCATAGGTATCCCTAATTTAATGGACCTATTGGAAAGCAACTTAAGCTGTATATAATATAACCCATAACAGTCACATGAAACTATACTCATCCACAGATACAAAAGAACCACATATAAAAAAAAACATCGTGCTGAATAAAAAAACTGCATAATGTCATATAGAATAGAAATAGTCACATGGAGAAAAACTCATGGATACAAACCTCAAATGAAAATGAAAAGAAAACGATACAAGTCCACAACTCTGACATAAAAATAAATAATAATAATGCCTACTCAGGTGCAACTTCGTTTTCTTTAGCTGGTGCAAAAAAAGAATAGACTCCAGGCTGGTACTCCTCTGGAAAAATCTCGTCACCTATATCTGGGAAGAAACTAAGTCCTTAGGGGACATAGCAAGACATATAATACACATGCTAAAGTAACAGTAATTGAAATATCTAGGGTAACTAAACCAAACTGACGTGATGCTTTGAGGACAATGTTCACAAGCACAGACATCTCCAAAGTAAATGGCAATAGGGAAGGAATATACATATAGCCGTTAGGGGTGAGCATTATTAGGTTTCAAACCGAAAACCGAATCGAACCGAACCGAATAAAGATTTCGGTTCGGTTTAAAACCAATTTGGGTCGGGTTTGGTTGTAGGAAACCCGTTATTCGGTTTTCGGGTTCGGTTTAGGTTATCAGATTCGGTTTCGGTTTAAAACCGAATAGCCACTGTAAATTTACAGTAATACCCTCATTATTAACCTAAGTATATAATAACTTTTTCTCTCTCTCCTTACTCTCTCAATTATTTCTCAATTCTGAGAGCAACCGCTGCTCTTCCCTCTCTAAAAGAAAACGAAAACCCTAGACTCTCTCTCTCTCACCGGTCACCGCCTCTAGATCTGCCTTCGCCTCCGCCTCCGCCTCTCTCTCACCGCCTCCGCCTCTCAAGTCTCACCGCTATCTCCTCTCACCGACTCTCGGATCTCTAGCTCCTCTCAGATCTCTAAAAAAAATGAAAAACCCTAGCCTCACTCTCGGATCTCTGAGTAGCTGTTCACTATAGCTTTGTAAGTATTCTTAATTTTTTGTTCCTTTTAATTTTTGTTATATTTTCATTCTAACTTTACATCTTTTAATTTCTGCATTTTTTTCATGGAAGCCAACGAAATCTTGGCCGAGCAAGGTTCACCACGAATTTTCACGGTGCATAATTTTTTTCACGGTGCATAATTCACGATGCATAATTGTGTTTCCACACTGAGTAGTTTTTTTCCAACACTATGATAGTTGTCTTTGTTTTACATATTTTTTGATTTTTTAAATGTTGTTAATGGTTGGTTAATTGGTTTAATATGTTTGGCTGAGAGAAGTTTGGACAATGAATAATCAAGACTGAGTGGTTGGTTTGTTTTACATATTTTCTGATTCATGACTGAGTGGTTGGTTTAAAATGTTGTTAATGGTTGGTTAATTGGTTTAACATTCTGATTTTTCCAATGTATATTAGTAATTTATTGTATATAATTAACACATTGTACATATTATGGTACTGCAATGGCTGTTGCCTCCTTCCTCATGCCTCATGTTATTTGAATAATCAAGTTCAAATTGTGAATTCTGTTTTGCAGTTCGTTGTGACTTTGATCTTTGGATTATTGGACGCTTCTTGGATTCTTTATTCTTATATATAATCGCAGCAAGCCAATAATCATTGTAAGCAATCTTTGAATTTTCAATTTTCAACTTTCATTTTACACTAATTGCCTAAAAATATGAACATGTTATATGCCTCCTGCCTTGACTTTTATAGTTTACAATGTCAAGTTAAAACTGATAAGAACATGCATGCTTGCTTTGCTTAGGGTTTTGTAGTTTACATGTTTGTTTACTTTTGATTTTGCATAACTGATCAAAACAACTAAAAAATTGATAGGAACAAATAATTTACTAGGTCTTTGTTGCGTAAGTTGAGTCAAATTCATGGCATCAACATCGTACTCATGCAATGTGCGTATCCTTAATTCCTTTCATTTAATCTTCTTGTAATTTGCTTTATAAATTAGAATTGTAATATATTTTTGTTATGTTTATTTTAGATGTTGAATGAGCGGGAACCTATTGAGCATGAGGGTGAGCATGAGGGTAGGGTTGTGGGGGGGGGGGAGAAGTTCCCATGATACAAATGACCCCGTTGTCAATTCGACAACTAATTCTAAGCTCAAGGTTAAAAGCAAACGTATTGGCAAAAGAAGAGCTCCTTATTGGAGTGATTTCAAAGAATTTCTTGAGAATGGATATCCAAAAGCGGAGTATAATTTCTGCAAAAAACAATATTATTGTCACCCCGTAATTAATGGGACTACTTCGGTTAAGAATCATTGGCATATGTGCCCCCTTAACCCAAACCATAAAGGCTCTACCCAATCAATATTGAATTTACAATCAGTTGGAAAGGGCAAGTCAACCCTCACTAGTTGGCAATTTAATCAAAAAGATGTGAGGAAGGCATTGGCTTATATGTTAATTGTTGACGAGCTTCCTTTTCGGTTTGTGGAGGGGGATGGCTTCAAACGGTTTGTTTCTATTGCATGTCCTACCTTTAGTGTACCATTAAGGTGGACCGTCGTACGAGATTGTTATAATCTTTACATCGATAAGAGGACGAAGTTGAAGGCCTACTTCAAGGAGTCCAATCAAAGGGTTTGCCTAACAACCGATACATGGACATCAATTCAAAAGATCAATTATATGTGTCTTACGGCACATTACATCAATGATGATTGGGAATTGCAAAAAAAATTATTAACTTTTGTCCAATTTCTAGTCACAAAGGCGAGGCTATTGGGAGGGATGTAGAGTCGTGCTTGATTGAGTGGGGTATTGACAAAATTTTTACAATCACTGTGGATAATGCTAGCTCTAATGATGTTGCCGTTGCTTACTTAAGTAAAAAGTTTGCACAACGGGAAAATAGCATTCTTCAATGCAAGTATTTGCACATGCGTTGTATTGCACATATTATAAACCTTGTCGTGGTTTATGGATTGAAGATGATGTCTCCTTCGGTTGCTCGTGTTCGGAGGGCTATTTGCTATGTGAGACAATCTCCTTCTCGGTTTCAAAAGTTCAAAGATTGTGTTCAAATCGAAAACATACAAAGCAAGAAATTATTGTGTCTTGATGTGAGTACTCGTTGGAACTCAACATATTTGATGTTGGACACGGCCCAAAGATTTCAAAGAGCCTTTGAGGGGTTTCAAGATGAAGATCTCTTATTTAGGAGAGAACTTGAAGATGAGAATTTGTTTCCTAGCGAAGATGATTGGTCGAATGTGAGAAGATTGTGTACCTTTTTAGAACATTTCTATGAATTTACTTTACGTGTCTCCGGCTCTTTGTATGTCACTTCTAACAAATTCTTTGAAGAAATTGCATCTATCGACTTTCTCTTGAAGAACGCCAAGAGTAATGATGACTTTGAGTTGTCTAACATGGCGGATAAAATGAGAGAAAAATATGACAAATATTGGGGGGACATTGAGAAGATGAATATGATTATCTTCAATGTGCCACTTTTTCATCCACGTCAAAAGATTGCATATGTGGAATGGTGGCTATATCAACTATATGGTAAATCAAGGGGTGATACCATGATGGAGAAGGTGAAAACGGTCGTGTACTCTATGTTTGAAGAGTATAAAAAGATATATTCTCCTATAGTCACTCTTTCAACTACTAATGAAATAGTTGAATCTTCAATCATCGAAGATCGTCCTCTTTTTAACTTGAAACATATGATGAAGACTCAATATAAGAACCATAAAATGAAAACGGGTGGTTGTGATAGCAAGTCGGAGTTGGATCGTTATCTTGTTGAGCCCACCGAAGCCGATGAAGATGAGAATCCAAATTTTGATCTCTTGGCTTGGTGGAAGATTAATTCTCCTCGTTTTCCCGTTCTTTCGAGAATGGTTCGTGATGTGTTGGCGGTTCCTATATCTACGGTGGCTTCCGAGAGTGCATTTAGTACCGGTGGTCGAGTACTTGATGTATTTAGGAGCTCTTTGACACCTAAGGTTGCTCAAGGTCTTATTTGTTCACAAGATTGGTTACGGTCAAGAACGGATCGATCTATTGTTAGTAATCTTGAAGAGAACTTGGAATCTCTTGATCAACTTGAAAAATGTATAATTTTTATCAAAGAGTCGAATTACTTCTTTTACTTTATTACTTGTAGTGAATATTAACTTGTGTTATCATTTCTTATAGATTTAAGTCATTTGGCGATGGGCTCAACCTCAAGCGAGCTTTAAAGAGATAGTTATTTAGACTGTAACTATTAAGTACACTCTAAATTATTTTGCGCTGTGACTAATGAAGTAAGGCGTCTATGACTCGGCGAAGGAGACGCAATAGCAATCATGAAATATTTTTCACAGATGGCTGCAGAGAACTCGGGTTTCTACTTCGACATGGAGTTAGACGATGAAGATCATTTGAAACATGTTTTATGGGCCCATGGAAGGAGTAGAGAAGCTTACAAAGAGTTTGGTGAGGTTATTATCTTTGACACCACATACTTGACAAACAAGTATGATATGCCGTTTGCTCCCTTTGTTGGGGTGAATCATCACGGACAGTCCCAGTTATTTGGATGTGGATTAGTTTCAGGTGAAACTACAGAATCCTTTGTATGGTTGTTTAAGACTTGGCTTAAATGCATGTCCGGTGTTGCTCCTCAGGGAATAATCACTGACCAGGATAGAGCTATGCAGAATGCAATTGTGCATGTGTTTCCTAACACTAGGCACAGATGGTGTTTGTGGCATGTAATGAAGAAGCTTCCTGACAAGTTAGAAAAGTATACTCAACACGAAGAAATTAGCTATGCAATAAAAAATATTGTTTATGATACACAATATCCATCACACTTCGAAGAACTTCGGGAGGAAATGATTGTGCAGTATAGTTTGGATGGGTGTGAGTGGTTGCATGGTTTATATGAACATAGGGAACGATGGGTACCATGTTATGTTAAAGATACGTTTTGGACAGGGATGTCGAGTACCCAACGAAGCGACGGTATGAATGTATTTTTCGACGGTTATGTCAACTCCAAAACTAGTTTAAAGCAATTTGTGGAGCAATATGAAAATGCTCTTAGGCATAAGGTAGAAAAAGAGTTACATGAAGATGCAGAATCCTTTTCGAAGTTGATACCAACTGCAACTAATTTTGAAATGGAAAAGCAGATTCAGAAAATGTACACCCTAGCAAAATTTAGAGAGTTTCAGATTGAATTAACTGGGACAATGTATTGTACAGTACTAGAAATGGAGGAGGGGCCCGCACTTACGAAGTATGTCATCCGTGAGGTTATACTGATTGAAAATTTAAAAAAAAGGATGAAATTTGATGTTTGTTTTGATGAAGATCATTCTGAAGTTTACTGCAATTGTCGAATGTTTGAGTTTAAAGGTATATTATGCAAACACGCAATATCTGTTTTAATTCGTAATGAAGTTGATGTCCTCCCAGATAAGTACATTCTCAGGAGGTGGAGAAAAGATGTTCGGAGAACCCACACAAAGATGAAACTCATCTTTAATACCTGGTAGAACTCTACCGAACTGCAGCGTTATAAAGAGATGTGTGTTTTGTTTGGCGAGATAGCAGACTTTGTAGCGCCAATTGATAAGAAATATTCTAGAATTAAAAAGTGGTTAGTTAGTAAGATGCGTGAACTGAAATTAGAAGTGGAAGAGGAGGAAGAAGAAGACCAATACGAAGAACAAGAACTAAATGAAAAGGAAGATGGGGTAAGTGGAATTGTACGCATACTTGACCCAGTAAGTAAGAAACGTAAAGGTCGTCCCCGAAGTTTGCGAATTAGGAGATGCAGAAGGATAGCAAATAAAAATTTACATGTAAGTTCTTTTATGCATTTTTGTAAACTGAGCACATTTTTGTGTGTTTAATTATAACACCATTCTCCAATTTTCAAGCAGCATAGTACTTATGTGGCCCCACAATCTCAAGAGAGTATTGCAACTATCATCCAACAATAGGGAGCGTATGGACAAGGTGCGTAAGAAATGGAATGCTTAATTGTATCCTTTGATATAAAAAAGTGTCATCTGTGCATGATCTATTTATATCATTCTTCCTCCTTTTAGGCAAAAAAAGACAATCTTCATGATTCTACATAGAAAGCTACACAATCAGATTGTTTACAAGTATGTATCATATCTTGCTAAGTTTGCATTAATGGCAATATTTCATAATTCACTTTTTATTTCTTCTCCTTTCTGTGTCTGCTAGTTCTGTATCATATCTTGCTACTATGGCATTCATGGCAATATTTTATAGTTCATTTGGTTTTTTGTTCTCCTCTCTCTGTCTGGTTTGTATACACGGGCAGAAGCAACTTCTCCTATTTAATATTGACACCAGTTGCAGCTGCCCATGTCCTAGTCATGCAAGTCTAATTTTTGTTATTGATATATGTTGTATTTTTGCTGTGGCAGATGTCCCTACATGAAGGTGAACGGGATTGCAGGTGTTGGGTACTCCGAGGCACATTCTTCCGGAGATTTTGATATGCATCTATGGGTCTATAAACTTGAAGCATTATTCCCACTTTTTTGCTTTTATCTTTAATTTTGTAGAGAAACTAACTTCATTTGGTATCTTCTTTTTGAATTATACGATTACTTGAAAACCAGTAATCTATGGAATGAAACAACTTATCCATGAAATGAAACAACTTCCAGGGAACTGTGTGTTTGAAGGAGAGGAATATTAATTTTCTAATTTAATTTTGTACTCAATCTTCTAGTTTGCAGGTACATTTGCAATTTGAAAAAGTAGTGCAGCTCAATATGTTCAATTGTGGCTTCGTCAAAGTTAAGATTTTGTATACCAAAGGGTTCTTAATGGAGGCGCAGGTGCCGTTAGAGTGCGTGGCCTTTGCAATGTAGTTTGCAACAACGATTGTATTGTCATCCGTTGCATCATGTAAATTTTTTGTGATAAAATAGCTTTGTTCTCCAGTTGTGGATAAAGACATATTTCAGTTGGGGCTTCTTACACAATTTTTATGACTATGGACAGGAGAGTATGCTAACTGATGAATTTTTGGCACAAGGTGATGCATTGTTTTTATCAGTTAGGTATAGAAGGAAAATTATCAATGGTCAAGATTGCGATGGAAATTTGTCAAAATTCCTTGCTAGCTAAAATAGCTTTTGTAAAAAAATTGATTATTTGAATGGACATAGCATTTGTTTTGTACATTGTTGTGGTTATAATTTATTTCCACTTGCTGAATATTTGGAATGATGCAGATATGCTGGATGAGTAACTTTAACTACTTACTACCTAAAATATATTGTAATTTCTACTTGCAAGTGATTCAATGTTATAATACACTTTATGCACATAAATTTAATCTCTAATGGCACCAGCTGCAGCATTGCAAAGTTAAAATATGATCATAATATAACCAGTTTGTATATGAAGAAAACTGCATAATATGATCATAATATAACCAGTTTGTATATGGTTGCAATCATCAGGTAAAGAACAAATCTCAAGGCCGGTGCTGCAAATCATGAAATACAATCAGAGGAAACAGAATGTATGTGTACATATTTGCATGAATATGCTTCCATTTGGAATAAAGTACTGTAACAATATATAGTGAAATACAATTGATCTCTCTAGAGAGAGTCCAAGGCATTTATAACGTGTTTTTAGCTCCACATTCAAGAATTTTGATGAGCAGCAAGGCCTTCAGCACCATAAGACGAGTAATTTGGGATGTCGTGTGGTCGTTCCCTTCAGTAGTATACACACGATAGTATACATGCATCAAGTAGCACAACTCTGATACAACCATATCAAAAAGCACACAAAAAATTCAACACATAGCCAAAAAGAACTCACAAATACTACACAACTGAATTAGAACATTCAATATAGTAAAAGCTGTGACAAGTGGAAGCAAACGAACGCTTTTTTCTTTGGACTGACAGTGCCCTCATGAGAGACAAAGAAAAGAATGTTCATGTGGGTGTGCAGGCATATACAGTGCTCCTATTGCGTTATCACTCTATGCTAAAGTTTTTGAAGAGGCTGGTGCGCTTGACAAGCTTGAGGCATTTACCAGCTTCAACGGTCCGAATTTTTATGGTCTTCCAAGGAACACTTCGAAGATTGTTTTGAGGAGGAGTCCATGGAGAGTCCCAGACTCATATCAGTTTAAATCTGGGGAAATAGTTCCTATGTTTGCTGGAGAAACTCTTGAATGGCTTCCATCAACCGACTGAGTGAGAGGGGTGATCCTAGTTCATTAACCTCCTCAATTTCTCTTGGAACTTTATTGTTGAATAAAGGTTGCTTCCAATTTTCTTTTGTAATAAGAAATTTTGTTGCTCAAGAACAAATTTGTCAGAAATGTGATAGCAAGAGTCAGGTTATATATATATATATATATATATATATATATATATATATATATATATATATATATATATATATATATATATATATATATATATATATATATATATGTCCCTAAGGCACTAGCCTAGTGGTAGTGCGGGGGGCCACCCGAGCATAGGTCTCGGGTCGAATTCTCCCTCAGACGGCTGGGTGGCTTTGGGCCATGGTCTGACTTAGAGAAAGGACACCTAAAAAAAAAACAATATATATATATATATATATATATATATATATATATATATATATATATATATGGAAGCGGATCAAAAGTTCCCCTTAGAAAACTCCCTAAAAAATCCCCTCACTCTAATCACCCATAAAAAATACACCCATATACATCCTCAATGAATCAAAATAAAAATCTACAATTTCTAAAATCTGAAATGGACTTCTAAAATAACATAAATTGTTTTATAATACCTATTATATATATATATATATATATATATATATATATATATATATATATATATATATATATATATATATATATATCGTATTATAAAATATTATATATATATATATATATATATATATATATATATATATATATATATATATATATATATATATATATATATATATCAATTTCATGGTAAAAACACAAGAAAATAACCTCGTGCTCGACTCCCCTAGTCCCGCCGATCACCCCGACCGCCTGTACTGCCGCGAAGCTCGCCCGACCGCCATAAAATTCGATCGCAGACAAGAAGTCCAAGAAACTGTGCACTATGCACAGCTGTTACCCGACCAACTTCACAGGTACGGTTCTGTCTCATCTCGCAATCAATTCCTGAACCAATTGGTTCATTGTACAACATATACGCCTTCAAACCTTGTCAACTAGTTTAATTTTAGCTGACCTAAAACTTAGGAAAATCAAGTCAAAATTTCAAAGAAAACAGTGAACATATACTCTGCTTGTAACAGTTTTTAAATGTTGGGATACTGTTTTGGAAGACAGATTTCGATCAGTCCATTAACAAATTTTGAATACTATTTGAACACAGTTTTAGACAACCTATAGGGCTTCGAAACCTTTTTTTTTAGATTTTGATTTCATCAACTGTGCTTCGAGAAAACAGATTCCAAAAATTAAGAAAAATAGTTTTAAAAAACAGTAAATTTTAGAAAATATTCTCGATATGACGCTCGTCCCGACAAATCGGACGATGTGATCACAAACTGAAAGCATCGAAAGGTGCATATTGACTTCGCCGACATGTGGGAGGTTTATATGTAACGTGGAGATGACACAAATAGGCATGGTGTGGGGAGAACAGTTTCTTAACGTATGGGGCAAGTATACACTTCTCTTTTTGTACCCGGAAGCTTCGTTAGAGATACGGGCATGACTACCCCCTTTATTGTTCCTGCTGGCCTCTGACGTTCGAGGAAACTTCGTGCTTTTGAGGCCCCTAGTGCCCGAAGAGGGGACTATGCCAATCCCATATAGCCAAAGTGCCCATGCGTTGAAGGTTTGTTCTTAACTTTATATTCACATTAGATGGTTTGGTACCCTGTTGCATCCATTCATTATTATATACATAGTTTATATGGCATATTATTTTGTATTTTGTTACGTCCCTCTGAGGACCTAGTGATCTCTCCAGGCTTAGACGACCAGGACTACCCTCAGGAGTATAGCTCTGCACTGGATCCATCGTTTACAGTTGAGTAGGTTTCACCTTCCGAGAATTAGTTTTCTTTGCCTTAGCGACATGACATTTGCTATATTTTTGTTTGCTTTATTTTTTCTTTGTTTTATTTCATTATTGGGAGGTCGAACTCCAATATTCTCATACTCTTTTTCATAGCTATTTAGTAGTAGATTTGTCTCCACCCGGTTATATTATCATTTGATTCTTTTATTTATTTATTTGGACTACTGCCTTTAAATTGTGATCTGTGGATGAGATGTAGAATTCCCTGTGACTACTTGTGATTTAGTTATTTACAGCTTATTAGTATACGTGAATTTCATATATTGGAGTATTCTTTGTATGCAAACAGCTGTAATATTCTGTATGCCTAGTCCTACGTATATTGGGACTGGGGCGTTATACATGTGATGCAAAATCATGAGCCATGATACAAAGTCACGTGTCAAAAATCATGTCACGGTATGAACTATGATAAATTAAGAAATAAAATATAGCATTTATAATGTATGGAGAAACGTCTTATAAGGAGTACTTGTCTTAGGTCCAGTTGCTGACTTGGTGCCTAGTCCCAAAAACCTTGGCCCCAAGGTCTACTCAGCCCATAGTAACTGCAGCCCAAACGTAATTTACCAAGGCCACCATCTGTATTTGAAAATCCAATCTCAACTAAGGATTCAGGCCCAAAGCACATTTAATTCTTCACCAAAGCCCAACCTTAATATGTCTAAACATATATATATATATATATATATATATATTGACAAAGTCCCATCATGCATAAATCCATACTTATTATCCAAAGAATTCTCACATTCTTAGTTGAGGCCTAACATTGATTATAAAACGCCCAATAACGGAACCCAAAAATTCTATCCATAGTTAAAAACTCGTGGGCCCTGACCCACTATTATAATCCAACTGAGCCCCTACAGCTTACTGCTCAGTCCAGTAGTGACTTGGGTCACTCCACTGGGCTTAGGCCCATCCCAAACACTCTTAATGATCAAAGCCTTTTAAATAAACTAGCCAAAAATATTTGTTCATGAGTAACAATTCCTAATGGCTTCAAGCCCATCTGTCAGGCCCACAAACCATATAGCTATCAGCCAACCTAGTGAATTTATTGGCCCAAACTAAAGAAAACCTATTCTTTATAATCACTTTCCCAAAACCACTTCAGTGAAGAGAGAGACGGAGAAATAAAGTCGAGAGAGAAAAAGGAGAGAAAGGAAGCACTCACGGGAGAGGATTTCGACCAAAGGCGACACCTGTCCGGGGATTATTCCGATGAGGTTGCTATGCGAAGAAGTGCATACAAGAGGCGGCGCTCAGCAATGACTAGAAACCAAGGTGGTGTTGGAAGACAAAAGTGGAGGCGACGAAAAGAGATATCGAGCGCCATAGAGAGCACGATGCTTGGCTAGAATCGAGTGCTGGGCCGCAGGGTGGCACGGTCGCAAGCGACTCGCCATGGGGCTCCTTCGCTCGGTGCGGTTGTGCTCTGCACGAGGAAGACGGAGTCTCGCTCTGCCACACGGGCTGGTGGCTGACGGTGTTACGCCTCGCTCCCGTAGGAGCGATCGTCTTCGCTAAGGCGTGATGTCGTACGAGCCTAGATTGCGCTCGTGCAAGGCGGGTTCCATAACGGCCGATTACAGCGGCTGCGACGGGGTCGTCGCACAAAAGTCCAATACAGAGACATTGAATAATAGCAGCAGAAATTTAGAACAAAACACAAGTCATTCAAAGATGCATTTTATTGATATTGAAACAAGGATTACAATAGGGCACAAGGCCAAAATTATAAGTCACTTAAGCTCACTCAACCTCACTCTTCTCACATTATAAGTCACTCAGCTCTCTCATCTCTCAATACAAGTCTTGAGCCAGCGAATGCTTTGGAAGGCGACGTCCATACATTATGTTCCGTATAAGTCTTGACTCCATGCGGCTGCACGCTTCGAATCGCCAAGGATCTCCACGCCTCGACGCATCCAAGCGAGCTCCACGCCACGAGCTTCTACCTGTGCCTGCATATGGAAACTATGTGGGTGTCAGTACTCAACTGTACTGGTGGAATGAGTTTCTCGTCCACCCATACAAAACCAACACGTTCATTTACTTTGTGTAACAAGTCCCTTTGTATTGCCTTTCTAGTCTTGCCTTAGAATCAGTTTTAGGACAAACGCCTTGGCCTATTTCGTGTCTCAAGACCATTCCGTGCGTGTAACAACAACGTTAACTCATACCGTGCCTCTAGACCCTTCTCATGCCAACAACGTTAACCTATCAAGTCGTGCTTGCCTTACGGCCCATAATCAGAGACGCAACTAATCGGTAAGACTCCATTTTCGTACGACCGTGCTACCTCCTTGAGGTAGTGCCTCGCCACTTACTGACTTACCCATTCTTGTGTTAGGACAGTGCGGTCGTGCCTCATATTTGAGGTCGTGTCCTACAACTCAAGGTAACATAACCAAACTTGCCCTACGGTCCATTCCAACTTAACCCGAGACCAACTCGACTTGTGGAACTTGCGTGGACAACTCACAATCCCGACACCACTCTCGTGTCGAGGCACGATGTCTACGTTATAGCCAAATCTTAGGCCCAAACTTTGTGTTTTGACTGCACACACATACAACTAGACTCAATCCAAAGGCACACACACGGATTGCCGCTCGTGCCGACCCATCTATATGAATTGGTCACTGGCCCAAGCTATTTTGGGCATAGCCTGGTAGCCGGCGACCCCTGCAACGCGAGTATCTAACTCCGAAGCAAGTCCCCGCACTACCAGTTGCTGCCTAGTAGACGGAAGCTGCCTTGCAAACGCGAGTAGCGAGCTCCGAAGCAAGACCCCAATCTACCGGCTTCTTTTTACCCAGCTCGTCTATCCCCGTTTCCTCCATGGCCGGATCGGTCCCTTAGCCCAGGCTTTCCGATCCGAAGAAACGGTAAAAATACCCCTTGTCGACAAGTAGTCCATGACCACGCACCTACGACAACATCTAGACTCTCGTAAATGCAAGGCCTAATTTGTGGAACGACTCAACCAAACTTAGCAAACCATGCTTTGGAACCATACTTCTCTTGCAGAGCCCAAACCAGGGTTGCCTCGGCGACTGACTTACAGTCCCGTCACATTTCTTCTCGACGACTCACCATCGCTCGAGCTTTACATTCTTTGAACTCAGGGAACGGCTACGGCATAGCCTTTCCACTTAACTTGAACATAACGTGTTCCTTAAGTGTCAACAGACTGTGGCTAACTTCCTACTGAACCAACCGTAGCTCATTCCTTAAACCAACTCGTGTTCTACGCGACGCTATCGCCCAAGTCATACTTTATATGATGGGCCTTGGGATCGTAGGACTATTTAACTTGACAACCGCAGAAAGAGCGGGACAACACTTGGAATGACTTAGGTCGACTGGCATAATTTTGTCTAACATACTCAAGCCTACAACTTAACCCGAGGGACGAGCAAAGGCTATGCCAAGCCTTGTACCGTGCCAGCGTGCATGCTTTATCGAGCATTTACACGGGCGAAGCCTATGACTTAGGCTAATTTATAGTTTGTGTCGAAGACCTACTATCCTTCTCCCAAGCCACGGGACGAAGGACTGAGTGTTAATTTTGAAAGTACGTCGTACACCAATGCTAAGCCGACTGTTGGACCTTTTTCATGTTCCAACTCAATCGACCCAACTTGGGATTATTCCCTTAGCTATGTAGATTCGTCTCTTTTATTATCAAGCCTACTTGTGCATTTGAAAACTTTTGTTTTATTAGTGCGAAGGCTAAGCTGAGGCAAGTTCACCGAAGCCACCCCACCTGAGCGAGGGGTCGCCTCAACCGAGCGATGTCTCCGAGCAAGCCAATGCAAGGCTAAGTCTGAACGCCGTCGGCGTTCCGATTTCTCCGATTGACTGAGCGGGACGGGGCACTACATCATACACCACTCATAAAAAGTTTTGTCCTCGAAACTAAGTACTTACTTATCGACTTATCACTTTATTCAACATTCAAGGACTCTCGCACACACTTACTCCTATGTGTCCTCTCAATCCGAGCCACGCTCATGCTATGGTTATCTTTCACCATGAACAACAATATCTTAACTTAGGTAACTTACTCTCGTCGTGTATACGGACAACTCAGTTCTAGGCAAACCATCCGATCAACCAACATTCAAGTTTGCCTCAATCTAATAATCACACTACCACCAATCTTTTCCTTGAAACACGATTTGAAAATCATCGACACTTTTACATTCCTCTAGTCTCACTTGATTCAACGTATCAGTTAGTTGGATCGTGCACATATTTTAGGCGTCTCCAAAATACATGCATTTCAGCCAAGCCTCGTGATAGAGAATCTGCCATCACCACTCGAGTCGGATCGTGCACATATTCAAGCGTCCCTGATATACGTGTATGTCAACCAAGCCTCATGAGTGGTGCCTCCATAATTTCTATCGCTCCACACCGGGACGTCTGCCTAATCGCTAGGCTATTGACATCCGTCAGTATTGGAATCATAGTTCCCAAACAACGATATCAACACTGACCCCATCCTAAGGTCAAACCAAGTTGATAGTACGGGGTTTTCTACCTAAGCTCGCATCACTCTAATTTCTAAACATCAAGCATCGATTCCCTACACACATCCCAACATTCATCGCACGGGGTATGAGTCATTCAGCAAAGCCATCCTACGATAACTCACGTTTTAACCAAATCCTCGACATATCAATATCACTCGTTCACCAAACCATTTCGCATAGTCTATCTCTTCGAACACGTTCAACATAATCTACCTATCAATCCGTTCCAAGTCAAGCATGCTACAACACGACTTGTCGCTAAACCGAAATTCTCATTTTGTATTTCCTAAGTCGTTCATCACAATTCACGTAATCGATCGCAAGTCATCTTGACTTAACAATATGCCATGCCCCGATCTCACACGAGTCAGATTATCCACGGTGGGCATGAATCACCATGCACGCTCCCACGGGATAATCATCCTCATCGGGACGTAACTCTTGTTTTGTGTCTAGACTAATTCATTCTTGATACGTAGATTGGATCTATTCAATCCTCAAGTTTACTCAATCATCAATCGCAAGTCCAAACATCCTCGAATTTACCGTCGCCTCAAACTAACAAGTCGAGACAATCAAAGTTGTTGCGTCCTGATTTTCCGAGTTCGATCATTCCCGCGACATGAATCACCATGTCAACGCTCACGCGGAACGATCACCCCAAATTCGATGCGACGCATGTGGCGGGAAACAGAATAATAAGCCCGTGTGCACTTTCTGCGGTAGGCATGGACACACAAAGGAAGTTTGCCATTCTGCCAACGGAGAGTATTTTAACTGTGGTCAAAAGGGCCACCGCGCTATAAATTGCCAGAATAAGAGAGTTCGGCCGCTGAACAACAACGACACTGAAGAGCGTGGGCAGCTGCCAGGCCCACCGCCGCTTCGAGACCGTCCGTACAATCAGCAATTACGGAATGCCAACACGGCGACAGCGCGCGTCTATAATCTCTCCACCTTACTTGATCCAGAGTGTGGAGGTGAGTTTGTTTCTTAAGTTTTGAGGACAAAACTTTTTCTCAGTGGGTTATTATGTAGTGCCCCGCTCCTCGCGGTCTACTATGTAATACCTACGGCTTGCTGACTCAGTCTTGAACTGAGTATTCGGGAAAACCTTTGCCGGTATCGATTGATCATGGATAAAATGCAATGAACCTTTCCAATTGATGGATTGACTTCTATTGAAATGAATCCAAGAGTTTTGCTGAATGTTTTCTCTCGCTGCTTGGTTTTGATGAATGCGTTTTCGTGTTGGTTTTCGATGATTGGTTTTCATTGTTCGCTTTCATCGCATTTCATATTCATTCTGAATCTTGAGAGAAAGAGACGAAGTATGCTAATCAACTGTTGGTGCCAATATAGGACGCGTGAATTGTTCGTGAACGGCGCGAGAAGTCCCTCCTTCTCTCAACTAAGATTCATCTTGGTGAGTTGCTTTAATCGGGCTTGCATTTATTTGTACGCCCTAATAAAAATGATCGCTAGTCCACTCTGTTACCTTGTCCCTGTGATCAACGATACCTCAGTAACAAAAGATAAGAAAAGATAAATGAATGAATCACATGTAAAATAGAACTGTCGCTTGCTTGCTTCAATATGAACTGTATGCTCTTATGAATGGCCTAAAAGAGATAGCTCGGTATGGAAATCACAGCTTGACCGTGCAAGAAGAAGAGAATGGAAATGTTTACAAGTTGCTGGCTCGTGCATAGTAGAATTATCTGATAGCTGCATTCGCATTGGTCTAGACAACTTGTGCACAAGGTGGTAATCTCTCGATCGATTCTGGGGGCACCTGGAGTCGATCGGCCTAGGAGAGAACAGGACACCTGGGGCTAGAAGTCCCCACAGTAAGAGGGGGTGTCAGTCTATTAGTAGTTGGGCAAGAAGTTCCGATTGCTAGTAATGGGAATACCCATGGACCACAACAGTTAGGTTTATGCATATAGACAGAGATTTATTGCTAGCCTAACATGCAGGGACGGAAAATGAGTATACTTTACATATATGCAAATTGTGCTAACCTGTTTTATGCAGGGATGACTGTCGGCGATGGTAAGTTGGTTATGAATATTTTTGCTGTCATGTTTCTTATGAATTGTTAAAAAGAACCTAGACAAGTAGAAAGAGCACTAGTAAATATGTAGCTTCACATGTTGAATTAGTGCAGATATTTGTGAGTTTCGGCGAAGAGCCGCTCGTCAGTACATGATGTGTGCTGACCCACGTTGTGGGCATCTTTTTCAGAAAGCAAAGGAGACAGGAGGATTTCAAAGAGGCACTAAAGCTCGTCTAGCCCAGTAGAGCGGCAGACTGCCTCGAAGCTTTATTTTCTTTCCAGTCAAGTTTCAAGTTTTCATTTCCTTTGAAGGTGTCTTTCAATTCCAGTTTGTAATAAGGGATATGATGTATGGGCATTGTGGCTATTTTCAAAAGAGAGTTTCAAAGAGAATCATGTAGCCAATATAAGGCAAAATCTGAGTTCGCAAAGCTTTGTACTTGTATTCCTATCAAGTTATCAATAAAATGAGTATTTCTATTTCAAATCTCTGTGTCCAATATTTGGTTTTCTGCAATAAATGGGTGCGTGCGTGTGTTTTGCTTGACTAGTTATTTTATGTAGGTACATGGCCTTGTGCAAGTGCAACTTAGGCTTGCACGGCATCACGCCTTAGCGAGAACGATCGATCCCGCAGGGATCCAGGCAAGATGGACGACCCTAGCGGGATCGGGGCGTGACAATTGCCTTGCAGGCCTGTACAGTGCACTTGTCTGCACTGATGGCAAGGGGTTGTGTTCCCTATTTGCACAGGGTTTAGAGAAGGGATTATAGGTAGGGTTTATATATGTGTGTGAATGTGGACAGAAAATCACATGTTTGTGTAGGTAGAGTGTCAAGGAATGTGTGTTTTCACACAAGAATATGAGGGAACCATAGCAACAAATAGGAGTGTGTCCAGGTATGATAAAGGGGCTGTAGGAAACATATGTCAGTATGGGATTTGTAAGAGTAGATGTTAGCGCCTGTAGGTGGGACTATGAAGAGGCAACAACAATTAGCATAAGGAATAGCAATAGGTGCAGTAGAGGTTAGGAGGTGAGTGCAGGAAATATAAAAGGAAGGAAATTGGGTTCTAGTGTTGAACTGTTCCCTAGGTTAGTAAGCAGGGAGGGTTCCTATAGACTTGTACTGCCTATGGATGTGTATGAGAGCCCCCACGTATGTGTCCTAGTAGATAGATTAGGCATATCCTGTGTGAGGGTATGTGAGTATGTTAGAGTGCCTAGAGTAAAAATAGTGTATGGATAAGCAACCATGTAGGTAATTATATGTATCATGGGTAAATTGATATAGATGCCTCTATGGCTTAGGGTATATAGATAATAGCTATATAGTATGGGCATGGGTATTACCTATGAGATATGTGTTAAGGTAATAAGATATGTACAGGTTATTGAGCATAGGGTAATAGGCATCAAGGGTAAATGTCTAGGGTATAGGGTAATGTATAAGGTAAGGGATAAGGTAATGGATATAGGTATTGCTATAGGATAAAGTAAAGAGTATTACCTACAAAATATTGGTATTGGGGCAAATATGATGGGGTATTACCTTGTAAAGCCTAGGCATATGTATATGTACATATACCTAGGGTATTGACCTAGTATAGACTAAAATACCTTAATAAGGCAAGGTTTGGTCCTAAGGACCTAGGTGTGACCTAGTTTGATCCAGTTAGCAAGGTATTGACCCGATTGACCTAGTTTGACCTAGAAATGACTTGGAGACCTATAATTGACCTTACATAGCATTTTTATGATTCCAAAATACAAATTGACATTTATATTCTATATTTAGGTCTTCGAGGCACCGTATCGGATACCATTGACATTTCACACCGAATCTCAGGTGAGTACATTCTCTGATAATTTCATGTTTATGATATCTTCTATGTTTCTTGTATTTAGTGTAGATATCCTTGATTTCTTGACCTATTGGTCACACGGATTGGTATTGTCTGGATCCCGTCATGAGATGTTATTTCTGTCTTGGTATATCCTGCGAAAGCCATGTTCTTGTTCTTGTGCATTAGTTCTTGGTCAGACACGGGAACACGAGGATGGGGTTGTATCGGACACAAAAATGACTTGTAAATATAATAACGTAGGAAAAAGTAATAAAATATGATGGACACCCAAGGTCAGACCCGAGGCCGACGTGGCTTGACATAGAAACTCTTGGGATTGGACACAATGAAAAGAGACACAAAATGGTGTGGTTGGACACTAGCATATGGCTTTGGGTTTTGGAAAAGTAATGATGGAAAAAAAATGAATAGGAAAATAGGATATTTATAGGCTTGGGTTTGGCCGAAAAGCACATGAGCTAAGAGAATATTCTAAGAATATTCCTAGGAATATTCTAGGAATATGCTTGTCACGCCCCAGTACCGAAATACGGAGACGGACTAGGCCAGCTACTCCATATGAGGTACGTAACGTCATACAGCGATCGTGGCTGTCGAGAGACTAGGGGGTGCATGCTACAATCAAGTCTCCTATGGTCCCACCGAGTTCTATGTCTCAATCAATCAAATCACATCAGCAAATAGATGAACATTAAAGATAAAGCAGTAAGGCATCCCTGACACTTCATCAAAATGATCATGAGAGACTAGCTTTATAATTTAGCTATCTCAAAGAGTCAGGAGTACAAAATTATACACAGCTGTAGTCTGTTTAATTACAATCATGTACTGACACAAAATATCAAGTAATCCGGCTAACAGGTGTCGGTGGCTAAACGTCGCAAAAGTATAAGCAGGAGTGGTGGAGAAGAAACCCACTCGAGTCCCCGAACTGCCATGCTCCTAGTATGCACCATGGATGTCAGGGAGGAAGATAGTGTCCTCTGGCTCTGCTACGAGATCTGGCTAAACAAAACCAGCGCGGTCAGCCCCGAATAGCAAGTACCGCCAAAGGGGCACAAGAGATAAGACTAAAAACCCAGTTAATAGAATGATTGATAATAGTAATACTTATGTTACTATTATAGGGTAGCACAACATCCTCGAACCCATATGGCACCCTTACAACCAAACAAGGACAAAAGGTGCCGCATGGAGTCGGGACGTGTCGTACTCTATAACTTTCACATAAGTTAAAAGGTATAAACAATAAAATCTCCTGATCGTGACTTCGGTCGATAGCCTATCGCAGCACAATAACCAACCCAACAATCAAACAAGAACATGGGTTGGATCATGTACCACGATAGACCATGTTCTTCGGTCATTCATAGAAGTAGCACTTCACAACCATAAATAGTCTTCCGTTCATAACTTCGGTCCACAGCCTATCATAGTACGATAACCAACCCAACAATCAAACAAGAACATGGGTTGGATCACGTACCATGACAGTCCGCTTCCCTCAGTTATTCACGGAAGGCAATAGGATACAAGCAAGTCGTTTTCACGGCCAATCAAGTCTACGAGTTTCTAGTGGGACGAGGTTATCCTCGCATCATGTTAATAAGAATCCTCAGATCGTATCTTTCCAGCAAGGCTAGCCAACCCAGGGGTTCGCGTAGACATGTATGATTGAGCACAGGTCCCTCGTAAGGCCACCTTGCTAAAACATATAATATATAACAGAAATTAATCGGATACAGTCATCCACTCGTTGCAGATGACACAGTATCCGTGGAGACCAGCCGACGCGTCAAGACGGTATCTCAAGACGGCTGGTGTAACACGATCTCGGGATTTTGCCCTCCCCATGCATCTAGTATATTTAGTTGCCTAATTTAATCCTAGGTGAAATCTTGGACTTTCATGCTGTGGCCTGCATGATTATCCTCCTAAAGTCGTACTTTAGTACGAGTACCCCAAAGAGGATCTATGTCAATCAGTATGTCAATATGTTCTACCCTCCTTAGTGTAATACATCATTGCAAAATACGCCACGTGGAGTTACGAGTCATTTGCCGAGCATGAACAAGAACTGGGACATTCAGGTACATGTATCAGGTAGGAACACTTTGTTCTCCGGGGTCACATTAGTGCTCATATCATGCTCGGGACAAAAGGCGTAAGGATATAAAATGGGCATATAATATATATATATATAATAATAATTATAATAATAAGGTAACCAGATAGGGCACAAAAGTCCATGCGGCTCAAGGGGAGTGAGTCCATGCGGCTGGGTCAATGCAGGTTCATACGGCTGGGACTGCACGCTCATGCGGCTCAGGTAGCCTAAGGCGCATGCGGCTGGAAAGGCGGGTTCATGCGGACGAAGGGGTGTCAGCTTATGCGGCTGCGAAGGGAGCAATCGCCAGGCGGCCGGGGTTCAATATCATATGCGGCTATGATCAGACGAAGTCTTATGCGACTGAGCATGGGCGATACATATGCGGCTGGATGATGGATGGGCCTTATGCGGCTCAAAACAGTAGCGCATATGCGGCTGGGTATAAAAGAACTCATGCGGCTGAAAGCTAGCCACATGAAGTCCATGTGACTCAAGATAACAGGGGCTCATGCGGCTGAGTCTGAACAAGGCTATGCGGCTCAATTACTTGCCGCATGAAGATTCATGCGGTCAAGTACTCAAGCAAGTCTTATGCGGCTAGGAAGGACTTTCCATGCGGCTGAGCTCGAACGAGTCTCATGCGGCTGGAAAGGCCATACGGCCAGAGACTTGCCGTACGAGGATTCATGCGGTCAAGTACTGCTCTTCTTCTCCACTTGTCCGAGAAGAGGAGCCAAGCAACCATGGCTTCCAAACTACACAAAACCTTCATCCGGAGCCCAAATCGGAACTTCCTTAGGTCAAAATGGGGTAGAACGAGATCCTCTACAACATGGAACCATCAAAACTAGGAAATAACAAGATTAAGTAGATCAAAACCCAAGAAATCCGAAAATAAAGTAAACCCAGATCTACAAAAATCAAAGCTTCAAAATGGAAACTTCCAAGTTCTAAACTAGTATAGGTTGAGGAGAAGAACATGTTTTGGCAAATAGTTTTGCAAGAAATTATTGACAAATTATGGATCCATCTCTTGAGCAAGTTGGTACTTGCCTTGGTTGATGGAGGAAATATTTGGTTGGTGGAGGAAATAAATGAGAGGAAGTAAATGAGAGGAGAGAGAATGAGATGAGTTATATATATAGATCTTGGACCCATGGGTTCATGATGAACCATTGGTGAACCAAGAATAGGTTACCCAAATGAGCCAAAACTGTAGGCCCAAATGCAGAAAATAAATTAGAAAATAATATTTTGTCGAATATTTTGGGAAATGCATGAAGAAAGACAGCATAATAAATATAGTATAAATACAAGGTAAATACAATTTATCGGTTTACATATTAAAATACGTATTCCAGGATCAGGGAGTGACATCTCTATCCTTCTTAGAAAAATTTCGTCCTCGGAATTCTAGCCAAGACAGGATAGTGAAATCAGGGCAAGCAAGGCTCAATCATATATAAGTTAACTATCATAGCAGTTATTATCATACATCACAAAGTGCAAAACAAGCAGGTACAGATAAGCATGGAATCGTGTCAATAAGGTGCAAAAATATACCTTATTAGTCAAACAAATGCGGATACCGAGATCTGATCTCGTCCTCGCGCTCCCAGGTTGACTCTCCCGGAGAGTGATGGTTCCAAGAAACACGGACAAGGCTTATCGTCCGATTCTTGAGTACCTTCTCTCGTCGGTCTAAAATAGACACGGGTTGTTCCTCGTAAGTTAGGTCGGTACCAACGACTAACTCAGAATGATCGAGGACATGACTCGGATCCGGGACATACCCACGTAATTGGGATACATGAAACACATCATGTATGCCAGTTAACGAAGGCGGAAGGGCAAGTCGATAAGCCACATCGCCTACCCGAGCGAGAATCTTAAAAGGACCAACGTATCTTGGACTAAGCTTTCCTCGGGTTCCAAATCTGATGATACCCCGAGTAGGCAAAATCCGCAGAAACACTTGGTCGCCAACTCTGAACTCTAGAGGCCTACGATGCTGATCTGCCCAATGACGATGTCGGTCCTGCGTAACTCGAAGGCGTTCTCTGACCAACTTAACTATCTCCACAGTCTGCGTGATCATCTCTGGTCCCAACAACTTCCGTTCTCCGACGTTGTCCCATGCCAAAGGGGACCTGCACTTCCTTCCATACAATGCTTCGAACGGGGCCATCTGAATGCTAGCCTGATAGCTGTTATTATAGGAGAACTCCACTAGATGAAGGTGATCCTCCCAAGATCCGCCAAAATCCAAGGTACACGCCCGTAGCATATCTTCTAACGTCTGAATGGTTCTTTCTGATTGCCCGTCAGTTTGGGGATGATAAGCAGTACTGAATCTTAACTTGGTTCCCAAACTTTGGTGTAAGCTCCGCCAAAAATGGGAAGTAAACTACGTATCCCGATCTGATACTATACTAACGGGAACACCGTACTGCCTTACTACCTGCTTTATGTACATTTCTGCTAACTGCTCAGTAGTCTGTCCGACTCGGAAGGGAAGGAAATGAGCGACCTTCGTGAGTCGATCTACTATTACCCAGACTGCATTCTTACCAGTCGAGGATCTAGGTAAACCGGTCGCAAAGTCCATCGTGATGTGCTCCCATTTCCATTCTGGGATAGGAAGCGGCTGAAGCAACCCTGCTGGTCTCTGCTGCTCGGCTTTCACCTGCTGACATACCAGACACTTGGATACAAATCTCGCTATCTCTCTTTTTATGCCATTCCACCAAAAGTACTGCCTGATATCTCAATACATCTTCGTTCCTCCTGGATGAATGGAGTAAATAGAACTATGAGCTTCGGACATAACTTCTTGCCGAAGGTCTCCACTCGGTACACAGAGTCTGTTTCCAAACCTGAGCGTACCATCTTCATGAATCACTAACTCCTTCCTACGACCTGATTCACACTCCGACCGCAACTTCTGAATCTGTGGGTCTCCTGCTTGTGCTGCCCTTATCCTCTCTACTAAGGTTGACTGAATCTGCATACTGGTCATTCTTCCTATATCCCTTGGCAAAACTACTTCGATTCCCATACTCTGAAGGTCTTCTAAAATATGCTTCTGCGAGGTCAAGATAAAGGCACTGTCTCTCCTACTCAGTACATCTGCAACTATATTCGCCTTGTCTGGATGATACTGAAGATCTAAGTCAAAATCCTTCAGTAGTTCTAACCATCTTCTTTGCCTCATGTTCAAATCTCGCTGCGTGAATACGTATTTCAAACTCTTATGATCAGTATAGATCTCTACCCGATCTCCGTATAAATAATGCCTCCACAACTTGAGTGAAAATACCACGGCTGCTAACTCCAAATCGTGAGTCGGGTAATTCTTCTCATGGTCTCGAAGCTGTCGAGACGCATATGCTATCACCTTTCCGTGCTGCATCAATACACATCCAAGACCCTTCCCAGATGCGTCACAATATACTGTAAAGCCTTTCGCTCCTACTGGAAGCGTCAAGATCGGGGCTGAGATCAATCTCTTCTTCAATTCTTCAAATGATGCCTGACAGCTAGCTGACCAAACAAACTCCACGTCCTTGTGCGTCAAACGCGTTAAGGGCGCAGAGATCTTGGCAAAGTCTGCCACGAACCTTCTGTAGTAACCAGCTAATCCCAAGAAACTTCGTACTTCTGCAACCGTTCTCGGGACTGGCCAATGCTCTACGGCCTCAATCTTCTTCGGATCTACTGACACTCCTGCCCCAGAAATTACATGCCCTAGGAACGAAATGTGATCTAACCAGAATTCACACTTGTCGAGCTTCGCATAAAGTTGATGCTCCCTCAATGTCTGCAAGACAGTCCTAAGATGTTTTTCATGCTCCTCTTCACTGCTGGAATAGACAAGAATGTCATCTATGAACACCACCACAAATTTATTCAAATACGGCAGAAAGATGCGGTTCATTAAATCCATGAATACTGCGGGGGCGTTGGTTAGTCCAAAGGGCATTACTAAAAACTCATAATGCCCATATCTAGATCTGAATGTTGTCTTCGGTATGTCTTGCTCCCGGACTCTTACTTGATAGTATCCTGACCGAAGATCGATCTTGGAAAAGACGCTGGCCTTGCTCAACTGGTCAAACAGGTCATCAATCTTTGGTAGTGGGTACTTATTCTTCACTGTTACTGCGTTCAGCTTGCGGTAGTCGATGCACATCCTCGTCGACCCATCCTTCTTGGAAACTAGAATCACTGGCGCAGCCCATGGCGATTTACTGTCTCGGATGAATCCCTTAGACTTCAACTCTTCTTCATGTTGATACAACTTATCCTGTTCTGACGGCGACATTCTGTAAACTCTGTCTGCAATAGGCCTCGTTCCAGGGTTCAATTCAATGCTAAATTCTACCTCTCTGACTGGGAGTATCCCTGGGAGCTCATCAGGGAAGACGTCGAGAAAATCTTCGACCACTCTCGAAATCTGTCCTGGCTCTGACACTGCTGCTGAGATGACGCCTCCGGCCTGATTCTTCAAGGTTCGAGTAAAGATGAACTGCTCCATCCCAGGGACGCTGAATATGACCCTTCCTCCTCTATAATCAATTGTCGCATGACTGCCACCACGTCACTAGACGCGAGAGCCTCTCCCAAGGTCAATATGAGAGCCTGGCCCTGCGGAGCCCCTTATTGTGGCCTTCCTCGACCATGCTGTTGCTGCCTCTGAGGGCCTTCGGCTTCCTATGCCTAGCGAAACATCTGAGCCTGCGTTGGTAGACGCTGGACTAGGGGCCTTACTGCTAATACTGGCCCTCCACTCAGGATTGCCACTGGAGCTGGCAATGCTGGAAACTGCTGAGCTGGCCCTCCTGGCCTCTGCATCATAGGACAAGTAGAAATACGGTGGTCTGAACGACCACACCTCAAGCATAAGCCATTCGCTGACCGGCACACCTCCCTCGTGTGCCCTGCCTTCCCACAGAATGTACAGCCCTGGGGTGCTCCCTGACGCTGTTGCTGGTTCCTCGGCTGCTGATGCCGAACTGGCGCTGTATTAGTTGACACGGCCGTCCTCCGCGGCGCTCCTGCATTATGAATACATACACCGGGTGCTGGTGCCGATGTTCGCTGCATTGCTCCTCCTCCAACCTGGGAATGAGATCTCTTCTGACCTCCTGCCCTCGATGCCAACCTCTGCTGGGTAAGCTCATGCCTCCGGGCTGCCGTCAAGACAGCGTCAAACGTCTGGTAGTCGTGTCCTTCCACAAGCTGTAGTAGTTCCAAATGAAGTCCCTGCTGGAACCTTATAGCTTTCTCTGGCTCCGTTGCCACCATTGCTGGTACGAAACGGAACAATCTGCAGAACTCTGCTGCATACACATCTACGGTCTTGCCTGCTTGCTTGAGACTGATGAACTTCTGCTGGAGCTCATATCGAGCTACTATGTGAAACCCGTGAAATTTTAGACTGCATTTTAATTTTTTATGTGCTAGAATAATATCTAAATTGTAAATTTATGAAAAGTATTTTTAAAAAAAAATATATATATAGTTCACATGGATTTTTTGTATGTCAACCAGACCCGAATCCGCTTCGAACCCGATTGGAGACTAAAATTATTTTTATATATTGAAATAGGATTTTAAAATGTTAATCATATTTTTAAAAGGAAATTATTGTTATAGTCCATATTTTAATTGCCTTATAATTTCCTAGCCAAAGCTTTTAATTATTTTTAGCCTGGCCTCAAACCCAAGCCAAACCATTTTTCCTAACTCATTATTCTTAAGGCCCAATAGTCCCAAACCCATTAAGGATTTATTAAGCCATTTCTTATATCAAGTCCAGCCCATTCTTTTAGGCCTTAAGCCTTAAGTTTTATTTGAGCTTTAGCTCTAAAGCTTGCTGGAAACATTCATTGTTCTAATTAAATGGGTTTCCATTCTTTTGCTTCTGTGGAGGAACCGAAGCTTCTTCGGCTTCATCTTCTCCAAACCGATCAAAACCGATCGGCCCTTCCTCTTCCCTGGCCACCGGAGTTAATGTTGGAGAGACCTTTCTCCTCCCTCAAATGGTAACTTCCCCTCTCACTCCTCCTATAAAACCCCTTCACTCCACCCTTCTTCCCATCATTCCATTCTTTTCCCAAATTCCACTCAAATTCCTAGATCAACCCGACGTTTCCGGCGAGATCGACCCCGGCCGAGCACTCTCCGGCGAACCCTAGCCCGATCCGACACCGGCGCCCGACCTCCGACCCCCGGGCCGCACCCGACCAGCGCCGCTCCCCGCGCGGCCCTCCGCCGCCGCTGACGCCGACGCTCGCCCCGGCCAGGCCGCCCGCACGTCCCCGTGCGTGTTCTGTCGCCCGATCGCGAAGCTTCCCTTCGCTGTTCCGTCCGCTTCCCGGTGCGGACCCGTTTCCGTTCCGCTTCGGTTTCGGTACACTCTGACCCGATAAATTCTTTTACTGTCTATGATGAATTGGTCCAACCCAATTCCAGTAGGAATTCGGGATTTCGGCTCGGTTCCGTTCCGTTTTCGGTTTCGTATTTTTCGTCTATTTTGGAAGTTATGTTCTGTGGATTTTTTTAGGAAAAATATATGCTGTGGTTATATTCTGTGGAGTTTTCCGATACTGCGGGATTTCCGTTTCATTCTCGGGTTTCCGGGAAAATTTCGGGAATAATTCTGGGAATAGTTTTTATATATAAAATTTGGTTTCTGTCTTTGGATTGGGTTCTCTGGAATGTGGGTTTGGAAAATAATGGTTCTGTATATATTTTCGGGTTGGGAATATTTTTGCAGGAAAACCGGAACATTTTTCCAGTTTTTGGTTTGACCGAAAACAGGAGGAATACTGCCGAAATTTTTGGGAAGTTTAATAAAATGATTTTTAAAATGATTTTCGGATTAAATATTATTTTAATAATATTTTTGGGCGACGACCTTAATGGTCAATGGGCCCCAGCGAAATGCAAACGCACCGGTACGACCGGACGTTGAGGCAGAGTAGCTGAACATGACGACTGGACCAGAGTCTGAGACTCATATATTTTATATAATTTAAATTGACAATTGTTAGTTTTATTATTTAATTATAGGTAATTTTCAAGACTAACAAGTTTCTTCTTATTTCAATTTGTGTAATATTAAGATGTAAGGGCATAAGCCCAGTTATTTGTCATGCTGTGAAGATGTAATAAATTAGGAAATAATTTTATTATTTTTCTTCTGGTTGTGGTAGTGTAGTATAGATGTTAGAATAACTCTAGATAATATATATATTATCGATAAGTTATGATTTTCTCACTATTTAAATAAATAATAATTTTATGTACAAAATACAAGTTTTAACCAAATTAAGTGATAATTACAAGTTTTCTGAAAATACCAGAATAAAAGAATGAAATTTCTAAATTCAAACTCTTAAATGCTTTGACGTTGTGTTAGTTAGCTAATCTATCAAAAACTAACTAGGAAAGACAACTAGACATTTTATGTTTGTTTCTGAGACGAGTTTCCCGGAAATGTAGGAGTACAAGGAAGAGAGTAATTTACCGAATACCGAAGTGCAAAACCTTGACAACCGGAAGTTTAAGGCAAGTACATTTTATGTAGATTTTACAATTATTTTCACAATTGTTTCATTGCAAGTTTAAACCACAATTATACACGAACTCCTTCGGGAGCATTGATCGTATTGTTGGGGACTGGGGGAATAGTGTACTGGATATGACCAAATCCAAACTTAGGATAATGAATGTGTTAGCTTACCCCTCTCTCACACGGGGATAAGCCATACCGTATCGCTAGGATACAAATGTACCCAAACCGGTCATATTCTTTACCTATTCATATCACTGTACTGTACTATTTCAAAATTGTTCATTTTCAAACTGTTTAAAAATGCATGTTATAAATTGTCATTTTAATTGTTAAAATTTGCATGAATTGTACTTTGCTCCCTCCTGACTGGAGACAACATTTTAGGTATTACTGAGGATCTGGAGATGATGATCAATAGCTATTTTGATCCTGACTTGTACCCGGCGGTACTTCCAGCTGATGATGATGTTGTGGCGTCTCCATAGATGCTACATTAGTTGAGAGTTTAGTTGTTTCTTTATTTCCAGTTTATGAACTTTGTATTGAAAGACAAGTTTTTTTATCGTAAATTAAATGTTGTGGCAATTTTTAAATTCAAGTTTGTTGTTGAAATGACCTGCAATATGGATTACAGCTTACTGCCGCCGTCTCATCAACGGTGCAGGCTGGGCATGATCCGATTCGACCCAAGTATTTGGGGACCGGGTCGTGACATGTTTTTAGTGGTGGCCCATGCAGGTCAACTAAATCAACAATTTAGGAAAACTAGAAACAATTAGGAACACTAGAACATCAAAATTGCCACAACATAGGACCGATTTATATATGATAAATATTTTTATTATAGACTGGTAAGTTACCTTGCTTATGCTTGCATCCTAAACCTTCCAGAGAATGAACACTGACAAAACCAACTCTGCTGGCAATGTGGTATCATCTCCGGATCGAACCCCGCCTCTTCAGTCAAGTCAGAGCTTTTCACCCAACCAGCTGATTGATCATCCTCACCAATCATCCAGTGAAGTTTTCCCCACACTGGCAAATCCTACCTCTCCTCTAACTGGGTTACTTTTCTTTGAGGAAGAACCCACTCATGTTGCTTCACCAGTACCAGAGAACACCTCTCAGATGGTTGCTTTATTTCAAGAAATCCTAGAGTATCAGAAGATTCAAGCTGAACAGATGGATATCTCGAGAGAAGTCATGAAGAATATCAACGACGCAACCTTAGCCATTTTAAACCAAGTTGGAGCGGAACCTCGTCCTAGGAGGGATACCCATGAGAATAGAAGATATTTGGGCCCTGTCCGACAACCATATTGCAAGAAGCTTTTTGCTTGTGCCTACTGTAAGAGACCTGGTCACCAAGCCAACATTTGTCGCAAGAGATTAAGGCAATGTTTGGTGTGTGGATCTGCTGAACATCAAGTTAAGGACTGCCTCTTATCTTATCATCGTATCGGAGCGTCTATTATGCCACAACCTCAGGACTCTATCCAACTGACCGTAGGAAGGGATGAAGCAGAATCAAGGATCATAGAAGAGGAAGAAAATGGAGATGCCCAAGCAAGAACCAGAACCATGAAGAATAGTACTTAGGACTGCTGAGAGGTATTATCTATTAAGAAGCTGTAACAAGATGTCCCTAGATCAATTATGAAAGTTTTGTTGTAATTCTCTTATATGAATAAAAATCTTAGTTACATCTTCATGATAGAAGTTTTCCCTAATAGTTTCTGGATTACCCTATGCATAGAAATATTCCATTAACCTAGTACCTAGCTCTTTCCCTATGACTAAGTGATACTATAGAATCGACCTGAAGGAAGCCAAGGAAATGAAGGATTAGATCAATGGACTAAAGGTGTTGGGTTTCATATAAGACGGAGCTTCACTCTAAGAAGCATCAGTCTTGTTTGTATCCAAGAAGGATAAAACAATATGGATGACTATCAGGGCACTGAAGAATTACTTTTTCTCGACTGATGATCTATCCAAGTTGAGTGAACTTAAGGGTTTTCGGAGATTAACTTAAGAACTGACTACCATCAGATTAAGAAGGAGTACATTCTCAAGACGACATTCAACACCAAATACTGGTAGTTGAATTTTTGGATCATGTCTCTTGGAATGATGAATACTCATGTTGTGTTCATGAATCTCATGAACAGAGTCTTTTTATGAGAAATTGAATCAATTTGTTGTCTTTTCTTTAGATAACAAAAATCTGATATACTCAAGGACTGAAGAAGAACATGAAGAGCATCTGAGAAATTTCTAGGAACTTTGAAGAAGTTTTTGGTAAGCTATCAAGACATGAATTTTCTTAGACAATGTGGTTTTGCCATAATGTCACAAGAGAAGAAAATTTGATAGACTCTAGATAGATAGCCGCTGTGGAGAAGTCGTATATCTAAGTTCAATGGTTTCTTGGACTTGATGGGATACTACTGGAATCTGTGTAGGAATTCGCCAAGATTGCTGAGTCAATGATGAAGCTGACTCGAAAGAATGAAGAGTTTGTCTGGACGCATTTAAGAAGCTGTAGAAGAGGCTTACCACTGCACCAATCCTTGCGCTACCCGCAGGATCCGGTGGTTTCACAATATACAGTGACGCCTCAGGCAAAGGACTGGGTTGCGTTCTTCAACAACATGGGAAAGTGATTGCCTATGCATCTAGGCAACTACGGACTCATGAGAAGAACTATCCCACTCATGATCTGGAGCTGGCTGCAGTCATCTTTGCATTGAAGCTTTGGAAGCATTATCTCTATGGAGAGAGAGTGGAAATATACACAGATCACAAAAGTCTGTTTTCACTCAGAAGGAGTTAAACATGAGGCAAAGGAGATGGCTGAAGTTAATGAAGGACTTTGACATCGACTTGCAATATCACCCGGGTAAGGCAAATGTGGTCGCTGATGCACTTAGTCGATACCCAGTGGCGATGTTCTTAACCAAGGAGAGGCACCTGCTGGAGGACAACGAGAAGCTCGGACTGGAGATTGTACTGCCTGGACGGAAGGAACTAGATGCTGATTCTGTGTTGATGAAGTTGCAAGTGAGCTCGTACCTGATGGACAAGATTAAGGAGACGCAGTTTCAAGACAAGGCACTTGTAAACTTAGAGATCAAGTGTTGGCAGGAACATTTGGGAGTTTCTTTATTGCCAACGATGGAGCTTTTGAAGAATGGTACGAGGTTGTATACCTTCTGGTGAACTAAGAAGCGCAGTATCCCACACACTCTAACCAGATGTATCGGGATGTGTGTACCATTAAATGGTGTTATGTAATGAAGAAGGACAAATTCCAAGAATGAGGTTAGGTATTCTGTCAACATGTGGAAATTAGCAAGATTCCTGCAGACGCTGGATAATTTGGAGTAGAAGTAGAAACACATAAATGGACCTTGTGTTAGGATTACTTTGTTCCTAAGGAGGGAAGATCACCAATTGGATTTTGTGGACTGACTGACCAAGTCAGTTCATTATGAAGTTGCTTTATTCACGAAAGAGTTGGCGGCAATGTGCAAGAGACACATCTACCGGATTCATGAAGTTCCAACTGACAGACAATCAAAGAAGATAATCCAGACGCTTGAAGACATGCCGAGGATCTTACGTCTTGGAATTTGTGGAGCCTTGGAGAAGACCATTTGTAAATGGTAGAGTTTCCTTACAACAACTACCAAGTTAGTATCGTCGACCAGTGGAGTTTGAAGAAGGAGATAGTGAAGATCTCTCCTACCAGAGGAATGATCATTGAGCCCCAGGTACATCGGCCCGTTTGAAGTGTTAAGCCGAGTCGGAGAAGTAGCGTACCGGTTAGCTCTACCAGCTAATCTTGAGGGTGTACAACGTCATCCAATTTAACAGTTAAGAAGTTGCATCTCGAATCTGAGTAATATTTTGGACAATTCAGAGCTGAAGAGTAAATCAAGCCTTACAGTGCCAGAGAAACCAGTAGCAAGCGTAGTCAAAGGAGAGAAGAAGATCAGAAGATTTGAGCCATCATAATTCCTATTTCCTTCAATCTTTATCTTTCGTTCTAAACTTGACTGATGCTGCTAAGTTAGCCTAGTTTTTGCAAGCTATTTTTTTCAAGCTTGATCATGACAGTATTTTATTGGGTGCACCCACTAATATATTGTCTAATCAGGACTGGTGCATGATGGTCTGATCAACCTCGTGTACTTTGGTTCGCTTTTGTATTTTTTGCATATCATAAATGAAGTTTGTCCCTAAAACGTCTCATCCATGACTACTTTGGAAATTTTTATTTTTTGAATCCTAGTTACGAGCACAATATCTGTACCTGCTTGACTTGAGGTAATTCCTACTCTACTCCTTAAATTTCGAGGACGAAATTTTCTAAGGAGGGAAGGTTGTGAAACCCGTGAAATTTTAGACTGCATTTTAATTTTTTATGTGCTAGAATAATATCTAAATTGTAAATTTATGAAAAGTATTTTTAAAAAAAAATATATATATAGTTCACATGGATTTTTTGTATGTCAACCAGACCCGAATCCGCTTCGAACCCGATTGGAGACTAAAATTATTTTTATATATTGAAATAGGATTTTAAAATGTTAATCATATTTTTAAAAGGAAATTATTGTTATAGTCCATATTTTAATTGCCTTATAATTTCCTAGCCAAAGCTTTTAATTATTTTTAGCCTGGCCTCAAACCCAAGCCAAACCATTTTTCCTAACTCATTATTCTTAAGGCCCAATAGTCCCAAACCCATTAAGGATTTATTAAGCCATTTCTTATATCAAGTCCAGCCCATTCTTTTAGGCCTTAAGCCTTAAGTTTTATTTGAGCTTTAGCTCTAAAGCTTGCTGGAAACATTCATTGTTCTAATTAAATGGGTTTCCATTCTTTTGCTTCTGTGGAGGAACCGAAGCTTCTTCGGCTTCATCTTCTCCAAACCGATCAAAACCGATCGGCCCTTCCTCTTCCCTGGCCACCGGAGTTAATGTTGGAGAGACCTTTCTCCTCCCTCAAATGGTAACTTCCCCTCTCACTCCTCCTATAAAACCCCTTCACTCCACCCTTCTTCCCATCATTCCATTCTTTTCCCAAATTCCACTCAAATTCCTAGATCAACCCGACGTTTCCGGCGAGATCGACCCCGGCCGAGCACTCTCCGGCGAACCCTAGCCCGATCCGACACCGGCGCCCGACCTCCGACCCCCGGGCCGCACCCGACCAGCGCCGCTCCCCGCGCGGCCCTCCGCCGCCGCTGACGCCGACGCTCGCCCCGGCCAGGCCGCCCGCACGTCCCCGTGCGTGTTCTGTCGCCCGATCGCGAAGCTTCCCTTCGCTGTTCCGTCCGCTTCCCGGTGCGGACCCGTTTCCGTTCCGCTTCGGTTTCGGTACACTCTGACCCGATAAATTCTTTTACTGTCTATGATGAATTGGTCCAACCCAATTCCAGTAGGAATTCGGGATTTCGGCTCGGTTCCGTTCCGTTTTCGGTTTCGTATTTTTCGTCTATTTTGGAAGTTATGTTCTGTGGATTTTTTTAGGAAAAATATATGCTGTGGTTATATTCTGTGGAGTTTTCCGATACTGCGGGATTTCCGTTTCATTCTCGGGTTTCCGGGAAAATTTCGGGAATAATTCTGGGAATAGTTTTTATATATAAAATTTGGTTTCTGTCTTTGGATTGGGTTCTCTGGAATGTGGGTTTGGAAAATAATGGTTCTGTATATATTTTCGGGTTGGGAATATTTTTGCAGGAAAACCGGAACATTTTTCCAGTTTTTGGTTTGACCGAAAACAGGAGGAATACTGCCGAAATTTTTGGGAAGTTTAATAAAATGATTTTTAAAATGATTTTCGGATTAAATATTATTTTAATAATATTTTTGGGCGACGACCTTAATGGTCAATGGGCCCCAGCGAAATGCAAACGCACCGGTACGACCGGACGTTGAGGCAGAGTAGCTGAACATGACGACTGGACCAGAGTCTGAGACTCATATATTTTATATAATTTAAATTGGCAATTGTTAGTTTTATTATTTAATTATAGGTAATTTTCAAGACTAACAAGTTTCTTCTTATTTCAATTTGTGTAATATTAAGATGTAAGGGCATAAGCCCAGTTATTTGTCATGCTGTGAAGATGTAATAAATTAGGAAATAATTTTATTATTTTTCTTCTGGTTGTGGTAGTGTAGTATAGATGTTAGAATAACTCTAGATAATATATATATTATCGATAAGTTATGATTTTCTCACTATTTAAATAAATAATAATTTTATGTACAAAATACAAGTTTTAACCAAATTAAGTGATAATTACAAGTTTTCTGAAAATACCAGAATAAAAGAATGAAATTTCTAAATTCAAACTCTTAAATGCTTTGACGTTGTGTTAGTTAGCTAATCTATCAAAAACTAACTAGGAAAGACAACTAGACATTTTATGTTTGTTTCTGAGACGAGTTTCCCGGAAATGTAGGAGTACAAGGAAGAGAGTAATTTACCGAATACCGAAGTGCAAAACCTTGACAACCGGAAGTTTAAGGCAAGTACATTTTATGTAGATTTTACAATTATTTTCACAATTGTTTCATTGCAAGTTTAAACCACAATTATACACGAACTCCTTCGGGAGCATTGATCGTATTGTTGGGGACTGGGGGAATAGTGTACTGGATATGACCAAATCCAAACTTAGGATAATGAATGTGTTAGCTTACCCCTCTCTCACACGGGGATAAGCCATACCGTATCGCTAGGATACAAATGTACCCAAACCGGTCATATTCTTTACCTATTCATATCACTGTACTGTACTATTTCAAAATTGTTCATTTTCAAACTGTTTAAAAATGCATGTTATAAATTGTCATTTTAATTGTTAAAATTTGCATGAATTGTACTTTGCTCCCTCCTGACTGGAGACAACATTTTAGGTATTACTGAGGATCTGGAGATGATGATCAATAGCTATTTTGATCCTGACTTGTACCCGGCGGTACTTCCAGCTGATGATGATGTTGTGGCGTCTCCATAGATGCTACATTAGTTGAGAGTTTAGTTGTTTCTTTATTTCCAGTTTATGAACTTTGTATTGAAAGACAAGTTTTTTTATCGTAAATTAAATGTTGTGGCAATTTTTAAATTCAAGTTTGTTGTTGAAATGACCTGCAATATGGATTACAGCTTACTGCCGCCGTCTCATCAACGGTGCAGGCTGGGCATGATCCGATTCGACCCAAGTATTTGGGGACCGGGTCGTGACATACTACGCCAAAATATTTGGCCTTGAATCTGTCACTGAAGGTGGTCCAACGAACAGGGCGTCTTGTACCAACTTCTTCTGATGCCCACCAATCGCGGGCAAGATCCTGAAGTACCAGTTTGACCTGATCAACCTTCTCATCATCTGGAACCTTGGCTGCCACAAGAATGGCTTCGATGTCTTGAATCCATGCATCCGCAGTGATGGCATCCTCCGTGCCATCAAAATACCTCGGGTTCAAGCGACGGAACCTTCCTGATGCTCCCGAGTCAACCCCGGCACTCCTCTCAAGAGCTAACTGAATCCCTTGGTTCAGCAACACGTTCTGCTCCTGCTGCCGAGTCTGTTGCTGTTGGTTAGTGACAAAAAACCCCCGGATGATCTCCAGGAGTGTTACGGCATCTGGTACTGCCGTCGCTGCTGGTGCTGCAGGAGTTTCAATAACCTGCGGCTGCACTGCCTCTGGTTCTATTTCTGCTCGTGCCTGCACTGGAGAAGGTTCTCTCCCCTGTTGCTGCCCAGTCGAGCCATGCTCTTGCTGCTCTTCCTCAGGGGCCTCACCCGCTACTGAGAATGAAGCACCCCTATAGAGAAGAATATAAGATTATCAAGTCCGGACGAGGAAGATTTCGAGGATGCAAGTCAGGTTAGAGATCAAGGCAAGGACAGAGAATTCGAAATAGAATTTCAAGGGGAACAAGTTTTGATTGTGTCACGCCCCAGAACCAGAATACTGGCAAGTAGGGACGGACCAGGCCAGCTACGTATACCAAAGTACTCCAGTACTCCGAAACAACGTATAAGCTGTATAGATGGGGGTTACTACTACAAGCCAACAGTCGATCCTAGGCCAAGCAATCCTAGGTATCTCAATCACAGGCAGTAAACAATGTACAAAAAGTAAGATCAACTGGAATATAAAATAGTAAAGCGTCCCAAACTATCATATATCAATGATCATGAAGCTAGTAATACATAGTAAAGACTAGCAAGAGTAATAGTCATACATGATAAGCTCTAGCTATAGTCTAGAATATGCAAATCATGTTCTGGCCCGTAGGCTAAATATCAAGTCCAAAACACGAGCTAAACACGTGCTCGGAGGCTAAACGCCATAAAAGAATAATGTACATAACTAGTGGAAGAATAAAATAGAAAACCCACTAAGGTACTCTGGTGCTCTGGGTAATCACCAACGAGTGGAAGGTACGGAAGATCCTCCGGGCTCCTCTATCAGATCTGGTCAATGCAAAACCAGTGGGGTCAGACCCCCAATAGCAAGTACCACAAAGGAAGCCAAACTATGAACTAAAACCAGCATACAAATCATAGCAACGGATAGAGACAGAAATGGTAAAAGCAAATCGAGACTCGTGCGCTACCAATGCACTTATCCTGAGAATAGGAAAGACAATAAGTAAAGCAACATGTAGCATAAAGTAAAGGACATGTGACATAATGTAAACTGTGTACATGTAAGGAAAAGTAAGCATGTGAACATGAAAGATAAACTAGACATGTGAGCATGTTAAGTAGTCGGGACATGTGAGCATGCTATGTAACTGGAGCATGTGAGCATATGGTGAAGTCGAGCATATAGTAGGAAGAATAGCATGTAAGGAATGACAGGAAGCTAAGTACTACAATAAGATAAACTGGAGCAAGACTAGACTAGACAAGAATGGACTCCATCCATCAATCACGGCCATGCAATGATTACGGCTTGATACTTTAGCTAACTAGGGTTGTCACAATCCTAATTACTAACAAATACAAGTCTGAGAATTCCAAGTCCAGCTCCTGCCTGCTACTACCTGAATGGTCCAAGCCAAAAAGAAAAAAAGTATAGCAGACACACTGCAGTAAGATACATGTGTCCTAAGGAGGTATAGCAGACACACTGTAGTAAGATACATGTGTCCTAAAGAGGTGCCCCACTCGACGGTGAGATGGAAGTGTGCTCATCATGACAGATAGCTCCAAATCCCAATGTATATATATATATATAATGCCAAGACCAAAGGGGCAACAGGTTACTGGGAAATTCTCAATGATCTAAGTAATCAAGCTAGTTGTTTAGTCCTTAACATTTTCTTGTTGGATTTCGGGTGTGGCATTCCGCAGAATCCATCCTAGACATGAGACATGCAAGACTGGACAAGACAAGCAAGATTGTGCTCTACAATAAGCCACAACAGGACATGACAATATCAAGATAAGAGTGCGCTACGACGAGCCACTATCAAGGAGCAAGACATGTACTGGAATCAAGAGTGCGCCATGACAGGCCACTATCATGTAAGCAAGAAAAGACGTGTTCATGAGTGCACCACGACGGGTCACTGTCAAGTAAGCAAGAAGGCATGGCAACAATTATCATAGCTTGTAAGAAAGAATCTATCAAAAGACATATCATGACATGTGGAGAAGAATAATCAAGGCTAAGTACATTTCATAAAATGGTTGAACATGTGCTAGTATCAAGTCTATATAGAGTGTACAATCATTATCTAACTGAGCAAGATCATCTTATCATGTTAAGAAATCATTACAATCGAAGAAAATATCAAAAACGGACCAAAACGGACCAAAACGGGCAAAAACAGACCAAAACAGCATAAAACGGCATACCGGCGGTATACTGCGGCATACCGGTGGTATACCGGACTAAAGACAGAAGGTTTCTGGTGTAAAAAATGGCATACCGGCGGTATACCGGTTTTTCAAACAGCAACAAAATTCAGAATTTTGCCAAAACTTGTTTCGGCCATAAAAACTTCGTTTTAAATCGAAATTCGGATTTTCAAAAGTCAAAATTGAATAGAATTGAATTTCCTACAACATAGAAGTATTAGTTTTCACAAATCAAAACATTTGATAGATCAATACCTCAAAATACTCCCAAACAGAGGTTCTCGGGACACCGAAACGGGTTCCGATTGCCACCAAACTCAAAATCCATGATATACAAACTATGTGAGGGCCTCATATATGTATATATGACTAAGATCCATGATGGTAACACTAGTATCACTCTTGATACCAAGTTTTCTACTAAGTCCATATTGGGTTTTAACAGAAAATCAAAACCTTGCTTAAACAAATTTTGGAAACATGCATATATACGAGAATCATAAGGAAAACATATTTAACAAAATGAGTTTGGGAAAATTCTAAGCATTTAATACCAAGGGAAACAAAAATGACAACAAAACAATATGGTTAATGGATTTGGCAAGATGTACTTGCCTAGGTTAAGCTCCAAGCCTAATCTTCTACTCCTTCTCCTAGGGGGGTTAGACACCACACCCAAGGCCTCAAGGCCAAGCTCTTGGCAAGCTCCAAGGGGGAGAAGGGAAGAAGAAATGAAGAGAGAGTGAAAAGAATGAAAAGAGAGAGGAAAGAGAAAGTGAAATGGTATATATAGAAGGGGGAATTAATCTTAGCCGTCGGATCGTGATCCATGTCAAAATCTAAGTCAATCATGGCCATTCAAACAAAACCAAATATCCAATGGGTAATGGGGTACATCTACACTATTCACAAAAATATCTAAATACTATTCATCAAAATATCCAAAACACTATTCATAAAAATATCGGAAACACTATTCATGAAAATATCTGAAATCGAAAATATCTAAATTATGGAAAATCTGTCTGGACGGTATGCCATCGGTATACTCCGGTATACTAGCGGCATGCCGGCCAAGGAAAAATCTATAAGTTAGGAAAAATTTTAAAGCATTGCGAAAACCAAGAAAATACAAAATATACTACAAAATACGTATCTGTATATAAATACCGATACTGTGAGACGAGTCTCACAACTCTCCACAACTTAAAAATAAATTCTGTCCTCGGAATTTCCTAAATCTAGTCAAACATAAAAACCAAACCAAAGAGCTGAAAAATCATATCAATCAAAACAAAGCATGGCATGTTGGTAAGATAAAGACAACAGTAATATAAGTAAATGCGTAAGCAATAACACAACCACAATCAAGAAGGGATGGAGGCATATGAATAAGTATGTCTCCTGAGTCAGTTGAGTAGGAGCAGGCCTACGCTTGTAGAAGCATAGAATTTCACAACCAGAAAGCCCATGCGCCAGGCATTATATGCGCCAGAACTCAGACAGCTAATCGAATAAGCCATAGACATTCGAAGAAGGACTTTTTATTCATATATGTAAAAGTCTATTACATGTCTAGGAGAATTTCTACAAAGGAAGGATCCTGGATCTACAGCCAACAGCCACCATGCGCCTTCCAGATAGGCGCAGCAACCACCATGCGCCTTCCGATAGGCGCAGCAGTCACCATGCGCTGTCAGCCAGGCGCAGCAGATGTCATGCGCCTCCTGCCAGGCGCATCCTACCATCTCTTCAGCAGCTCAGTGATGTGCATCTCTCCAGCAGCTCAGTGATGTGCATCTCTCCAGCAGCTCAGTGATGTGCATCTCTCCAGCAGCTCAGTTATGTGCATCCCTTCAGCAGCTCAGTGATGTGCAACTCTTCCAACCAGGCTCACCTGGCCGAGCAGAGCCCAGTTATGTGCTGCTCTTCCAGCCAGGCTCGCCTGATAAGTGCTTCGCCAAGCAAAGCATTTAACCCTCTGGCTGGAACCAAGGAAGAGAAGAGCACCGCAAATGCTGTGGCCGGGGGAGGCTTCGAAAGAGCCTCCAAAGACCAAGGAAGACCGTGATCAAAATTATAGCACAAGGAGCTTTCAACACAATCAAAATGGGCGGCACCCACTTTGAAGGAAGAGAGAGCCTAGCACCACCATTCCGATCTACGGCTCTTCCGGAATAACGGAGACGAGGCCCAAACATCCTTATCTTTGGATGCAACAGGCACCTTCCGCCTGCCTCAGAAGCCCTCGACTCCGTCTTTTGGATGTAACAGTCACCTTCAAGTGCATCGAAGACAACACGACGTCTCATCTTCACCCTCGGGAGCACTTCGTCAACAGAATGCACCCGCATATCCAAGTTCATGTTGGAATTACGTGAGGGAATGAGGAGCAAACCTTCTCTCCATGCCACTATTTATAGGCCGGGCAAATCAAATCCACGCGCCAAGTGGATGACTCTCCGAATTCTGTGCAATAAATTTGCATTAAATGGATGAACCGGACGCCTCGAATTCAGCCAAACGGCTATTTATAGCACTCGAGGAGCGAGACAGCCGCGTCATTAAAAGACATGTCGGATGCGCCAGCTAAATAGCGCATCACACGGACGAGCCCTCCAGCATCAGGCGCATCACACAGACGCGCCCTACAGTACCCGGCACATCACAGAGGATGCGCCCTCCCTCACATCTCCATGCCGAGTGGGACACCAACCAATGTGCCCACTCAGCTGTCCGTCGAACATCACAAATATTAAATGCTGAACTGACACCAGAGTTGGCAGCACGCTTCCCAAAGTCTGAACAGTGACAGCTTTTTCAGAGAACGAAGCGTCGGCAACGTCAGCATCATCATGACTCTATTCCGACGGCTACTGCCACGTGGCCATCCGCATGCGCCTCTATGGCCATGCGTCCAAATCGCCATGCGCCTCTACGACCATACGTCCAAACCAGCATGCGCCTCAGACTCTTCACTGATCCCGAAAGATAGAAGGAGGGTCTCCAGTTGAAGCTTTGCATGCGCCTCAAAAGCCATGTGCCTCAGACTGATCTCTGATCCCGAAAGACAGAAGGAAAGTCGCCTGCATGCGCCTCAAAAGCCATACGCTCTAAACAGTTTGTAACCCCTAAAGGTTATGAGCCGCAGCCTCCTCCTGCGCCCAATCAAGGCGCAGCTCACCAGATTACTTCCCTCCATCCAATCCAAGATCTTCGAGCCATGGGTCGAGGACACGTGTCCTTTGACTCAACTCGTCCAAGATTTCAGCAACAGAAAGATATTCTCCTCTGCTACGTGCCGGCTCACAACAGCAGTATAAAGAGTTCTCCCCCTCAATCAGGGCGCATCATCTACGTGCCTCCATCAGCAACCTCCACGTGGCGTCTCCACACACAGGCGCATCCTACATGCGCGCATGAGCAGCCAGCCTGCAAAACTATAAATAGAGGGATCTTCTCCTTCACACACACACAGAGAATCCACAACGAACATACAAGAAATCATCAGAGAGGCAGATACAGACACTCAACGTCTTCCTCCTCTCAACAAGCTCCAGCACCCAGAGCAATCCACGCCTTCAGAGAACCGATAACCGTCGTCAGCCGGTCAACGGAGTCAACGCATTACCACTCGCTCCATTGGCACTAAGGACCCAGCTTAAACAAAAGTGTACTCCTAGGACTACATCTAAGTCCTACATTGTATCACTGTTCTGTTTGTATTAAAGTTTTCAATCAAACAATTTTAATGGCAAACAAGCTGGCGACTCTGCTGGGGACCTCTTTCTCCTCTTCCGAGAAAGTCGTGTCACAGGCCGACGACGTAAAGGTGGGCTCCTCCCACAAGACGCTGGTCGTGCGCCTCAATCAACAGGCGTACGAGGAGTTCATTTCTGAAGGAAGTGCGAGTCCTTCGAAGCGGCTACCAAAGCCGAAGAAGATCCGTACGGCCTGGGTGCGCAAGTTCGACGCCTCGGGCACCACCACTGAAGGGGATGCAGCAATCCAGCCTTCCCTTCCTGCTGACGTTCTCAGCAACCAAGGTGCGCCCGCCGATGCAGCGCATCTCTTGGGGAAGCGTGCGGCCGACCACGTTCCCCAGCCATGTCCCTCTCAGGCGAGGAAGATACGTCGACGGAGCAGGGGCACAGCCAATGCCCCGCGCATCACCTCTGATGCGCCACAAAAAGCCTCTGTCTTTGACAGACTCACTCGCTGTAATGGCGAGGAGAATTTGGATGCTGAGTACTATGTACCCCAGCGGGCTGGTACGAAGAAATCCATGGCGGCACGGGCCATGCGCCACAGACGTGCTATGCCAGCAGCCGGCCAGAGGCACGCGCTCGTCATCACACGCGCTGCCGATGGCAAGCTGTACAGGGTTGACTCAAGTGCTTCTGTACCAACAACGAGTCGATCTTCGAAGCCCTCATCTCGCTTGGGCGCATCTACTGCGTGCACAACCAAGTCGAGAGAGACAAACTCAGTGGTTTTGAACTCCCGTGCCTCCTCTGGTTGTGCGTTTGAGGTCCGTTCAAGTCACTTCAAATGTTGTGGTTCCCCCACTACTGATCGTGATGCCTTCTTGGTATTAGATCAGGGGGCGCAGCACTCACCTGACCACCCCGGCGTTTGGCCTTGCCATACGTCTGAAGGGGGTGTGAAGGCACCACTCTCCTCCAACAACCTGCGCAACGTGATCACTCACAAGCGCCGGTCAGGAGAGTCGACCAATAAGCACGATGCGCCTCTTACGGGGCATACTTGTGCGGTGGTCACCATCAACTGCTGTTGCAAGACGGCAGTTCCACCAAGACAGTCGGTCTTCCAACGACTACAATCATCGACACCTCTCCGACGTCGCCTTGGGGCGAAGGTGTCAGCTGAAGAGGAGCCAAAGGTTGCTTCATGCAACGTGGTCTCCAACTCCTCATCAATCCGGAAGACGACTGCCAATTCCTCGTCTTCATCCAAAAGCCAGCCGAGGAAAACCAAGGCAGCTATCTCGACCTCTGGAGTGTTTGAAGGCACTCGGTTGAGGAAGAAGTCCTCGGAGGAAGCTGGGGGTAGCCAGACCCTTGTTGAGCCTCCTTCCGAAGAGGAAGATGTCCAAAGCACAGCTGCGGCGGATCTCCATCATCAAGACGAGATTACTCTCCCTGAAGCCCCTCAAAATAAGGATGTCCTCCAGGACACTGTCCGGGTTAGTTCTGGAAACGAAGAGGTCCTTCAAGACGGAGCCGAGGGCAAGCAGACCCTTGCAGATGCGCCTGTTGAAGATGAACTCCAGAATGTGGCTGGGGGTGGCCCAACACCAGGAGAAGTGACTCCCCCGCATGAAAGTGAGGCCGAAAGCGAAGCCTCAACCAATCCATCCACTCCTGGCCGTGTCAGGACAGTATACATGGCCGGGGATGATGTCGAGTCTGATGCGCCGTCACAGGACATAGTCCAGCGCATAGACTCATTGGAGGGAGGACTCAAAACCCTCTCTGCCTCAATGCAAGCACTGACTCAAGCAGTGTTTGAGATACGATCGGCCTTGATCAGGACACCTTCAACTGGTCCTGACCCAGGAGCTAATGGGGAGTCGAGTGTGCCCCTCCAACGGGCGCCCTCGGATACAGAAGCACCTCGGACCTCAGAGCCCTCAAACGCTCCAATCCAGATGGTACCTCCTTCCCCGACTCCTAGCTCTACGGAGGATGTGGTCGAAATGATCAAAGACCTGCGGGAGCGCTTCGAGTCCAAGAACAGGCAAGAGGAACGCCAGAAGATGGGCATTCCCCAGCCTTATCCCCTCGAGTGGAACAAGGTGGTTTATCCCCCAAAGTATAAGCCACAAACACTCACCCCATACGACGGGAAGGACTCTCCGCGACGGTACCTGACGTACTTCTAGTCACAGACGGGGCATCTTCCAAAGGAGGACGCGCTCCTCACCAGTATCTTTGTCGGGGCCCTGAAAGGAGTAGCATATGACTGGTACTGCAGCCTCCCCGACAATTCCATATCGTCCTTCGACGACTTGACGCGCCTCTTCCTCGACCGCTTCTACGACGGCGGGAAGGACATGACGATGGCGTCTCTCATAGAGATACGTCAGAAGGAGAAGAAAACGGTTCGGGCGTTCATCGAACGCTTCCGACAGGCTTGCTTCAGGCTACCTCCAGGCATGCCAGAACATGCGCTCCTCTCCGCTTGCAGCATGAACATGCTGCCTGCAGTAAAGCTCTGGCTCAACTCTACTCTCCCTCCTGACTGGAGCTCCCTGATCATCGAAGCTGAAGCTACAGAAAAGAAGGCGGCCAATGCACGTCTTCTGGGTGTCAGCTTTCCCGCCTTTGACGATAAGGGGAAAAAGTCCGCAGCTAACAGCTCTGGACGAGAAGCAAAGGGGAAACATGCATTGACTGTTAATGCCTCAAAAGGCGCATCTGCGCCTACTCAGAAACCTCCACTGGCACCAAGACCCAAGGAGGTTTATTCATTCAATGATGACGACACCCTGCAACTTTTTGAGATACTGAAGCAGGGTGACAAGATCAAGCTACCGGACCCAAAGCGGCCCGATGAAGTTGGGAAAGTGGACAACCCAAGGTACTGTCACTACCATCGGTTTGTCGGGCACCCGACCAAGGACTGCTACATCCTCAAGAATTACATCCAGCGCATGATCAATGCAGATGTAATCTCCGTCGACTATGAAGAGAAGACGGTGTCTGCCAATCTGGTTTCGCTTCAGTTTGGCACCTTGCCGCCAACTACCACATAAGATGGCGTCGTCCCCATCCCTAAGGCGACAATGGAGGTGGTAAACTTACCACCTACTCGTGACAATGTGAGTGGACTCACCCCGCTCACCACATCTCGAGGAGAGGTCCTCTGGGTTCATTCCGACCTCGTCTCCGAGGTGACTCAATCGGAGGTACGCCCTACCTCCAAATCAAAAGGTAGGAAGATCAAGTCTTGCCGCACAGTCTCTTCTTCAACAGAAGAGGTACTTCCAGTGCAAACACGTGCACAACAGAGCTCCCAATCCGGCGAAGCCGCCGCCGAGGTGGTGCCTCCTAGCACCATCCCTGAAGAGGGTCCATCTAAGCCCTCAGCAGCCAATAAGCAGAAGCAGGTGGAGGCCCGTTTTGACAGACCTCTACGGAAGAAGAATGCTTCGGGGCTGTCCAAGCCTCACAACTTCGACATTCTGGCACAATTAGCCAGTACACCTGCGCGCCTGTCTTTGTTCGAGCTCCTGCGTCTTTCTAAAGATTCCCGAGAAGCTCTCTGCGAAGCTCTGAAGGACGCTGAATCCTTTCTCAGTCAGGTCAAGCAGCCTGAAGACCTCCCAACTACTTGTGCGCACTGTCATTGTGCGGATGAAGTTATCCCAAACATAACTTTCACCCAACAAGACATGCTGTTCAAGCATCACCGACATAACCGACCGCTGTATTATACAGGGTATATTGGCTCGGTTAAGGTGAGCCGAATTCAGATCGATCCTGGGTCTTCCCTAAGCATCATTCCAAAGGCGCTGCTATCAAAGCTGGGGATCCCGATGTACCGGCTGGCGCCCTCCAATACAACCATCAGTGGCTTCAATGCTAGCAAGAGCGAGCCATTGGGCAAGATCCGACTGAAGTGTCACATTGGCAGCCTCAAAACTGAGGTGACTTGTTATGTAGTAGATGCCGAGGTCAACTACAACATCCAGCTCGGTCGACCATGGCTGCATGAGTACATGGTGGTGCCCTCCACGCTCCACCAGTGCATGAAGTATGTATCCACCAATGGCGTCATCCGGACGGAGTTTGTAGACATCGATCCTTTCAAAGGGATTGAAGCCTACTTCACCGATTCCGACTTGTACAAGCCCATTGACGAGGAGAAAGCCAACGACGCTGATGATGAGGCAGAGACGGCAACAGAGCCGGACATGGAGCCTGAGATGACTCCCGACGCCCCCTTGAAAATCCGACTGAAGGGGAAACCACCCCAGAAGGCGCCTCCAATAAGCATCAAGCTATCAGGGAAAGCGCCAGCTCGCGAAGCACCCCTGAAGATACGCCTCAAGGGAAAGCCACCTCAAACATCGGCTCCCCTGGTGGCAAAATTACAAGGGAAGACATCACTCACCGGAGGCGCAACCGAGGCGCCTCTCAAGGTGCGTCTCAAGGGCAAGCCACCGCAGTCATCCAAGGTGTCAGAGAAGGCTCATATAACCCTCTCAGACCCCAAAGCTGTGTTGGACTCTCCTAGTCCGCCCCCAGTTCTTACAGACGAGGAGCTTGGTGATTATATCTCGGCTGACGTAGAGGCACCCTCCTTTGACAATATAATCCCACGGGATAAGATCTCGTACTTTATCAATAATAGAGTGTCTTTTAATTATTCTTGTCTTCCCCACTGGAATGCCATGTATACATTAGACAACGCTCTACGGTCGTTGCAAACACAAATAACGACCGTCTGCCATAACCAAATAGTACCGTCTCAAGGAGTCTTCATAGTCCCTCCACGGAGCCGAGACCAAGGCACCATCATCTCGGGCAAAGTCGAGCGTCGTCGGGACCTCCCGTCAATCGAGCCCGAACCTGATACCGGCAGAGTACAAGTCTATCGGTACACGGATGCGGCTAAGCACATCATCCAAAAGATGGGCTACGACCTGAAAAGCAACAAAGGCTTAAACTACGGCAAGGGTCGACATCTCCCTGTCCGACTTTCGATGCCCAATGGAAAGCCACAGGATTATTATAATCGGACTGGACGAGGGTCAGGCTATGTCACGCCGCCATCAACCCCAGAGAGTTCAGATGCAGAAGATATAGAACATTCCCATTCGTCCGAAGCATCGAATTGGGATTCCGATACCAGTATCGGATCAGTCTTCAGGAAAGTGCTGTCAGCTAACATGACGTCAGCACAACCTCAAAAAGGTGAAGGCGAAGACCAAGCGCCAGAACCCTTCGAAGAAGAACCCTGGGCCCAACGCCTAGGGGAACAATGGGAATCTCGTTTTGAGCTTCGTGAACCTCCCATCGAAGACGAAGTCGAGCAGATCGACCTCGGGGAGGAGTCTTCTTCCAAACCCATCTTCATCAGTAAAAGCCTGGAAGGAGAAGATCGAAAATCTTTAATCCAACTGGCTAAAGAGTATATCGATATCTTCGCCTGGAGCTATGAAGACATGCCGGGACTCGATCCACAGATCGCAATGCATAGGTTGAACATCTTACCTGATGCCAAACCTATCAAACAACAGCAGCGACGCTTCCGTCCGGACATCATGAATGCCATCGATCAGGAGGTTGACAAACTCTTGACTAGCGGCTTCATCCGTGAAGAACAACACCCGGATTGGGTAGCCAACATCGTTCCTGTCACCAAGAAGAACGGGAAGATACGAGTTTGTATCGACTTCAGGGATCTCAACTCTGCTTGCCCGAAGGACGAATTCCCGCTTCCAATTACTGATGTGATGATCGACAACACATGTGGCTTTGAGCGCATGTCCTTCGTGGACGGGTATTCAGGCTACAATCAAATCAAGATGTTCCCCGATGACGCAAAATACACGTCATTCAGGACTCCAAAGGGTGTTTTTTGCTACACAGTAATGCCCTTCGGCTTGAAGAACGCCGGTGCGACATACCAGCGAGCTATGAGCACCATCTTCCGTCAACATCTTCGCAAGACAGTCGAATGCTATGTTGACGACATCGCAGTCAAGAGCCGCCTCAAAAGAGATCACCTACAGGACCTGAAGACGGTCTTCGATCTCATGCGGGCGCATCAACTCAAAATGAACCCCGCTAAATCCTTTCTGGGGGTTTCTAGCGGCAAATTCTTGGGCTTCGTCATCACAGCGAAAGGCATTCATGTTGATCCTGAGAAGACCAAAGCCATCCTCAACATGGACCCTCCGAAGAACCTTCGAGAACTTCGAGGCCTACAGGGATGTCTAGCATATATCCGGAGGTTCATAGCAAACCTTTCCGGTAAATGTCAACCCTTCACTCAGCTCATGAAGAAGGGAGTCTCTTATGTCTGGACACAGGAGTGCCAGAAGGCTTTCGACGACATCAAAGCCTACTTAACGAGCCCACCAGTCCTGGTAGCGCCAGTCACCGGCAAACCATTTCTCCTCTACGTCCGTGCCATGGATCATTCTCTTGGCGCTCTGCTCGCTCAAAATAGTGATACAGGCTACGAGCAAGCAATCTACTACCTCAGTCGAACACTCATCGGGGCCGAACACCGGTACAACCCCGTCGAAAAGGAGTGCTTGGCTTTGGTGTTTGCCATCCAGAAGACTCGTCATTATGTCTCGGGTCAGACAATTCATGTCATTTCCTGAGTCAATCCGCTCAGAGTCCTCATGACGAAGCCAGGATCATTGAACTCCCGGCTGGCTACATGGGCGATCTTGCTAACACCGTACAACATGGTGTTTGTGCCCCAAAAAGCTGTTAAGGGTCAAGCTCTGGCTGACTTTTTAGCTGCACACCCCATCCCAGAATCCTCAAAACTCTATGAAGATATCCCGGATGAGGTCCAAGAATCCAACGTCACCGAAGAAAGCCCCATTTGGCGGATGTTCTTCGACGGCGCTTCGAGAACAGGCCCTAAAGGCCAAATCATCGCAGGAGTGGGGGTAGTCTTAGTCTCCCCCGATCAGCTGGTCATCCAGCGTGCGTACTCTCTTTCGAAGCCGTGCTCCAACAACATTGTCGAGTACAACGCACTCGTCATGGGACTCCAGCTTGCACAACAGCTGGGGGTCGACCATCTGGAAGCTTACGGCGACTCAAAACTCGTCGTAAACCAGGTTCGGGGACAATACGAAGTTCGCCATGAAGATTTAATCCCTTATCATGAAGTCGCGTTGAACATCATTTCAACCTTCACCGGGTTCTTCATTGAACATGTCCCCCATTTACAAAACTTAGAGGCCGATGCTCTGGCTGGCCTCGCAGCCTCATTAGCAGCGCCCTTTGGGACTCAACACTATATCACGGTAACAGGACGAGATCTGATTTGTCCCAGAAACAACCTATGCTTGCAGGTGGCTCACGCCATGCCGACAAACGCTGGTGTTAATGTCCGAGACTGGAGGTTCCCGTTCATCGACTTCGCTGTCTACGGAATCCTTCCAGAGGACCCGAAGGAAGCAGTCTCAGTCAGGAGACGCTCTCTTCGATTCTACTATGATACAGCTACCAAAACGCTGTACCGACGCTCCTTCAATGGGCTCCTCCTTCGATGCCTGTCCAACGAAAAAGCAGCCGGAGCTCTTCAAGAAGCTCATGACGGAACTTGTGGAGCTCATCAACCCGGTCCTAAGTTGCAAGATCGACTGCGACGTATGGGCTACTATTGGCCAACCATGGTTGCCGACGCTGTCGAATATGCTAAGAAGTGCCACGCGTGCCAACTTCATGCAGACTTCATACATACACCATCGGAGCCGCTACATCCTACAATCGCCTCCTGGCCCTTCGAAGCCTGGGGCATGGACATTGTAGGGCCAATCACCCCTCCTTCATCGAGAGGACACCGTTTCATCCTGGCCATCACCGACTACTTCTCCAAATGGGCGGAAGCAGTTCCACTAGCAGAAGTAAAAAGCTCCAGGGTGGTCAGCTTTATCAAACACCATGTCATTTACCGTTTCGGAGTACCCCGACGGATCATCCATGACAATGGTCCTCAGTTTATCAGCCACATTTTCAGCAGGTTCTGTGACAAAAATCGCATTCAGAACGTGGCCTCAACCGCCTACAATCCGGCAGCAAACGGATTGGCTGAGGCATTCAACAAAACTATCGTTAGGCTGCTCAAAAAGGTCGTGTCATCCAACAAACGCGACTGGGACGAAAAGCTTGGCGAATGCCTTTGGGCCTACCGCACAACGGTACGGACCCCAACAGGCAACACTCCATTCTCCCTAGTCTACGGGAGCGAAGCAGTACTGCCTCTCGAGATACAGATACCTTCGCTCCGCGTAGCAATCACAAACGAACTCACAGAAGAGGACAATCAACGTCGTCGTCTGCGGGAACTGGAGGCACTTGATGAAAAGCGTCTCTTAGCTCAACAACGCATCGAGCTCTACCAAGCCCGTATATCACAGGCTTTCAACAAAAAGGTCAAAAAGAGGACTTTCCAAGTTGGCGACCTGGTTTTAGCAGTCAGAAGACCAATGGTGTTGACCCACAAGACACCATGAAAGTTCGAGCCCAAGTGGGAAGGACCTTTCATCATAGAGACGGTATACTCAAACGGTGCTTATCGCCTCGCCAAACCCAATGGGGACTTGTTTATGATGCCCATCAACGGCAAGTTCCTAAAGAAGTACTATTCTTGACATCCTCCAGACATGTACTGCCTCAAACAACCTCTTTCCACAAACTCATACGCCTCCGGAACCCAGCCGTTCCGTGGCATCTTCCAGTAGAAAGATAACCACGTCCATATTACCTCTGAGTTGTCTCTCTACACCCTACAAAGCAGAAACTTACACTTTGTAAGCCTACGCTACCCTTCATGTTTACCACGTCCACATTACCTCTGAGTAAACATCTTGTACAAACAACCCCTGCGTTATTGTACATTTATCGCAGAACTTCCACGTCCATATAACCTCTGAGTTGTTCAGCGTATCCCCCAAGATCATTCCTACCACGTCCATAATACCTCTGAGTAGGGAGATTCTATCATTTCGAACCCAATGATTGCCATGTCCATATTACCTCTGAGCAAACATAATGGTTCCTTCAAACTTATTATCTGTACCTGAAAACCAAGGTGCGCAAAAGATAATAGGTCCACACAAATCATCAAGTTCATGACAACAAAAGATGAACACATCACAAAAAAAGTTGTAGACTTCTTTATTCTTCTGAAAAAGGAGTACAAGAAACTACATCATTCCCCCAGTAAGGGTTGCAAAAGAACACAAAAGAAAAAGGGAAAAGCTATTGTCCTTGAATCTCCCCAGGATGGGCTGAGAGCTCCCTGACTCGAAGCTTTAAGTCGACTGCGCGGGCCTCCACCGTCGCCAGGACTCGTCGCTCTGCTTCCTGGCGCATCAATTCAACGGACCCAGCGGAAGTATCACTTGCATGCTTCTCATCAAGCTGTTGTCGTTGCTGCGCCAAGGCAAGAGTCCGCTGAGTGAAAGTTGCTTCATCCTTCTTGAATGCTGCATGTTCAGCCCGGACACGCTCGACCTCTAACTGGAGTCGGGCCCGTTGGTCTTCAAGGCGGCACATCTGGGTGTCGATATCCGCGATATTAGCCTCCAATGCAGCTCGAGTTTCCACCGTCGTCTTTATGGACTGAGACAACTGCTCTACCGCAGCCTCGGTCTCAGCCACCTCATGCTCCCAAACGCCCACGGTGGCCTGGTATGAAGACTCGATCTCAGCAATTAGCTTCCCCTTCTCCGTATCTATCAGGACAGAGAGGTCGTTTCGCTGGATACGTTGAAGTTCCGCGAGCCGCTCATCCAGCTCAATCACCGAAGCCTCCAGAATTTTGGCCATATGGTCGTGGCCTTGGTGAATACGAATCAGCTCGATGCAGGGCATTGCCAGAGCTTTTGCCGTCGCAAAACTCCCATTGGCATCCATCACAGCAGATACACCCTTCTGTAACATTTTGTATACCCCCTCGACGAAGAATTTCACATACTCGTCTGCATCCGCCAGGACCTGCGACATCATCGCGGGAGTTGGAGGAGCTACTACAGTTTGCGGGCCGGAAGAAGATCCGCCAAGTTCAACCAGCGAGGCTTGAACCTCGGCATCAATGGGCTCTTTATCAACAGGGGCTGGACTTCCAGCCCGAGGAGGCGAAGCAACAGAAGGAGCCGGCACAGGCGTCGAGATGGTCCCCCAAGTAGAAGGAGCTACAGAGGGTTCTACACCCTTACCCTTCTCAAGCCCGGAAGAACCTCCGACGTCAACAGCCACCTCTTCTACCCCCAACGTCCTATCAACAGTTGGTACCTCCCTTGGCAGAATAGGGAGATTATCACTTGTCTCTTGACCCGTCGCAGCAGTCTTCACTGGCAGACGGGTCTCATCATCGAGTCCCTCAACAGGGACAGAATCTGTCGCTACCTCCTGAGTGGTAGCTGCCTCAACTTCCACGGTTGAAGCCGGGGTAGGACTCGGCAATAATGCAGCCGACCTCCCCTCATCATGATAAAGAGGGGATTCAACCCTCTCCTCTGTCTCGACCAGATCTGCTGTCCCCGCAGCAGATTCTTGCAAGACCGGAGGAACGTCATCGGAAGGCGACGAACTCCAGTCCACTTCATCATCAGGATACCTCGAGTCCGCAGGACCCTCAGCATCCAAGGCCTCCACGGCAGACGGTGCTCTCCCAGAAGTTATTGCGACCTCGAAGTCAGGAGATATTAAAACCTCCGCAGGAACATCTTCGGGACCTTCCTCCACGGGAGACATTAGCATCGGTGGAATGCGCTCATCAGAATAGCCTGCCACCTCCTTCGGCTTACTAGCGCCCGATTTTGAAACACGGGACTTCTTCTTCAATCCCTACAAGAAGAAGAGCATAAGTCGCCACAATGACGAAAAGAATTAGAATTACGAAATATTCCTTACCTCAGCAGGGATTGATCCTGCTGGCATTATAAGTGGCACTTCCGTAACCTTCGGGGTTGGCACCTTTCTCGACCTTTTCGGTACAGCAGAACCAGCTTCTGTGTCAACACGCCTTTTCCCGACAGACGGGTCTCCCACTGGTACTGCAGCAGCAGCCCGATACCCCGCCAACTCTGGTGGATGATATGATCGGGCTGCCATCAACATATTCGCTGTCGCCTCCAGCTGGGTCCTAATAATGAAACTAGTCTCCCTGTCATAACCAGGAGACATAGCAGTCATAGTGCAATACAGCTTGGCGGCCGAATATAGGATCGACGGCCGAGGATTGCGAACTGGCGTGGTAAACTTAACGCTAGTGCATCTAGCGTTATAATATTGCCAGTCCCGGGCTCCATCCAGCAAACTCCCGATGAAGCCTAAACTACTACTGGGATTCCGCAATATTAACTGGGTATAGCCAAACTGACGAGCAAATCGGCTTGGCAGATAAGGCTCTAGATAACACCTATTTTGGTTGCGATAGACCAGGTGAGAAGGCCGGATACTCTGCAACAAACGAAAACTCCATTTCGGCAAAGTGACCGCATCTTCGCCAGAGTCAACTAAATCTTCGTCGGCCTCGAAATCTTTGAAGATCGGGCCAACCTTGACAATCTCCCACCCCTGAAGGTAGGACAAGACTCTCCTGCAAACGGGGACGCCAGTGTAAGACCACTTCCTCTTATAGAAGCGGCGAATGAAGGCATCTCCTTCAACATGGTCCTCCTCCGGATCGGGACTCATCACGTTCAGATGATGCAAGATCAGCCACCCCATAAGATAATGGAAAGACAGCTCGGCCCGGGGAAAGTTATCATTATTTCCTCTCTCGTGGATCACATCATCGGCAAAGGACCTCAAACCGCGCAACAGGTTGCACACCATCGCGGGGAGGAGAGCCAAAGGTCGTCCACAGGCCAACTTCACCGCAGGCAAAATGAGATTCCGATGTACCCTCTCGACGGCACCGGATCCACCTGCAAATACGCAATCCCGGAGCCATATCATCAAGTAGGACGTCAACACTGCCTTGGATGACATCCGGTGCCCGCAGTGCCAGAAACAGCTGTACGTAGCCTTGCCGCCCTCATTAGAGTGTGGGGTCCTTTCGTCCAGCCGGCTTATTTCAGAACTCACTTTCGCGGGCTTCAATCCCTGCGGGGTCGCAAACCGAATCCTCGAAGGATCCGTCAAGTCCTGCCTGAAGACGTAGTCCCTCCAAGCAGTCACATGAGGCTGGGTCTTGTCCTTGTCCCTTCGGTGCATCAGATAATGATGGCTTGTCACCTCTTTGAAAATAGCCATCATCTCCGGATCTTTATCCTCCAGAACTTGGATCTCTTCATTTGATGGAAAATATTCCTCGTACGGTTCCGAGCCCCAAGGAAGCTTGGACACTTCGTACATCTCATGAAGGGCTAATCCCAACTCCCCCACCGGAGTAAAGAAGCTACCAGTCTGGGCATTGAAAAGCTCCAAGAGCGCAAGGAACATAGGCTTATTGAGGTCCACGCCTGCCTGCGTGGCCCGAATGGCGGCTGTCAGCCCGATCTCTTTAAGCTCAACCTCGAACCTTGAAAGCACCCAAGTGGTCAACTCGTCCCACTTCGGGATGTAGTGACACCAGCCTTCGACTCTGAAGCTACCTGTCGGATACATCACCTTTGATGTCAGCATCCGATTTACAAAGATCGGGGCACTGAAGGGAAACGTGTCGTTTGGGACCTCACTGTAGATGCTCCCAGGACGCAAGGCTCGGTAACTGAAAGAAGAACTGGCCCGTGAAGCGGTCAAAGTATCTCGGTGGTTCGAGGAGGCGTCAATTGAGAGGGTACCTCCCAAGGCCCCTCCTTGAGAGGGAGTAAGTTCCCAACCCATCCTTCTCTTCGAAGCTAGACGATAAAAAGCCGTCAGCGGCAACTGGCGGTCAACCTGCCGCATGTACAAAACCATGCCTTTGGCAGAAAAGAACCAGTCTTCTCTAATCCTCAGTATCTTCGCTTCGGAAGAGACTAGTCGGTCGCCAAACAGAAAGGCAGGTTTTAAGAAAGTTACACTTTCGGATTCAGCAGACTTCAGTTTACCACTCTCCATCATACTCTAGAGGAAAAGAGGCAACTGGGTCTGAATTTGTAGCATTCTCTCACGAGGTTGGTCCTGTAAGATAGCATCCTTAGCAGGATTGATCACCGCCTCGTCAAAATCAACTCCCATCTGACAAAGAGAAGCGTCCAGAAGGACCTCATTCAATAAAGGGATCATCATCGACACTGATACAACAAAGATGGAAGTCAGGCAAAAAGAAAATAGCTTCGGCGCATCATCAGGGCGTAAGCCCATGCGCGCTAGCATCAGAGCTTCGGCGCATCATCAGGGCGTAAGCCCATGCGCGTCAACTTGCTTCGGCGCATCATCAGGGCGTAAGCCCATGCGCGTCAGTATTGGAGCTTTGGCGCATTCAGTGCGTGAGCTCATGCGCGTCAGCGAAGGCTTCGGCGCATCACCAGGGTACGAAACCCATGCGCGTCAGCCATTAAACCTCGGTGCATGATAAAGGTGTAAACCTATGCACGTCGGCGGGGTAGAACTTCGGCGTATCATCAGGACAAAAGTCCATACGCGTCAGCAAATCTGAGTTAGGGCACAGTCTGGCCCAAAAGCTTATGTGAAGAAGATGAACCCACCCGTCACCTCAGGACGAACGTCGGCCGGAGTTGCAGGGGTGATAGGTGCATCCTCACCAACGAACTCCTTCGCTTTCTCCTTCCCCTTGCCGGCACCACCGCGAGGGGTCTTGGGAGCCATTCTCTCAGAGAAGAAAAAGTTAGGGTTTTGAAGAAAAAACTCTAAAGAAAGCAAAGGCACAGAGCAGATGAATTCTCTCTCCAACCCTTACCTATTTATAGGGCTTGGTCGCACGCGTGAACCGATGACGTGTAATCTCAGCCATCGCTTCGGGTTCCGTGAGGAGATGACAATAAATACAACCAAAAGATCATCATCAATCTTTTGGGTTATCAAGGCGTCATCATCATCAACTGAAAGGAGCATGCACCCGAACAAGCATGCGCCCAAAAATCATGCGCCCTGACCTCCATGCTTCTTATTCAAAGTATTCCAAAACTTATTCAAAAGTTTTAAAAACTTTGAAGGGGGTCTTGTAGAAGCATGGAATTTAACAACCAGAAAGCCCATGCGCCAGGCATTATATGCGTCAGAACTCAGACAGCTAATCGAATAAGCCATAGACATTCGAAGAAGGACTTTTTATTCATATATGTAAAAGTCTATTACATGTCTAGGAGAATTTCTACAAAGGAAGGATCCTGGATCTACAGCCAACAGCCACCATGCGCCTTCCAGATAGGAGCAGCAACCACCATGCGCCTTCCGATAGGCGCAGCAGTCACCATGCGCTGTCAGCCAGGCGCAGCAGATGTCATGCGCCTCCAGCCAGGCGCATCCTACCATCTCTTCAGCAGCTCAGTGATGTGCATCTCTCCAGCAGCTCAGTGATATGCATCTCTCCAGCAGCTCAGTGATGTGCATCTCTCCAGCAGCTCAGTTATGTGCATCCCTTCAGCAGCTCAGTGATGTGCAACTCTTCCAACCAGGCTCACCTGGCCGAGCAGAGCCCAGTTATGTGCCGCTCTTCCAGCCAGGCTCGCCTGATAAGTGCTTCGCCAAGCAAAGCATTTAACCCTCTGGCTGGAACCAAGGAAGAGAAGAGCACCGCAAATGCTGTAGCCGGGGGAGGCTTCGAAAGAGCCTCCAAAGACCAAGAAAGACCGCGATCGAAATCATGGCACAAGGAGCTTTCAACACAATCAAAATGGGCGGCACCCACTTTGAAGGAAGAGAGAGCCTAGCACCACCATTCCGATCTACGGCTCTTCCGGAATAACGGAGACGAGGCCCGAACATCCTTATCTTTGGATGCAACAGGCACCTTCCGCCTGCCTCAGAAGCCCTCGACTCCGTCTTTTGGATGTAACAGTCACCTTCAAGTGCATCGAAGACAACACGACGTCTCATCTTCACCCTCGGGAGCACTTCGTCAACAGAATACACCCGCATATCCAAGTTTATGTTGGAATTACGTAAGGGAATGAGGAGCAAACCTTCTCTCCATGCCACTATTTATAGGCCGGGCAAATCAAACCCACGCGCCAAGTGGATGACTCTCCGAATTCTGTGCAATGAATTTGCATTAAATAGATGAACCGGACGCCTCGAATTCAGCCAAACGGCTATTTATAGCACTCGAGGAACGAGACAGCCGCGTCATTAAAAGATATGTCGGATGCGCCAGCTAAACAGCGCATCACACGGACGCGCCCTCCAGCATCAGGCGCATCACACAGATGCGCCCTACAGTACCCGGTGCATCACAGAGGATGCGCCCTCCCTCACATCTCCATGCCGAGTGGGACACCAACCAATGTGCCCACTCAGCTGTCCATCGAACATCACAAACATTAAATGCTGAACTGACATCAGAGTTGGCAGCACGCTTCCCAAAGTCTGAACAGTGACAGCTTTTTCAGAGAACGAAGCGTCGGCAACGTCAGCATCATCATGACTCTATTCCGACGGCTACTGCCACGTGGCCATCCGCATGCGCCTCTATGGCCATGCGTCCAAATCGCCATGCGCCTCTACGGCCATACGTCCAAACCAGCATGCGCCTCAAAAGCCATGCGCCTCAGACTCTTCACTGATCCCGAAAGACAGAAGGAGGGTCTCCAGTTGAAGCTTTGCATGCGCCTCAAAAGCCATGCGCCTCAGACTGATCTCTGATCCCGAAAGACAGAAGGAAAGTCGCCTGCATGCGCCTCAAAAGCCATGCACTCTAAACAGTTTGTAACCCCTAAAGGTTATGAGCCACAGCCTCCTCCTGCGCCCAATCAAGGCGCAGCTCACCAGATTACTTCCCCCCACCCAATCCGAGATCTTCGAGCCATGGGTCGAGGACACGTGTCCTTTGACTCAACTCGTCCAAGATTTCAGCAACAGAAAGATATTCTCCTCTGCTACGTGCCGGCTCACAACAGCAGTATGAAGAGTTCTCCCCCTCAATCAGGGCGCATCATCTACGCGCCTCCATCAGCAACCTCCACGTGGCGTCCCCACACACCGGCGCATCCTACATGCGCGCATGAGCAGCCAGCCTGCAAAACTATAAATAGAGGGATCTTCTCCTTCACACATACACAGAGAATCTACAACGAACATACAAAAAATCATCAGAGAGGCAGATACAGACACTCAACATCTTCCTCCTCTCAACAAGCTCCAGCACCCAGAGCAATCCACGCCTTCAGAGAACCGATAACCATCGTCAGCCGATCAACGGAGTCAACGCATTACCACTCGCTCCATTGGCACTAAGGACCCAGCTTAAACAAAAGTGTACTCCTAGGACTACATCTAAGTCCTACATTGTAATACTGTTATGTTTGTATTAAAGTTTTCAATCAAACAATTTTAATGGCAAACAACGCTGACTCCACAACTTAGATAAAAGTCAATTCTCAAAATAAGCCGGTACCAATGACTTAATCCAAGACATGACTCTACCTAGGACGTATCTTCGTAGTCGATATCTAATGAAGTTATCACATGCCTCGACTACGAAGACAGAAGAGTGGGACGAGAAACTCGCCAAATATACGTAACCCAAGAGATAAATAAGAGTGGAAGCAGAATAGGACAATACCTACCACATGACCATCCTCGGCCAAAACCTGCTCTGACATACTAAACTCTGCATGCCCATGCCTCGGAACTGCTGCTCTAACCGGCTGCTGCTGAAATGGTACCTGAGCCATATACTGCTGTACTGCCGGGGTAGCCGGTGAAGCTGGACTCTGGCAGGACTGACCCTGCTGGCTGATCAGGCTGAACTGACACCTCTGCCCTCGGGTCAACTCTGAACACTGCCCCTGAATGCTAAGACTGATCCTCCATAACTGGCCTAACAGAAGATTGCTGACTACCATCGGCAAAACCCAAACAAGATGATCGGAAGGATTAAGAACCGTGCCCTTGAAAGTTAAAGGACACAAGGATTAAATCGAGAGAACATGAAGGATCAACGATCAAGGCAGATATCAGGTCAAAGGATCAGAGATATAGAATAACACGAAGGATATCAATAAAAGAGAATTATGACTGAGATATCTAAACATCAGTAACCCCCACATATCTGATAAATCAGACCTGCATGGGCCACCACTAAAACCTATGTCATGCCCCAGAACCAGAATACTGGCAAGTAGGGACGGACCAGGCCAGCTACGTATACCAAAGTACTCCAGTACTCCGAAACAACGTATAAGCTGTATAGATGGGGGTTACTACTACAAGCCAACAGTCGATCCTAGGCCAAGCAATCCTAGGTATCTCAATCATAGGCAGTAAACAATGTACAAGAAGTAAGATCAACTGGAATATAAAATAGTAAAGCGTCCCAAACTATCATATATCAATGATCATGAAGCTAGTAATACATAGTAAAGACTAGCAAGAGTAATAGTCATACATGATAAGCTCTAGCTATAGTCTAGAATATGCAAATCATGTTCTGGCCCGTAGGCTAAATATCAAGTCCAAAACACGAGCTAAACACGCGCTCGGAGGCTAAACGCCATAAAAGAATAATGTACATAACTAGTGGGAGAATAAAATAGAAAACCCACTAAGGTACTCTGGTGCTCTGGGTAATCACCAACGAGTGGAAGGTATGGAAGATCCTCCGGGCTCCTCTATCAGATCTGGTCAATGCAAAACCAGTGGGGTCAGACCCCCAATAGCAAGTACCACAAAGGAAGCCAAACTATGAACTAAAACCAGCATACAAATTATAGCAACGGATAGAGACAGAAATAGTAAAAGCAAATCGAGACTCGTGCGCTACCAATGCACTTATCCCGAGAATAGGAAAGACAATAAGTAAAGCAACATGTAGCATAAAGTAAAGGACATGTGACATAATATAAACTGTGTACATGTAAGAAAAAGTAAGCATGTGAACATGAAAGATAAACTAGACATGTGAGCATGTTAAGTAGTCGGGACATGTGAGCATGTTATGTAACTGGAGCATGTGAGCATATGGTGAAGCCGAGCATGTAGTAGGAAGAATAGCATGTAAGGAATGACAGGAAGCTAAGTACTACAATAAGATAAACTGGAGCAAGACTAGACTAGACAAGAATGGACTCCATCCATCAATCACGGCCAGGCAATGATTACGGCTTGATACTTTAGCTAACTAGGGTTATCACAATCCTAATTACTAACAAATGCAAGTCTGAGAATTCTAAGTCCAGCTCCTGCCCGCTACTACCTGAATGGTCCAAGCTAAAAAGAAAAGAAGTATAGCAGACACACTGCAGTAAGATACATGTGTCCTAAGGAGGTATAGCAGACACACTGTAGTAAGATACATGTGTCCTAAAGAGGTGCCCCACTCGACGGTGAGCTGGAAGTGTGCTCATCATGACAGATAGCTCCAAATCCCAATGTATATATACATATATATATATATATATATATATATATATATATATATATATATATATATATATAATGCCAAGACCAAAGGGGCAACAGGTTACTGGGAAATTCTCAATGATCTAAGTAATCAAGCTAGTTGTTTAGTCCTTAACATTTTCTTGTTGGATTCCGGGTGTGGCATTCCGCAGAATTCATCCTAGACATGAGACATGCAAGACTGGACAAGACAAGCAAGATTGTGCACTACAACAAGCCACAACAAGCCACAACAGGACATGACAATATCAAGATAAGAGTGCGCTACGATGAGCCACTATCAAGGAGCAAGACATGTACTGAAATCAAGAGTGCACCATTACAGGCCACTATCATGTAAGCAAGAAAAGACGTGTTTATGAGTGCACCACGACGGGTCACTGTCAAGTAAGCAAGAAGGCATGGCAACAATTATCATAGCTTGTAAGAAAGAATCTATCAAAAGACATATCATGACATGTGGAGAAGAATAATCAAGGCTAAGTACATTTCATAAAATGGTTGAACATGTGCAAGTATCAAGTCTATATAGGGTGTACAATCATTATCTAACTGAGCAAGATCATCTTATCATGTTAAGAAATCATTACAATCGAAGAAAATATCAAAAACGGACAAAAATGGACCAAAACGGGCAAAAATAGACCAAAACAGCATAAAACGGCATACCGACGGTATACTGCGGCATACCGGCGGTATACCGGACTAAAGACAGAAGGTTTCTGGTGCAAAAAAACGGCATACCGGCGGTATACTGCGGTATACCGGCGGTATACCGGTTTTTCAAACAGCAACAAAATTCAGAATTTTGCCAAAACTTGTTTCGGCCATAAAAACTTCGTTTTAAAAATTGAATAGAATTGAATTTCCTACAACATGGAAGTATTAGTTTTCACAAATCAAAATATTTGATAGATCAATACCTCAAAATACTTCCAAACAGAGGTTCTCGGGACACCGAAACGGGTTCCGATTGCCACCAAACTCAAAATCCATGATATACAAACTATGTGAGGGCCTCATATATGTATATATGACTAAGATCCATGATGGTAACACTAGTATCACTCTTGATACCAAGTTTTCTACTAAGTCCATATTGGGTTTTAACAGAAAATCAAAACCTTGCTTAAACAAATTTTGGAAACATGCATATATACGAGAATCATAAGGAAAACATATTTAACAAAATGAGTTTGGGAAAATTCTAAGCATTTAATACCAAGGGAAACAAAAATGACAACAAAACAATATGGTTCATGGATTTGGCAAGATGTACTTGCCTAGGTTAAGCTCCAAGCCTAATCTTCTACTCCTTCTCCTAGGGGGGGTTAGACACCACACCCAAGGCCTCAAGGCCAAGCTCTTGGCAAGCTCCAAGGGGGAGAGAAGGGAAGAAAAAATGAAGAGAGAGTAAAAAGAATGAAAAGAGAGAGGAGAGAGAAAGTGAAATGGTATATATAGAAGGGAGAATTAATCTTAGCCGTCGGATCGTGATCCATGTCAAAATCTAAGTCAATCATGGCCATTCAAACAAAACCAAATATCCAATGGGTAATGGGGTGCATCTACACTATTCACAAAAATATCTAAACATTATTCATCAAAATATCCAAAATACTATTCACAAAAATATCGAAAACACTATTCATGAAAATATCTGAAATCGAAAATATCTAAATTATGAAAATCTGTATGGACGGTATACCGTCGGTATACTCCGGTATACTAGCGGCATGCCGGCCAAGGAAAAATCTATAAGTTAGGAAAATTTTTAAAACATTGCGAAAACCAAGAAAATACAAAATACTACAAAATACGTATCTGTATATAAATACCGATACTGTGAGACGAGTCTCACAGATTGAGACTCCTAATAATTCGCAATACCCTACAAGTCTGAAAATCAGACCTGCATGGGCCACCACTAAAATCTTGTCATGCCCCAGTACCGAAATACGGAGACGGACTAGGCCAGCTGCTCCATATGAGGTACGTAACGTCATACGGCGATCGTGGCTGTCAAGAGACTAGGGGGTGCATGCTACAATCAAGTCTCCTATGGTCCCACCGAGTTCTATGTCTCAATAAATCAAATCACATCAGCAAATAGATAAACATTAAAGATAAAGCAGTAAGACGTCCCTGACGCTTCATCAAAATGATCATGAGAGACTAGCTTTATAATTTAGCTATCTCAGAGAGTCAGGAGTACAAAATTATACACAGCTGCAGTCTGTTTAATTACAATCATGTACTGACACAAAATATCAAGTAATCCGGCTAACAGGTGCCGGTGGCTAAACGCCGCAAAAGTATAAGCAGGAGTGGTGAAGAAGAAACCCACTCGAGTCCCCGAACTGCCATGCTCCTAGTATGCACCATGGATATCAGGAAGGAAGATAGTGTCCTCTGGCTCTGCTACAAGATCTGGCCAAACAAAACCAGCGGGGTCAGCCCCGAATAGCAAGTACCGCCAAAGGGGCACAAGAGATAAGACTAAAAACCCAGTTAATAGAATGATTGATAATAGTAATACTTATGTTACTATTATAGGGTAGCGCAACATCCTCGAACCCATATGGCACCCTTACAACCAAACAAGGACAAAAGGTGCCGCATGGAGTCGGGACGTGTCGTACTCTATAACTTTTACATAAGTTAAAAGGTATAAACAATAAAATCTCCTGATCGTGACTTCGGTCGATAGCCTATCGCAGCACAATAACCAACCCAACAATCAAACAAGAACATGGGTTGGATCATGTACCACGATAGACCATGTTCCTCGGTCATTCACAGAAGTAGCACTTCACAACCATAAATAGTCTTCCGTTCATAACTTCGGTCCACAGCCTATCATAGTACGATAACCAACCTAACAATCAAACAAGAACATGGGTTGGATCACGTACCATGACAGTCCGCTTTCCTCAGTTATTCACGGAAGGCAATAGGATACAAGCAAGTCGTTTTCACGGCCAATCAAGTCTACGAGTTTCTAGTAGGACGAGGTTATCCTCGCATCATGTTAATAGGAATCCTCAGATCGTATCTTTCCAGCAAGGCTAGCCAACCCAGGGGTTCGCGTAGACAGGTATGATTGAGCACAGGTCCCTCGTAAGGCCACCTTGCTAAAACATATAATATATAGCAGGAATTAATCGGATACAGTCATCCACTCGTTGGAGATGACACAGTATCCGTGGAGACCAGCCGGCGCGTCAAGACGGTATCTCAAGGCGGCTGGTGTAACACGATCTCGGGATTTTGCCCTTCCCATGCATCTAGTATATTTAGTTGCCTAATTTAACCCTAGGTAAAATCTTGGACTTTCATGCAGTGGCCTGCATGATTATCCTCCTAAAGTCGTACTTTAGTACGAGTACCCCAAAGAGGATCTATGTCAATCAGTATGTCAACATGTTCTATCCTCCTTAGTGTAATGCATCATTGCAAAATACGCCACGTGGAGTTACGAGTCATTTGCCGAGCATGAACAATAACTGGAACATTCAGGTACATGTATCAGGTAGGAACACTTTGTTCTCCGGGGTCACATTAGTGCTCATATCATGCTCGGGACAAAAGGCATAAGGATATAAAATGGGCATATAATATATATATATATATATATATATATATATAATAATAAGGTAACCAGATAAGGCACAAAAGTCCATGCGGCTCAAGGGGAGTGAGTCCATGCGGCTGGGTTAATGCAGGTTCATGCGGCTGGGACTGCACGCTCATGCGGCTCAGGGAGCCCAAGGTGCATGCGGCTGGAAAGGCGGGTTCATGCGGACGAAGGGGTGTCAGCTTATGCGGCTGCGAAGGGAGCAATCGCCAGGCGGCCGGGGTTCAACATCATATGCGGCTATGATCAGACGAAGTCTTATGCGGCTGAGCATGGACGATACATATGCGGCTGGATGATGGATGGGCCTTATGCGGCTCAAAATAGTAGCGCATATGCGGCTGGGTGCAAAAGAACTCATGCGGCTGAAAGCTAGCCGCATGAAGTCCATGCGACTCAAGATAACAGGGGCTCATGCGGCTGAGTCTGAACAAGGCTATGCGGCTCAATTACTCGCCGCATGAAGATTCATGCGGTCAAGTACTCAAGCAAGTCTTATGCGGCTAGGAAGGACTTTCCATGCGGCTGAGCTCGAACGAGTCTCATGCGGCTGGAAAGGCCATGCGGCCAGAGACTTGCCGCATGAGGATTCATGCGGTCAAGTACTGCTCTTCTTCTCCACTTGTCCGAGAAGAGGAGCCAAGCAACCATGGCTTCCAAACTACACAAAACCTTCATCCGGAGCCCAAATCGGAACTCCCTTAGGTCAAAATAGGGTAGAACGAGATCCTCTACAACATGGAACCATCAAAACTAGGAAATAACAAGATTAAGTAGATCAAAACCCAAGAAATCTGAAAATAAAGTAAACCTAGATCTACAAAAATCAAAGCTTCAAAATGGAAACTTCTAAGTTCTAAACTAGTATAGGTTGAGGAGAAGAACATGTTTTGGCAAATAGTTTTGTAAGAAATCATTGACAAATTATGGATCCATCTCTTGAGCAAGTTGGTACTTGCCTTGGTTGATGGAGGAAATATTTGGTTGGTGGAGGAAATAAATGAGAGGAAGTAAATGAGAGGAGAGAGAATGAGATGAGTTATATATATAGATCTTGGACCCATGGGTTCATGATGAACCATTGGTGAACCAAGAATAGGTTACCCAAATGAGCCAAAACTGTAGGCCCAAATGCAGAAAATAAATTAGGAAATAATATTTTGTCGAATATTTTGGGAAATACATGAAGAAAGACAGCATAATAAATATAGTATAAATACAAGGTAAATACAATTTATCGATTTACGTATTAAAATACGTATTCCAGGATCAGGGAGTGACAATGCTAGATTCTAATGAATATTCCTTGAGGATTAATTAGACAAATCCATAATTAATTAAAGGGTTATAAAAGATTCCCACCTAAACTTAATTACTAATCATGCCTCCCCCTTAACTATAAACTTCCTAATAATTATCAAACTTGCCACTCCACCTTCAATAATTATGAATTTGCCATTCCCCTAAATGAAAAATTGTTATTAATCCCCAAAATAATAATTTTTGAATAAATCAGAAAAATGAGAATAGGAAAAATAAGAAATTCAAAAACAGAAGGTTATAGGGGGCATGGATCCACTAGGTGGCTCATCCAATGGCCCTCATTCATCCTCTTTCTCTCTCTCTCTTTCTCTTTCTTCAACCCTCTGTCTCTAATGTAAAGCCCATCTGCGGGATACTCACTAAATTGACTCAAGCCAGTTGTGACCTTCTTCTTCTCTCTCTTCATTTCTCTCTCTCCCTCTCTCTCTCTTCATTCCCTTGGGCCGAGCCTAGAAGCTTGCTTAGGTGCTTGGATTTGTGCCTAACCCTAGTAGGAGCCTAGGTTTGTGGCTTGGAACTACGTGAGGTATGTATAACTTGCTTAAAATGACAGGACTATGCTTTTCTTTAAATTTTTGTTTTCCTTTGGATTTATGGTTTAATTGTTTAAAAAATTGCTTCTCCAAATTGTTTTCAAGTTTAACTTATGTTTGTTTGGTTTTAATGGATGGTTTTATATAGATCTAGATTTCTAGATGGTATCGTATGTTACCGTAGGAAAAACTATGTATCCCTAAATTTTCTCTTACAAACTTAGTCATATATATTATAGGAGACCTACCCCTAGCTTTTATTTTTATTAATTTTAATTTTGGAGGAATTGGTGCAAGTTTTGGTTCCCGAAAACCCAATTTTTGAGTTGTTACTATGCTGGTTCAGTGCCAACGATATATCACGGTATACTGATATACCATTTTAGTATGGGCTAAACTTGTTGTCTTTTCTAGTATAATGCTGATATACTGCCTAGACACCAAGTTTGCCTATTTTGTTATTTTATTTAACTAATTTAATTTTATATGCAATGATGTGACTTTGTGTTGTTCATGACACCTTGAAATTAGCTATATATATTGTGTGCTTAACCTATTATATCTTAGAATTGGGCAATCAAGTATGAGTATTATCTAGTGTATCATGTGTTGTGATTACTATAAGTTCGCTAATGATAACTCGTGAATAGCTCGTCATTCTAGGACGAATATTTAGTGTCCACGACTTAAGAAATCGGGAATAAATCATGTAAGTTAATATTGACTAGTTAAATTTGCATATTTCATTGGGAAGGGAGGATAGCCGCACTACCAGCAAATCTGATCGCTAAGCGTACCATGAGGCATGGACAACACTGATTGGCATGGGCTCCATGACCTACCAAGTTCGTATGTTTCGGCACTTTCTATTTTGGTTTATATATTATGTTTTGTTTGTTACTTGCTTATGATATGTTTATGGTACAAGCGGGTACTCAACCCCTTGGCGATCCGAGTACTGCAGTACAAGTAGTAGCGAAGTTCCTCGACTTGCATTCTTGGTAATTAAGTCTTGTGATAACCCTAACTAGTTAAATTCTATCAAGCCGTAGTTTGGCTGTGCATTTTGGTTTCTCGTTATCCTTATGCTCGCATTTAGTTCTATTTTGTCCATATGTGTTTTGCTCGGGTAATAATCTGCAACCCCGGCACTTGATTTACGGGTTATAGTCTTGCTCCAGAGTAGTTCCTTTGTTCTCTCGTCGATCGTCGCATTATCCTAATCTATAGTTATTTTATGTTCATCTTTGGTTTCAGTATTCTCTGTTCTATTCTCGAAATGTATATATACATTGGTACCGTGCAAGTCTTAGCTAGCCTTTATTTACTTTTGTCTCTATTATCATTGTCGATTTGGTTTGTGGGTTTCGTCTTTCATCTTGGGTCTCCTTTGTGGTACTTGTTACTTGAGGTTCTGATTCCACTGGTTTTTTTTGGCGAGATTTACCTGAGAAGCTGGAGGATTTGTCGTACCTGTCGCTTGATGACTTGTACCTATAGATCAGCGACCGTAGCTCGCAAGTGTTTTTTTTTCTTATTCTTTTGGAACCTATTCCCACTAACTTCCAACATCGTTGCTAATATTATGATCATGCATTATTTGTACTCTGTTAGTATACCATTTTCCCCTACTAGATTCATGATAGTAAATAATATGTATTTTGGGATGCCTCTTTATTTTCGTGTATGATATACTCATGCTATTTGTTGTTGTTGGATTGGGATGCTAGGATTGTCAGCCTTAGGACTGACGTCATATGCCTGTTAGAGTCCACCCACATGCCTTCTAGACAGTCGTAATCTCCGTATGACATTCTGGAGTACCTCATACGGTGTAGCTAGCCTAGTTCGTCCCTATATACCCCAGTATTCTGGTAGCGAGACGTGACATGATATACCAGGTCAGCCTGTTGGATGAAAAATTGATTGGTATTTAGGTCGATTCTCTGATCGAGCCCAAGAATAGAGAACGAGATATAGGCTAGTTCTTTTCGGTGGCTTGAGGAACTTGTAGGATTTCTAGAGTGATTCTAGGGTTCCTATATGTCCCTCTTGTTGGAGTTTGGTCTTTTTCTAAGTGAATTTTAGTCCCACATCGGCTAGACCAAAGGAGTTGTATCTCTATATAATAGCTTTCCTATTTTAGAGATGCACATGTGGTGTGGAGGTGCACATGGGTGTGCCATGTAGGGTTATTTTTCTAATGGGAAAAGGACTAAATCAACAATAAAAGCTTTCATGCTTTTTGCTCTTGGAAAATTCATTTTCATGGTAGCTAAGCCCCGTAGGGGCTTAGCGACTCGGACTCGGACTCGGGCTCATGGGCTCATGAGGCGTAATGTGGCGTTTTGTTGGCGCACTTTGCACTTAGCACGTCAGCATCGTCGCTAGGCGCATAGTGCGCTTTAGTTGCGCTAGTTGCGCGAGCCACTTGCGCTGCCACGTTGTGCAAGCCCAGTTGCGCTGTCCAGGTGCGCGCCCAGGTTGTGCTCAGGTTGCGCTTGGGTGCGCTGGGTTGCGCAGGGCTGTGCTGGGGTGCACGGGTTGCTCGGGTTGTGCTGGTTGCGCTGCGTGCACAGTGTGCGCAGTATACGAAGCGCGTGTAGTGCGTGCAGTGCGCGCAGTTCAGTGCGCGTTCTGTCGCACAGAGTGCAAGGAGCGTGGGGTGTGTGCAGTTGGTGCAACTTGCAGCAGAACGTGTGCTTGCATGTTCTGGGCGGTTGCTACATGTTCGGTGTGATTTTTACCACGTTCCTAACTTTGTGGCAACCGACCAGTTGCTGCAGGGCCTATATAAGGCATCCTCTTTCTCAAGGCTGAATTACAGAATATAAAGAGAAGCCACCACAGAAAGTTTACGAAGTATTTTTTAGCACAAGTAAACAGAGAATTCAGCCGTGTTCTTTAACGCAGTTCTGATCGAAATTTGCTTACGAATTCCAGCAGCCTTCGAGAGAGAGGAAAGGCGCCGCACCAGCGTTGCTTTTGCACGGGAGTTCGTGTCCATCCGAGGAGTCAGAAGAGCAGGAGTGTTCCAAGTTCTCCGACGAACTTGCTGGTTCCTGGAAGCTGTTCGTGTAGGGCGAATGAAGCTTTGAGCAACGGTGATCATTCACCCAGCAGGCCATCTTCCGTATTTTGCCTGTCATCTTCTTCGCTGTTGTGATTACGAAATCTTTTTAGATTCTCGTAATATAATAACGATATCTTTTTAGATCTTCGTTATACTTGCGCAACCTTCCTAGAAGTGTTGCGTTGGAACATTGTTTTTATAATTGTTTCATATTCTCAGTTTTCCATCGAAAAATTGTGTCCCGGCACTAACAATCTCAAAGCTTTATTGATACGATGGAAAACTTTAATGCTTCACTCCTCAATACTGACTTTTGTAAGTTAGAAAAGTTTGATGGAGAGCATTATCAAGTCTGGAAGAGGAAGGTTTATCTCACTCTTCAACTCAGAGACGTTGATCACGTGCTGCTTGAAGAGGAACCTACTGTTCCAGATATTGGGTCTGCTGCCACAATCACTGCGGCTACTAAACTTCAGGCCAAGTGGAGAAGGGAGAATAGCATTTGCAGGCTGCTTATCCTGAATGATATGGAGGATTCCCTAGCAGAATCCTACAGTAAGAAGACTATAGCCAGAGACATATGGGAGTCTCTGGAGAAACTGTACGAAGAAGACAAAAACAGGAGCAAGATATTTGTGGTTGAAAAATATCACAAATGGCTCTTTGAGGACGATAAGTCCATGCTGCCGCAGGTAAAAGAATTTCTGAAGCTGCGACAAATGTTGGAAGACGAGGCGATGCCCCTCCCCGACAAGTTTGTTGTTGGAGGGATTGTCTCAAAGCTCCCCGCTGGGTGGAGTAAGTTCTATGCAAACATGCATAGGAAGAAGCTTGAGATCAGCCTGGAAGATCTCTTGCAGGAAATCTATGTTGAGGACCAGATACGGACTCAACTGAAGATGGACACACTGTCCAAGCAATTGGCTAACGCCAATCTGGTTCATACCAAGGAACCAAGGGGAAAGCAGGCAGCTTCCCACAGCAAGAAGAAGGACCCTAACAATCTGAACGTGAAGGGGACTTCCTTCAAGCGAAAGAAGGCTAAGTCTCAAATGCCTTGTTTCAAGTGTGGCAAGAAGGGCCACTTCAAAAGTGAATGCAAAGCAAAGACCAAACAATCAGAGCAAGGAGAGCCTAGTAAGGTATCTACGATCACTAATGTTGTTGCTATGATTGCGCAGGTTGATGCGGTAAGGACTGACTCTAACTGGTGGATAGACACTGGAGCATCCTGCCATGTCTACTCCAGTAAGGAGTGGTTCACCACCTACACCCCTACTTCTGAAGTGGTTATGATGGCGAACCAGGCACAAGCTGAAGTGCTCGGGATCGGGACGGTGGTGTTGAAGCTGACTTCGGAGAAGTCTCTGACGGTTCAAGGCGTGAAGCACGTACCTGCTATCGCCAAGAACCTGATCTCGGGAGGCCTACTCTGCAATGCAGGCCTCAGGATGGACATCAATGCTGGCCAGATGGTGATGTCTATCAAGGAAACATATTTCGGGAAAACTTTTTATACCGAAGGAATGTTCAAAATTTAGCTTGTAAATTAGTCCAATATAATTAATGTGATTAATGAAATCACTCCTTCTGCTTATACTCTTGAGTTGTGGCATAATAGTCTAAGACATGTTTATTGTAAACGAATAAACAGAATGTCTAGTCTAGGACTTATCTCCAAGTGTGGGGGTAAGGTAGAGAAATGTGAAGTTTGTGCTCAAACAAAGATCACAAGGAAACCCTTTCCTCGGGTTAATCGAAGTACAGATCTTCTGGAGTTGGTACACTCCGATATCTGTGATTTCAAACAGTTCTCTACAAAGGCCGGGATAAAGTATTTCATAACCTTCATCGATGACTTCTCAAAGTATGCGTTCGTCTACTTGCTGAAGGCTAAAGACGAAGCATTCGAGAAGTTCAAGGAGTTCAGAGCCGAAGCTGAGCGGCAGACTGGACAATAACTCAAAAGGATAAGAAGTGATCGAGGTGGGGAGTACAGGTCTCATAAATTCGTATCGTTCTGCAAAGAATATGGAATTGTCAATGAGACTACGGCTCCGTACTCTCCTCAATCAAACGGAGTAGCAGAGAGGAAGAACAGAACGTTAACAGAAATGATTAACTCAATGTTGTTGATTGCTGGTCTTCCTAAGTGCTACTGGGGAGAAGCTGCATTGACGGCCACTTTTATTCTAAATAGAGTGCCTCATGCAACTTCTGACGTTACTTCTCATGAACTCTGGTTCAAGGTCAGACCTAACTTGAATGTCATTCGAGTGTGGGGGTGTCTGGCGTATGTCAAGCTTCCAGATCTGAAGATTCAGAAGCTTGGGACAATGACTACTAAGACGATCTTCTTGGGGTATGTCGAGAAGAGTGATGCTCGGAGATTTCTTGATATTGAGTCAAATCATATCAATGAATCTCACGACGCAGAATATTTTGAAGACAAATTTACAAGACACAAGAATATTGTTCTTCCGGATGTTCCGGAGAATAATGAGGGTGCGCAAGAAACTGAAGTCTTCAATGAAGATGTGGTCCAAGAAGATGTTGTTGTTGAAACAACGACTGAACCAGAACAAGCTGAGCCGTCAGCTAAGCGTGTGAGGAGGCCGAAGGACTTCGGAAGTGACTTTATCACATATCATGTGGAAGCTGATCAGCTTACCTATGATGAGGCGATGAGGACCAAAGACGCAGTTTTCTGGAATGAGGCGATTGACAATAAAATTGATTCCATCACCTCAAATAACACTTGGGTGTTGGTTGATCTTCCTGAAGGAGCGAAACACATCAGATGCAAATGGATCTTCAAGAAGAAGATGAAAGCAGACGGAACTATTGACAAATTCAAGGCTAGGTTGGTAGCCAAGGGGTTTTCTCAGAAGCAGGGGATTGACTATTTTGACACGTATGTTCCAGTAGCCCAGATGACCACCATCAGAATGTTGATTGCTCTCGCAGCAATACATAAGATGGTGATACATCAGATGGATGTGAATACGGCTTTCCTAAATGGCGAGCTGACCGAAGAGATTTACATGCAACAGCCAGAGGAATTTGTCATCAGGGGTCTTGAAGACAAAGTCTGCAAGTTGGTAAAATCTTTGTACGGTCTTAAACAGGCTCCCAAGATGTGACATGAGAAATTTGACAAAGTTATAAGGTCAAATGGCTACATGGTCAGCGATACTGACAAGTGTGTTTACACGAAGTTCGCTGATGGAAGAGGTGTGATCGTTTGTCTGTACGTGGACGACATGCTTATCCTAGGTACGGATATTAGCTGTGTCACGGAGACAAAGAAATTTATCTCAAACAAGTTCACTATGAAGGACTTGGGGAAAGCTGATGTGATCTTAGGGATCACGATCATCCGGACAGACACTGGACTAGCGCTGACACAGTCTCATTATATTGAGAAAATGATCACTCGTTATGGGTATCGGGATCTTCAAGGGATCGATACGTCGTACAGGTGTGATCTGAAGCTGAAGCCTAATTCAGGGGAAAGCGTCAGGCAGCTGGAGTATGCAAGCGTAATCGAAAGTTTGATGTATGCTACTACTGCCATAAGGCCTGACATAGTTTTTGCCGTGGGAATGCTGAGTCGTTTCACGAGCAACCCAGGTGTTGAACACTGGAAAGCTGTGAAACGGGTTATGAGATATCTCAAGAAGACTCAGACATATGCACTGTACTACAGCGGAGATCCACCGGTAGTGGAAGGCTTCAGTGATGCCAGTTGGTGCTCAGAGGTGGAGAGCGAGAGGTCCACAGGTGGATTTATTTTCACAATGGATGGAGCTGCTATATCGTAGAAATCGAAGAAGCAGACTATGCTCTTGCGGTCATCCATGGAATCTGAGTTCTTTGTACTTGATACCGCAGCCGAGGAAGCATAATGGCTTCGGGAGCTCATGTATGATCTTCCAATGATTGGGGCACAAATACCGGCGATACCGATATACTGTGACAATCAGACGACTGCGACGGTGGCATCAAATGACCTCTTCAACGAAAAGAAGTGGACTGTACGGTTGAAGCACAGGCAGTACACGATCTTATCAAGAGAGGTGTTATTGCAGTGATTGATGTTCGGAGTCAGGAGAACCTGGCGGATCCGTTCACCAAGGGCCTCAAGCGCCAGCTGGTCGATGACACAGCTTATAAAATGGGCTTGAAGGCATTCTGATATTGTATTATTGTATTCCTACCATAAAGTTTTATGCTATTAGTTCAAAGATTTATCTACTAGGCATCTAGCTTTTGGTTCAAGGGAGGACCACTAATCGGAAGAATATCAGGAACGGTGGGTACATATTCTATTGGGCATGGAGAGGTTACGGACCTATAACCACTGTTGTCTACTGTTGTTTTCTGCAAAAAACGGTTCCTGTGGGAAGGTTGGCTTAATTGCCTTAATGAGTTCTCAGGCAGAGTAAATGCCTGGTATTCTTTACAGGAAGCACGGTAGAGCAGCACTACAAGGAGTGAAACTCCATGCTACAGTGGGGTGACTCCACAATGAGGTTCCTATATGTGGGGTGCTGCCCAGGAATAGGATAAAGCCTCAGCTTTGCAGGCCAAGTCACAGCGGCGTAGCACCGCAAATAGGCAGCTAGCCTAATGCTGTATGTTAATATAAAGAGGGGTGTAGTCAGTACTACAAAGAGGATGAGTTCCTCATGTTACAGTGGCACGACACCACGATGAGGTACCCGGTTAGGGATAAAGCCTCGACCTTGCAAGCTATGTCGTTGCGGCGTAACACCGCAAGGGAGCCTAAGGCTTCATGCTGGATAGTTTGGCACTACAAAGAGGCAGTTGCCTCATGCTACAGTAGTATGACACTACAAAGGTTCCCAGATAGGGGGTGATTCCCAGAGAGGGGTAATGCCTTGGCTTTAAGCCATGTCATAGCGGCGTAGCACCGCAAGGGAAGCGCAAAGCGCTTCATGCCATGTCTCTTTATAATGAACTCACCTATAGTATATGGACAAAGAGATATCAGTCCGTCTCTTGAGGGTAAACTTGTAGACGCTCAAAATTATACACTGAAACCAGGCTGGCACATGGCCTTTAATGTGTAGCCAGAAGCACACGTAACTACATTATGCGAGTGGAAAGAATTTCAGCTATGATGCAGAATTCAAGGCTTAGTCTATTCTTGTATTATAGTCTGTTGTTTGACCCACACGGGAAGGTTCAAGTCGTAAGCGACATCTCTCCTAATGTATGATGGACAGTTACTGTGGGGAATACTTATACCCATATATATAGAGATATGTGGAGGATTGTTGGAGTTTGGTCTTTTTCTAAGTGAATTTTAGTCCCACATCGGCTAGATCAAAGGAGTTGTATCTCTATATAATAGCTTTTCTATTTTAGAGATGCACATGTGGTATGGAGGTGCACATGGGTGTACCATGTGGGGTTATTTTTCTAATAGAAAAATGACTAAATCAACAATAAAAGCATTCATGCTTTTTGCTCATGGGAAATTCATTTCCATGGTAGCTAAGCCCCGTAGGGGCTTAGCGACTCGGACTCGGGCTCATGGGCTCATGAGGCGTAATGTGGCATTTTGTTGGCGCACTTTGCACTTAGCACGTGTCACGACCCGCATCCGCTTTTCGGATACGAGACGTGTCCAAGCCAGCCTACGCCGCAGAGTCGACGGTAGAACGCTGTCAAGCCCGCAAGAAATAAATGCTCGAAGTAAATAACACTTGCTGCTCATTCACATTTCTAAATTTATTACAACATTTACAATTAAAGAAAATACAAGATTCTATAATTAATGAAATTGATACAATTGCTTTCTATTTCTAGGTTGTCTTCAGCATACCCAAGTTCTCTCAGTGCTAAGAGTGATCGCGGCTAAACCTGAAAAATGTTAGTTTCCAGTTAGGAATGGAACAAGTACACAAACCGACGACAATACAAAACACAATAGAATTAACAAGACACAAAAATAGCATATGGAATATTAAAGCTAGTAAGAAAACTGATGACATAGCACGATAGAGAAGTAAACAAGGAAAAACTAATAAAAGACATCTATCTAGGTGGTGTGAAATATCTGTTTCGACATGTGAACGGCTAAGGGGTAAATCCGGCTCACTGCACGTGTTGTGCGCAGGTGCTATCATGCAATAATAGACATTTTGGGGATATTTCTGGGTAGTTCACATGTGTACTAAGATATTTTCCCTTCCGACTACTCCGTGTGACGAGCGTGTCAACAAGCAGCAAGATATATGTATAGACATGAAATAAAAAGACTACTATGAATCGGAAAGCAATCAGAAAGTGCACTTGTCTGAGGTCCTTAGCTGGAGAAACCAATAATACCATACCACTCAATGAGCCACAATCAGTCAACACATGTAGAAGTCTCCGGATGCTGAAATAAATAGTACCAACGTTCTCAGAATAGTCAAATTAGCTAGGATTGCCTATCCTTAAGTCCAATTCTGGACACGGGATAAAACGGTAATTTCGGGCAAAAACGGTATCCGCCGTTGGACCCGTTTTGTACCGAAAAGCGTGCCAGAGTTTATGGTCTCTAAAGTCGTCAAACTATATGTCAACAGGTCCGGTTAGCCTAGGGTCGATATGAAGTAGTCAGAGTCGTAAGTAATAAGGGCATATGACAAGTCACGATTAAGGACAACCCAATCTAGAAAAGAAAATCTAATTAGAAAGAAAATATAGTTATTCAGAAAATATTTATAAACTAGTTATATGTTTTATGAAAACCATTTTTTTACAAAATACTTGAAAATTTTATTTAAGCTAAAAAAATCCCCTATTTTGTCAAATATATCCCTTGAATCAACTATATTTTGGAAATACTAGAAATACTATAATAGTACTAAAAATTTATATTTAAATACCATATAAATACCATAATATATTTTAGAAATATCATATAGATTAATAACAATTTAATTTAGAAATAGCTTTTTATTAAGAAAACTATTTAGAGACGCGTTTAGAGTCTACCTATAATTTGTACTAAATTCATTAAATATTTTCGTATTAAGATATACGTATTTAAAATATATACACAAGTCCAAAATAATAATTGCTTACAAATATAATTTAGGAGTTTATCTAGTATACATTTATTTAGAAATGACTACAATAATACAAATGATAATAATACCAGTACTATGTACTTATACATGTATTAGTATATCAAAGTATAGTAGTATATTTTATGTATATACTATGACAAAAACCCCCACATCCCAACAGCATTCATTGCTGTCGACTAAAGAAGTAATATGCTCCCTAAAAACACGAGAGAAATAATAAGAAAAGGAAAGAGGAAGAGGAAATAGCTCACAGAGTTTCCAGCTGGAGGCGCTCGTGAGCGCTCCTCGGCGGAGGACAGGGCTCTGCGCCGGGCTTGGCGCCGAAGGGGGCGACTTTGCCGGTGGTGCTAGGGCTCAGCGAGGGTTTGCTCGACGAGCAAAAAAGGGGACGACGATGATGGTGGGTCACGATGGCCCGGTGGAGGAGAGGCCACAGTCGAGCATGGCGCTCGGCTCCTCGCGACGGCGGCGGCGGCGGTAGCCCGGCGGTGGAAGCGGGGCGAGAACGAGGAGCTTCGAGACGGAGAGAGGGCCGATCGGACACCCAAATCTAGGGCACGACTCCGGTCGGGGATCTGGTGCTGGGTTCTGACTCCAGGGCGCGGCGGAGATCGACATCGCCGCGGGGAGGATACGACCTAGGCGAGGCGCCAGATCGGACGTGCGTCGCTGCCGTGCGGTCAGAGAGGTTAGGGTCGGGGTCCTCTTTGATTTTGTGTATTGTATTGCTTCCTCTCCGATGTCGGATGTGGAAACTCGCATGCTGTGATGTAATGAATGGAATGATATGGTGGACACGGACAACACGGGTCCGGACACGACGCAGGTTGTGTTATTGTGATTGTGGCTGTTGTTGGTGGTTGCGATATCGGGTAATGGGGTCGCCATGTTTTCGAAACGTGGGAGTTGCGGGGAGGCTATGGTGATGGCCAGGAAGCAGCCGGGATAGGCACAGGGAGGGGAAGGTCATGATGGTGGCGATGGTTTCTATGGCTATGGCCGGAGATGAAGTTGACGGAGAAGGGGAGTTGATCATGGTGGCGGCGTTGCTGTTGGTGTTGGCGGCAGAGTTTATTTGAAGGAGATAGGGTTTTCTTTTGCAGGTTTTGAAGGGAAAGGTTATATACAAACATGGGGTGGATTGGTGTTAATCTATTCGGACGTAACTGTTGGGACTCCGTAATTGGTTAGCCCAAGAAAAGATATTCCTATTTAGTTTAGTATCAGAATATTCGGAGATAAGTTTCATTTAATTTGAAACAAACGTCCGAGCTCTCTAGCCTAGTGGTATTAGAGCGGACACCCGGAGAGGCCGGCAAGGTTCGAGTCCCCCAATTGCGTGTGTGAGTGAGATTTCAAAAAAAAATTGAAACAAACTGAATCAATCAATCCAATCAAATCCTATAAATGATTAGGATTAATTTGGGAGTAATAAAATCCCCTCTATCAATACTCCAAACAATACTAATTCAAACGACTCAATTTACTTACTAAATTTAAAGAAATACTATTTGCTAGAAATATAGTTTAGATAGTATAAGCTCAAATAAAATCCAATCATCGATTCTCATAATTTTAAGGGATCATAGTTAACGTAATAAAATCAAAAATATTTTATAAATATGGCCAACTAGAATAAAAGTCAAACTCATCAAGTATTTGAGGATCTGAATCAAGTACTTTAAAATATATAACCTACTAAATTAAAATATTTGAAAGGGGTCCAGCCGACTATTTCTCTAGTAGCCTCTAAAGCTCAAGGTCAATGCTAAGCCCAAATAATAAATAAAAGTATATAAGAAATAAGAATTGTTACAATATTCCTAACAAACAGACCTAGGCCCAATTTCCAAGAAAAACCAAAAATATAATAAAGCGCAATACCACATAATTGACAAAATATAACTTAAAATTATTATATATATCTTTTAATAGAAGAGTATTATTTGATGCTAAAATTACAATAACACTATTTATAATTGGTAATGCAATATTGTTAGTAAAAAGGACAATACTAAGGCCTTAACTTCTTTTTTTTACCCGAAATATCCACTACCGTCGGCCAAGTCCAAAGAAAAATCCACCAAAAGCAAAAGAGAAATTAATAATTAGAAAAAAATTCGGAAAAAGGAGTTACAGCACGTCAGCATCGTCGCTAGGCGGATAGTGCGCTTTAGTTGCGCTCGTTGCACGAGCCACTTGCGCTGCCACGTTGCGCAAGCCTAGTTGCGCTGCCCAGTTGCGCATGCCCAGTTGCGCAAGCCCAGGTGCGCGCAGTCACGCCCCGCTCCCGTAGGAGCGATCGTCCTCGCTAAGGCGTGATGCCGCACGGGCCTAGGTTGCGCTCGTGCAAGGCCAAGTCCAGAAACGGCCGATTTGAGCTAGGCCACAGAGTCGCACAGAGTGTCCCCATTGCAGTGAAAAGTAAATAAACACAAGTAGAAGCGAATTCGAACTCTTTATCGATATTCAAGAAGTTTACAAGCGGCGCTAGGACGATATTACAAGTCGCTCAAGCTCTCTCTCTCTCTGAAACATAAAAGGCGTGCCAAGTGGCTTACAAGATGGAATAATTCACGACGATGTTCCGATACATTATGTCCTGTATAGGGTACTTCAGCTTCTTGCAACGTTCCAAGGTCCCAGAGTTGGCTCCGCGCCTTAACACGTTCGATGGAAGCTCCGCACCCGCTGGCGTCTCCTACATCCTGCAAGTAGACTGTGGGGTTATCAGTACATTGTTATGCACTGGTGGGAAGGCTAGCTCGCCCACAATGCTATCATTACCAAATACGTTCCATTTACTTTCGTGCACCGTCTATCATTTATTGTCTTTCTAATCTTGCCTTAGGATCAGTTTCATGGCATATTCCAAACCTATCTCGTGTTGCCGAATACAAGTATCGCATGGAAATACATGCACGACTTACCCATACTTACCGTCCAGCCTTCCCTGTCCAAAGTAAACCAAGTTAGAACAGTTCATATAATTTAACTTAACATGATTCACGTAAGCATTCAGTGTCAAGGACGTATTCCTGCCTCAGATTCTAGCACGTCGTAGGCACGTTCTCTAACTCATTTTGCATGAGTTACTCTTTATTCACTTGGTGTGTTACGTTTCACGCATGTTCAGGGTGTTACATTTCGAGCATGTTCAGGAGATTACATTTCAAGCATGTTCAGGAGTCAATTGTTCATTTAACTTAGACTACTTTGGTTTCAATGCAAGGACTTGCACGTGGATAGCCACCAGCAAAGTCTACTTAATCTATATGCACCGGTCGCTGGCATGACAAGCCATTTTGGACATTTCCCCTTGGTAATTCTCAAATTAGCGTAGGGTGGTGGCTGGTACACCCCGTTAAGTCTCTTGAATATACCCTGCACTTACGTCTCCTGGTGCCCAAGCCCCCACCCAAGCAGCCCGTAAGCCCCGTTTTGATTCCGCCTAGGCCGACCACGGTATACTCCACACAACGCCCGTGCTGCAGAATCCTTCTACTACACGACCACGATATACCCCCCATTGCCCGTGCCGTTTGTCCACGACCATTTCGTATTATCTTGTCATTTTAACTTAACGGCTATCTCCGAGCAGTAGGCTAACCCTTAGCCATAATGTGTTATCGACCAGGTTGGCGTCCGTGCAGCACGGATAGCGAGCCCCGTTGCACGTGTCCGTCACACCTGTCGCTAACCATTCTTTCCTTTCTTATATTTCATGTATTCTTTCTTTTCTTCCTTTCACTTTTTCGTTCATTCATTGATTCATTCACGTATTCGTTCATTCATTCATTCGTTGATTCATTCATTCAAGCATTACGCAACTCCCAGTGCGGGAGCCACCTTGGCGACCCATCGGTCCCATAGTCTTTCAATATTGCTAAACTCTACTCGGAACGACTATGTTGATAGTCTTCCCGTTTCATTGTTGTAAACCATTCATTATTTCATTGTTTGAACGCATGAGGGACTTGAACGTAAGCTTGTGCCTTAGCACGAGCGTGGAGCGCAGTACGAGAGTTCACATTTTCCAAGTTCCTTTCCATATTCTATACAAGCATATAAGATGGGATTTATTCCCTTAGCTAGGTGCGTTGAGTTATTTATTAGCATGCACGGTGTTATCGCCTAGCGATTCTCGTGATAGTGTCCGTATTGTTATGTTTCTAGGCTAAACAAAGACGGGTTCATCGGAGCCACCCACCTTAGCGATGTTCGCATCGGCCGAGCGATACTCCGAGCGCGCCTTTGAAACTCTAAGTCTGGATTCATCTTGACGAGCCAATGTAAGCCTTGCATCGATTCTTCATCAGGTCGATGCCAACTCTTCGGGTCGACGACTAGTTTAAGTCGTTGCACTTGTCGTTTGAATCGACGTTCCGCTAGGGCGGAGCGGGTCATTACATAATACACCACTCAAAATAAGTCTCGTCCTCGAGACTTCCTGAGTGCAGGTCATCCTACCATTCCTTAACTCGTGTCGTCGTGTTTCTTAGACAATCCCTATCGAATGACTTTACCGCTCGATGGCACCGAACTATACTCGATACCTTTCCAAGTCCCGTGTCTGTATACGTTTTGGTCGATTTTTATTGAATAACTTTTCATTCATTTTAGAGTTGATGTTTCTTCAACTTGGTTGCTATTTCGACGTGTCATGGGACTGAAATGGTCGCACGAGGCACGTTGTAATTCGTTAAATGCGAGGGTCGTAGGCTAAGGCAAACTCACTTTCATTTATCTTGGTCATTGAGATGACCCGATTCGCTTCTCAAGCGCTATTGTCCACGAAATCAGTATGATTTCTTCTTAGCGGGGTCGACCAAGTCTAAGTAATTTTCGTCCAATTTAAGACTAAGTATTGCACTATCGTCGAGCATATCTTCCTATCAATGGTTCAATTCGTCATACCAACTTTTACTTTCACGATATCGATTCCATATCATTCGCTTATTTAGGGCCAATCTTGGTGTCGTTCACGCACACTCCGCTCACACGTTTCTTCGATTCCGAGCCACGCTCCTACTAGTATCAATCCTTTCTTTTAACACGATTCCAAGTTCTCAACACTCTTCCATTCCTCAAGTCTCGTTTAGAATTCAATGTGTCACTTGGTTAGATCGTGTACGCATTCCAGGCGTCCCCAAAATACATGCATCCACCAAACCGCATGATAGAGAATTCATCATTCTCACTCGAGTCGCATCGTGCACATACTCAAGCATCCCTGAAATATATACATGTCAGCCGAATCTCGTGAGGGGTATTCCTATATTCGTGATTCACATTATCCATCTATGCCAATCCTCAAGATCAATCTTTCGATTGATAACTCATGAAACAGGACGTCTCGCCTAACCGCTAGGCCATCTTTTCGAGGCTAAGTCAATGTCAGGATTGGAATCATAGTTTCCCAACAATAATGCCAACACTGACCCCAATCCTAGGGTCAAACCAAAGTCGGTAGTACGGGATTTTCTATCCAAGCTCGCATCACTCAGATTTCTAAACATCGAGCACGATCATCTATTCACATCAAGGCATTCATTGCGCATATTCGAATCCATTTCAAATCACCTAATCGACATACTTCACATATCCATTCTAACCAATTCATGTATTCGATCACGAGGTCATCCAGCTCAACAATACATTACGTTCCAATCTCACGCGAGTTCGATCATCCACGGTGGTTCATGAAATGCAACGCTCCCGCGGAATAATCATTCTCATTGGGGCGTAACTCTTATTTGAGTTTAGACTAACTCATTCTCGATACGCGGATTGGACCTACTCAATCCTCAAGTTTAATCATCAAGCACACCAAGTCATTCTCAAGTTTACCTTCGCATCAAACCACAAGTCGAAGGAATCAAATTGCCACGCCATCAAAGTTCAATCACTCCCGCTGTATGAATCACCATATCAGCGCTCACGCGGAGTGATCGTCCTAATCCGGCACGACGTATGTACGAGGCTGGAGTTGCGCTCGTATAAGACAAGAATATCAATGTTGTGGTTGTCAACGAAGCAAATCCAAGCATTCTCATTTTTATCTAAGCCAAATCAATTCGACAGTCTGACCGTCATGCGTTCAACTAAAAAATCCTCGAGCCAAGTCTATCCTTTCCTTGACACATTTTTAACATCCTAAGTATAGCATCCAACGAAACAATGACATTTGCACGATCGTCATTCGTCGAGTCAGAGTATCCCTGAGTTATCGCATATCGATCTTTGATATGCCTCAATACCATCAACGATATACGTAACCTGACGATCTTTCTTTGCAACCGATTTCGAGTCGTGCGTTGATGCTGTTGTCTGAGTTGGATATTCCACAATTTCATTTAATATTCAAGATCAAGTTCAACTGCTATTCCTCAAGCTAGTTTCAAGATCGTTGTTCAAACTCAAGTCACAATTCATTTGAATCAATCCGAAATCGTACGCTCGATCCTCTAAGTTTCCTCGATCAAGACCATTCATTTTCATTCATCGTTCCGAACCATTTTCCAACTCGCGTTGCCTATTGACAAGTTGTCCAGCGACATCTCGTTCGGGACTTTTGAAGTCACGGCCAACTAAGCGTGACACGTTCTAAGGCTTTGCGCGATCGCATCGCTTGCCGACATAATCGTATGATCCGTAAATCCTTTAGTCTCGCTCGAACAATTTCTATGACGTCCATACACCACTCAGGGTTCGAGCCACTCGACTAGTCGTCGACTCTCATTCTTATTCTTCTCCGAACCTATCACATACACCACTCGGATTCAAGCCATACGATCTAGTCCTCAATCACGTTCGCGTCATGTGCTAAGACATCCTTCAGATTCGTTCGACGAATCTCTAGCGTAATCGCTCACGTCGTCTCGACGTACTAAGTCATTCGCACTAATTCTCAAAATCCAAGCCAATCTTTTCGGGTACGCCTAAGCGTTAACTCGATAGCGTTCCTATCGATAGACACTCAAAGTGTATCTCCGTTCTCGATCGAGCGATACTTGATATCGCTCGCAACTCGATTGCACCCAAAAGTCGAGGTGCACGACACGCGGACTAAGTTGTGCCGCATAACCATCCCGTGCGGACTATATTCAATTTTGCACGCTCACTTGCTAGGTCGACGCAAGACTAGTCAGGCACGCACGCGACATGTTAACTTAGCATGTGTTCTCTATCGAGTCAAGTTTAACATCGTTCAACATTGTTAGCGTAAGGTTATTCAAGCACGCCTTGCGTTTGCTAACTTCTAGCATTTTAGTTTTCCTTCGACTCAAGTCTGTCATGGTTTGGTACAAATGCCTTCGCCTATCGATCCCGTCCAACCGAGTACTTGTACGAGCTTTTGAAAATATTAGACTTATTGTATGGAACATCCCAAGGCACAACAAGAGAGAGCGTATACTTCTTTATTTCCAACGAGCTTTCAAAACTGAGAAAACGACGTGAAGTCCAAGGACGTAAAGCCGTGCTCTGATACCAATCTGTCACGCCCCGCTCTCGTAGGAGCGATCGTCCTCGCCAAGGCGTGATGCCGTACGGGCCTAGGTTGCGCCCGTACAAGGCCAAGTCCAGAAACGGCCGATTTGAGCTAGGCCACAGAGTCACACAGAGTGTCCCCATTGCAGCGGAAAGTAAATAAACACAAGTAGAAGCGGATTCGAACTCTTTATTGATATTCAAGAAGTTTACAAGCGGCGGTAGGCCGATATTACAAGTCGCTCAAGCTCTCTCTCTCTCTCTGAAACATAAAAGGCGTGCCAAGTGGCTTACAAGATAGAATGATTCATGGCGATGTTCCGATACATTATGTCCTGTATAGGGTGCTTCAGCTTCTTGCAACGTTCCAAGGCCCTAGAGTTGGCTCTGCGCCTTAACACGTTCGATGGAAGCTCCGCACCCGCTGGCGTCTCCTGCATCCTGCAAGCAGACTGTGGGATTATCAGTACATTGTTATGCACTGGTGGGGAGGCTAGCTTGCCCACAATGCTACCATTACCAAACACGTTCCATTTACTTTCGTGCACCGTCTATCATTCATTCTCTTTCTAATCTTGTCTTAGGATCAGTTTCATGGCATATTCCAAACCTATCTCGTGTTGCCGAATACAAGTTTCACATGGAAATACATGCACGACTTATCCATACTTACCGTCCGGCCTTCCCTGTCCAAAGTAAACCAAGTTAGACAACAGTTCATATAATTTAACTTAACATGATTCACGTAAGCATTCAGTGTCAAGGGCGTGTTCTTGCCTCAGATTCTAGCACGTCGTAGGCACGTTCTCTAACTCATTTTGTATGAGTTACTCTTTATTCACTTGGTGTGTTACGTTTTACGCATGTTCAGGGTGTTATATTTCGAGCATGTTCAGGAGATTACATTTCAAGCATGTTCAGGAGTCAATTGTTCATTTAACTTAGACTACTTTGATTTCAATGCAAGGACTTGTACGTGGATAGCCACCAGCAAAGTCCACTTAATCTATATGCACCGGTCGCTGGCATGACAAGCTATTTTGGATATTTTCCTTTGGTAATTCTTAACTTAGCATAGGGTGATGGCTGGTACACCCCGTTAAGTCTCTTGAATATACCCTGCACTTACGTCTCCTGGTGCCCAAGCCCGCACCCAAGCAGCCCGTAAGCCCCATTTTGATTCTGCCTAGGCCGGCCACGGTATACTCCACACAACGCCCGTGCCGCAGAATCCTTCCACTACACGGCCACGGTATACCCCCCCATCGCCCGTGCCGTTTATCTACGACCATTTTGTATTATCTTATCATTTTAACTTAACGGCTATCTTCGAGCCGTAGGCTAACCCTTAGCCATAATGCGTTATCGACCAGGTTGGCGTCCGTATAGCGCGGGTAGCGAGCCACGTTGCACGTGCCCGTCACACCTGTCGCTAACCATTCTTTCCTTTCTTATCTTTCATGTATTCTTTCTTTTCTTTCTTTCTTTCACTTGTTCGTTCATTCATTGATTCATTCACGTATTCGTTCATTCATTCATTCGTTGATTCATTCATTCAAGCATTACGTAACTCCCAGTGCGGAAGCCGCCTTGGCGACCCATCGGTCCCATAGTCTTTCAATGTTGCTAAACTCTACTCGGAACGACTATGTTGATAGTCTTCCCGTTTCATTGTTATAAACCATTCATTGTTTCATTGTTTGAACGCATGAGGGACTTGAACGTAAGCTTGTGCCTTAGCACGAGCATGGAACACAGTGCGAGAGTTCACATTTTCCAAGTTCCTTTCCATATTCTATACAAGCATACAAGATGGGATTTATTCCCTTAGCTAGGTGCGTTGAGTTATTTATTAGCATGTACGGTGTTATCGCCTAGCAATTCTCGTGATAGTGTCCGTATTGTTATGTGTCTAGGCTAAGTAAAGACGGGTTCATCGGAGCCACCCACCTTAGCGATGTTCGTATCGGCCGAGCGATACTCCGAGCGCGCCTTTGAAACTCTAAGTCTGGATTCATCTTGACGGGCCAATGTAAGCCTTGCATCGATTCTTCATCAGGTCGATGCTAACTCTTCAGGTCGACGGCTCGTTTGAGTCGTTGCACTTGTCGTTTGAATCGGCGTTCCGCTAGGGCGGAACGGGTCATTACATGCGCCCAGGTTGCGCTTGGGTGCGCTGGGCTGCGCTGGATTGTGCAGGGTTGTGCTGGGTTGCGCGGGTTGCGCTGGTTGCGCTGCGTGCGCAGTGTGCGCAGTACGTACAGTGCGCGCTCTGTCGCACAGAGTGCAAGGAGCGCAGGGTGTGCGCAGTTGGTGAAACTTGCAGCAGAACGTGTGCTTGCATGTTCTGGGCGGTTGCTACATGTTCGGGGTGGTTTTTACCACGTCCCTAACTTTGTGGCAACCGACCAGTTGCTGCAGGGCCTATATAAGGCATCCTCTCTCTCAAGGCTGAATTACAGAATAGAAAGAGAAGCCACCACAGAAAGTTTACGAAGTATTTTTTAGCACAAGTAAACAGAGAATTCAGACGTGTTCTTTAACACAGTTCTGATCGGAATTTGCTTGCGAATTCCAGCAGCCTTCGAGAGAGAGGAAAAGCGCCGCACCAGCGTTGCTTTTGCACGGGAGTTCGTGTCCATCCGAGGAGTCGGAAGAGCAGGAGTGTTCCAAGTTCTCCGACGAACTTGCTGGTTCCTGAAAGCTGTTCGTGTAGGGCGAGTGTCACGACCCGCACCCACTGTGAGGGTACGAGAACGTAACAACGCCCAGCCTACGCCGCAGTGTCGGCGGTAGAACGCTGTCCTAGGTCAACAACCAACTAGCAATATATATCACTAAACAGTTATACTCCCCGAATGGGGGTGACATAGCAGTAAAACTCAATCACAACTAAGGAAGAGATAGCACGATATGAAATAGAACTCAAGGAAATAAATAGATGAAATAGTAGTAGTCTAAGATAATCCCAACAATATCCAGCAGTACAAGGTCTCAGATACAGAATGAAAGAATATATACAACTCTGAACTCCAAATAAAGTCTAGCTAACATGTCCCATGACTACATAAAAGATAGATAAGCCTAACTAATCTAATCTAGGCAATCGGGGTGATATCCTCAGCTAGAGCTGGGTCCTCCTGAGGGTCCAGCTCGCAGGTGTCATATAAGGCTGCCCCCGTAGTAAGTGTCCAGGCAAGCCTCCTCCTCGTCCTCTGTAATATTTTCAACAGGTCCAGTTAGGACAGGAGCGAGTACAGTACATCTCAACAGTTCATAGCAGGTTAAAAGATATAATCATGCAGTAAAGTAAGATACAAGTACTGAAAGAAGTGCAGTATGTAAACAGAGAGAGAAAGCTGTAATAGAAATATCTACTATACATAGAGAACTATCATGTGACTAGTGAGTCAGAGTACAACATAGACATGTAAATGGCATAGGAGATTCTGATAAGACACTATGGAAGAGATTCTGATAAGATACTACTTGGGTATTATTCACATGTCCATTTCTACTCCCCCGTACCCCCAATCAATACACAAGGATCCAGCCAGGTTATGTTATGATTCCATGCAAGGCCCCCGAAGGGTGATACATGGATGCCCATAAATGGGTGATTCTAGGAGATTCTAGGATACCCAGTGAATGGGATAAGAGATTCTAGGAGACTCTGCGATCATAAGAGTATATGTCGCAAGTGATCAAAGAACCAGTGAAGCATAGTGATACGCCATGTAAGTGAAACGCACAGAACATGAAGTACCCGATGCTCCCTAAGGATAACATCTCAAGAAGGGACCCATATAGTACCAATCCGTGTGACCATCGTGACAGTACAAGTAAAGTAATCTACTGCCGGAAATAATTCTAAGCAGGTGTCACGCCCCAGAACCAGAATACCGGAGAGCGGGGGCAGACATAGCCAGCTACGTAATCCCAAAGTACGTTAATACTCTGAAATCACGTATAAGCTGTCAAGACATGGGGGTTACTCTACAAGCCATCAGTCACTCCTATGGTTTAACAATCCTAGGTATCTCAATCACAGGCAATTATACAAGAGCAAGGAGTACGATCATCATACATACAATAGTAAGGCGTCCCGAACCATATATACATGACTGATCATGAAGCCAGTACCACAGAACTGAGGACTAGCTAGAGTATTAGTCGTACATGATAAGGACTAGCTATAGTCTAGAATACACATATCATGTTTATGCCCGTAGGCTACAATATCAAGAAAAATACCAAAACACAAGCTAAACACGTGCTCGGGGCTAAACGTTACAAGAGGAGAATTTACATATCAGTGGGAGAATGAAGAAGAAGCCCACTAAGGCACTCTGGTGCTCCGGCTGGTCACCGTCGAGTAGATGGTGCGGTAGATCCTTCGGGCTCTTTTATCGGAACCTGGCCATGCAAAACCAGTGGGGTCAGACCCCAAATAGCAAGTACCACAAAGGAGGCCGAACTATGAACTTAAAACCAGCAATCATTAGCAAACAGCAAGCAAATAAGTAAAGGAGGATCGAGATTTGTGCAGTACCAATGCATTTATCCCGAACATAGGGAGACAGTAAGTAAATTATTATTGACATAAAGTAAACTGGAGAACATGTTAAATAAATAGAACTGGGAAGGTGATATACGATGAGATAAACATGGGACTATTCAGATAACCAGGTTACAACCCGTAAACCAAACAAGGACCGGGGTTGTAACCCTTCGTCTGAACGGAACTTGGTTTCTCCCACCATTTATCGGCAGGATAAAATAAGAAATCAGGACATGTAACGATCATGTACAGGACAGGGCGAATATGAACAATTAGGTCATGTGACAATCTTGTGCAGGATCAAGTCAAGACTAGACTGAGTTAGACTCCATTCAATCAATTACGGCCAAGCAATAAGTACGGCTTGATACTTTAACTAACTAGGGTTATCACAGGCCTAGTTACTAGCAAGATGCAATAAGATTCTTCCAAGTCCGGTTACCTGTTTGTTACTACCTGAATGACCTCAGCAAAGAAAAGGAAAAGATAGCATGATATAGCAGACACACTGTAGTAAGATACATGTGTCCTAAGGTACCACGCTCGACGGCGGGCTGGAAGTGCGCTCATCTCGACGGATAGCAATAATTCCCATGTATATATATAAGACCGGGATCAAAGGGGCAACAGGTAACTGGGAAAGTCTCTCCATGAACTACTTGATCAATCTAGTCATTAATCCTAGCCATATTCAGTATGAATCCCTGACCGTGGGAAACCAGGGATTCATGTCCTAGACATGATGCAAGACAAGACGGGTTCATTTGTACAAACACAATCACCCACGGTGTCCAGGCCATTTATACAGGTCATGTCATATCAGGTAGCTGTCGCAACAGCTTATCAAAATATATCATGTCAGGTTTATCATGTCAAGAGTGCGCCACGGCGGGCCACTATCATGTCATTATCATGTCAAGTTTACTGGTCAAGAGTGCGCCACGATGGGCCACTATCAGGTCATGTCAGGTCATTAATCAGGAGTGCACCACGACGGGTTACTGTCGTGTCATGTATAGCAAGTCAAGTTATCAAGTCAAGGGATCATGTCAGGAGTGCACCACGGCGGGTCACTGTCGTATTCAGGGTATATGCGTAGGATAGTATAGTGCAAGCATTCAATCAGGAGACTCAAGTTATGCTGAGGTTACAAGACACAAGTCATCATAAAGATCAAATAATATTAGAGAAATAATAATAATATAAATAATTAAATAGCTGGACAAGGCACAGGAAGGAGCCCTGCGGCTCAGGGTCACTATCAAGTCATGCTAGTCCCTAGTCACACCATGTCATGTACAACAATCATTTCAATCATGCCAATCAAATCGGAATTATCAAGTTCGAGACAAAAAGCGTAAGGATATAAAATGGGCATAAAAATATACAATAGGGATAAATGTGTACTCCGTAGGAACTCAAGTTACAAAAAGAGCCACAAGACTTGGAACTAAAATAAACAAAATATAAAATACAGGACATGACAGAGCCATGCGGCTCGGGCAAGGCTGGCTCATGCGGCAGGATTAATCAGATGCATGCGGCTGAATTATGGGGCTCATGCGGCTCAGGGAATCCGAGTCCATGCGGCCCAGGGAATGAGCAGGGCCCTATGCGGCTCAGGAATGTGGCGCATATGCGGTCAGCGGGAGATGGGTTATATGCGGCTGGGAGAGACTAGTCCTCATGCGGTTGGGAACGAGTCTGCCTTATGCGGCTCAGAACGAGTAGTTCCATGCGGCTGGGACAGAACTCCTTATGCGGTTCGGGGAGTACCAGTCTATGCGGCTGAGTTCAATTGAAGCCCTATGCGGCTGAACAAGGGCGGTTCATATGCGGCTGGGGACGTTCAAGTCCATGCGGCTGGAAGGATAAGGAATCTTATGCGGCTGGAAGAACTTCCCATGCGGCTGAGCTCAAACGAGTCTCATGCGGCTGGAAAGGCCATGCGGCCAGAGGCTTGCCGTATGAGGATTCATGCGGTCAAGTACTGCCTATGCGGCTGAACTGTGCTTCTTCTCCAAATTTTCGAGAAGAAGTACACTTAAAAAGCCATGGCTGCCAGGATGCATAAAATGTCCATCCGGAGTCCAAATTCGGACTTTCTTGGGTCAAAATGGGGCAGCATGAAATGCTCTACAACATAGAACCATCAAAACTCGGAAATAACGAGATTAAATAGATCAAAACCCATAAAAATCGGATTTGCTTCAAAGATAGATCTACAACAATCTAGCCATCAAATTAGAAAACTCCAAGTTCTAAACATGCTTAGAATGTAACAATAAAGAGAATGGAACAAACAAAATAGAAATCGTTCAACATTCGACAAGGTGTACTTGCCTCTCTCTAATGGCTAGGGTTTCGGTGGAAAAAAATGAATGAGGGTGAATAAGGAGGGAGAGAGAAAAGTGGCTTATATAACAAGCCCAAGCAATCTCCACCATTCATTCCTCTCCACTCAATATAAACCATACACCTCTCTCATAAGAACCAAACTAAACCAAACCAAGTCCAAGTCAAAGTTAAACCAAACCCAATAAAACCAAATCCAAGTTAAACCAAGCCACGAAAACCCTGCACTTTGGAAAATTTTAAAATATCACGCAAATCGAGAAATACGAAATAAAGCTCAAATAAATACGTATCCGTATAAAATACCGATACAGTGAGACGGGTCTCACAACTCTCCACACCTTAGAAAAATTCCGTCCTCGGAATTTCCTGAGGCTAGTCGAGCAAGATAACAAAACAAAAGCTCCAGGAAACTCAACAATCTCAATAAATCAAGCATGGCAAGTAAGTAAGCAAAACAATCAGTAATGTCAAATGCGTAAGCGGTAAATAAATGCACAAGAATAAATACAATCATGATCAAGAAGGGCTGGAGGCATATGGATCAATATGACTCCTGAGTCAGTTGTGTAGAAACCAACGTCTTCGCTGGCCTAAGCTGACTCCCAAAAATGGATAAAAGTCGAGCCTCAAGGTAAGTCGGTACCAATGACTTAGTTCAAGACATGACTCTACCCAGGACATGTCATCGTAGTTGAAACAGATGCTTGAACTTTATCACCTGTCTTAAGATACGAAGACAGAAGAGACTGGCTGATCGAGATGGACTGATATCTCTGCCTGCATGCTGAGACTGATCCTCCATAACTGGCCTGGCTAAAGAATGCTGAGCTGCCCTCGGCAAAACACGAACAAGATAATCAGAGGGATCAAGAACAGTGCCCTTGAAAGTTGAAGGACACAAGATCAAATCAAGGGAACATGAATGACCAACGATCAAAACAGATATCAAGTCAAGTATCAAAGATAGAGAATAATCCGAAGGAGATCAATAAAGATAATCGTGATTGAGATATCTAAACATGGTAACCCCCACAAATTTGAAAATCGAGACCTGCGTGGGCCACCACTAAAACCATGTCACGCCCCAGAACCAGAATACCGGAGAGCGGGGGCAGACATAGCCAGCTACGCAATCCCAAAGTACGTTAATACTCTGAAATCACGTATAAGCTGTCAAAACATGGGGGTTACTCTACAAGCCATCAGTCACTCCTATAGTTTAACAATCCTAGGTATCTCAATCACAGGCAATTATACAAGAGCAAGGAGTACGATCATCATACATACAATAGTAAGGCGTCCCGAACCATATATACATGACTGATCATGAAGCCAGTACCACAGAACTGAGGACTAGCTAGAGTATTAGTCGTACATGATAAGGACTAGCTATAGTCTAGAATACACATATCATGTTTATGCCCGTAGGCTACAATATCAAGGAAAATACCAAAACACGAGCTAAACACGTGCTCGGGGCTAAACGTTACAAGAGGAAAATTTACATATCAGTGGGAGAATGAAGAAGAAGCCCACTGAGGCACTCTGGTGCTCCGGCTGGTCACCGTCGAGTAGATGGTGCGGTAGATCCTTCGGGCTCTTTTATCGGAACCTGGCCATGCAAAACCAGTGGGGTCAGACCCCAAATAGCAAGTACCACAAAGGAGGCCGAACTATGAACTTAAAACCAGCAATCATTAGCAAACAGCAAGCAAATAAGTAAAAGAGGATCGAGATTTGTGCAGTACCAATGCACTTATCCCGAACATAGGGAGACAGTAAGTAAATCATTATTGACATAAAGTAAACTGGAGAACATGTTAAATAAATAGAACTGGGAAGGTGATATACGATGAGATAACCATGGGACTATTCAGATAACCAGGTTACAACCCGTAAACCAAACAAGGACCGGGGTTGTAACCCTTCGTCTGAACGGAACTTGGTTTCTCCCACCATTTATCGGCAGGATAAAATAAGAAATCAGGACATGTAACGATCATGTACAGGACAGGGCGAATATGAACAATTAGGTCATGTGACAATCTTGTGCAGGATCAAGTCAAGACTAGACTGAGTTAGACTCCATTCAATCAATTACGGCCAAGCAATAAGTACGGCTTGGTACTTTAACTAACTAGGGTTATCACAGGCCTAGTTACTAGCAAGATGCAATAAGATTCTTCCAAGTCCGGTTACCTGTTTGTTACTACCTGAATGATCTCAGCAAAGAAAAGGAAAAGATAGCATGATATAGCAGACACACTGTAGTAAGATACATGTGTCCTAAGGTACCACGCTCGACGGCGGGCTGGAAGTGCGCTCATCTCGACGGATAGCAACAATTCCCATGTATATATATATAAGACCGGGATCAAAGGGGCAACAGGTAACTGGGAAAGTCTCTCCATGAACTACTTGATCAATCTAGTCATTAATCCTAGCCATATTCAGTATGAATCCCTGACCGTGGGAAACCAGGGATTCATGTCCTAGACATGATGCAAGACAAGACGGGTTCATTTGTACAAACACAATCACCCACGGTGTCCAGGCCATTTATTCAGGTTATGTCATGTCAGGTAGCCGTCGCAACAGCTTATCAAAATATATCATGTCAGGTTTATCATGTCAAGAGTGCGCCACGGCGGGCCACTATCATGTCATTATCATGTCAAGTTTACTGGTCAAGAGTGCGCCACGACGGACCACTATCAGGTCATGTCAGGTCATTAATCAGGAGTGCACCACGACGGGTTACTGTCGTGTCATGTATAGCAAGTCAAGTTATCAAGTCAAGGTATCATGTCAGGAGTGCACCACGGCGGGTCACTGTCGTGTTCAGGGTATATGCGTAGGATAGTATAGTGCAAGCATTCAATCAGGAGACTCAAGTTATGCTGAGGTTACAAGACACAAGTCATCATAAAGATCAAATAACATTAGAGAAATAATAATAATATAAATAATTAAATAGCTGGATAAGGCACAGGAAGGAGCCCTGCGGCTCAGGGTCACTATCAAGTCATGCTAGTCCCTAGTCACACCATGTCATGTACAACAATCATTTCAATCATGCCAATCAAATCGGGATTATCAAATTCGGGACAAAAAGCGTAAGGATATAAAATGGGCATAAAAATATACAATAGGGATAAATGTGTACTCCGTAGGAACTCAAGTTACAAAAAGAGCCACAAGACTTGGAACTAAAATAAACAAAATATAAAATACAGGACATGACAGAGCCATGCGGCTCGGGCAAGGCTGGCTCATGCGGCAGGATTAATCAGATGCATGCGGCTGAATTATGGGGCTCATGCGGCTCAGGGAATCCGAGTCCATGCGGCTCAGGGAATGAGCAGGGCCCTATGCGGCTCAGGAATGTGGCGCATATGCGGCCAGCGGAAGATGGGTTATATGCGGCTGGGAGAGACTAGTCCTCATGCGGTTGGGAACGAGTCTGCCTTATGCGGCTCAGAACGAGTAGTTCCATGCGGCTGGGACAGAACTCCTTATGCGGTTCGGGGAGTACCAGTCTATGCGGCTGAGTTCAATTGAAGCCCTATGCGGCTGAACAAGGGCGGTTCATATGCGGCTGGGGACGTTCAAGTCCATGCGGCTGGAAGGATAAGGAATCTTATGCGGCTGGAAGAACTTTCCATGCGGCTGAGCTCAAACGAGTCTCATGTGGCTGGGAAGGCCATGCGGCCAGAGGCTTGCCGTATGAGGATTCATGCGGTCAAGTACTGCCTATGCGGCTGAACTGTACTTCTTCTCCAAATTTTCGAGAAGAAGTACACTTAAAAAGCCATGGCTGCCAGGATGCATAAAACCTCCATCCGGAGTCCAAATCCGGACTTCCTTGGGTCAAAATGGGGCAGCATGAAATGCTCTACAACATAGAACCATCAAAACTCGGAAATAACGAGATTAAATAGATCAAAACCCATGAAAACCGGATTTGCTTCAAAGATAGATCTACACCAATCTAGCCATCAAATTAGAAAACTCCAAGTTCTAAACATGCTTAGAATGTAACAATAAAGAGAATGGAATAAACAAAATAGAAATCGTTCAACATTCGATAAGGTGTACTTGCCTCTCTCTAATGGCTAGGGTTTCGGTGGAAAGAAATGAATGAGGGTGAATGAGGAGGGAGAGAGAAAAGTGGCTTATATAACAAGCCCAAGCAATCTCCACCATTCATTCCTCTCCACTCAATCTAAACCATACACCTCTCTCATAAGAACCAAACTAAACCAAACCAAATCCAAGTCAAAGTTAAACCAAACCCAATAAAACCAAATCCAAGTTAAACTAAGCCACGAAAACCCTGCACTTTGGAAAATTTTAAAATATCACGCAAATCGAGAAATACGAAATAAAGCTCAAATAAACACGTATCCGTATAAAATACCGATACAGTGAGACGGGTCTCACAGCAGGATATGAAATGATCAGAGAATGTACTCGCCTGTATCTGAGTGTCCAATATGAAACGTACTGTCCAAGGAGTGGTGTCTGGCTCCTAATCAGAACAGCACAAGTCACAACAAGTCTAAAATGGCAAAATGAAGTTCTACTATGCATTCTACATGATTCTAGGTCAATCTAGGCCAAAGTCAACTCTTGGTCAACTCTGGTCAACCCTAGAAGTCAAACTAGGTCAACCAAGTCTAAACTAGGCTATACTAAGTCTAATAAAGTAGCACAAGCCCTATCTAGTCTCACCAAGCTATACCAAACTACCTAGGCCTATTCTCAACACAAGTATACACAATACCTATATATAGTAAATACCCAAGTTGTATACATATATGGCATATACATGAACTTGCATAACCCATACAACCCCATATGTGTACTATCATATGGCATCCTCCCATACACCATATATATCTATATATATAAAACCACACTCATATATATAGGAACATATATGTCACAATGCATATATTAACATACATATATAAAATACAATTGCATTATATATATATAGACACATATATTAGACTGTACATTAGGTAGGAATATAGGGAAGGTATGGATAAATGTATGTGTGTGATAGGGCAATACAAGAGAGGGCTGTGTGAGTGACTGCTGTGGTGTGTGTGTGTGTGTGTGTAATGGTGTGGGCTGAACATGACAGGAATAGGAATAGATGTGTAGGGTGAGTGATGTGGGTGTGAAGAGTGAACACTAGATAATAGTGTGTGTGTGAACATGAAGGCTGTGGGTAGTGCAAACAGGGAAGGGAAAGAAATCAGTGAAAGAAGGGGAAAACAATTCAGAATTTAGAATCACTTAAACCCAGCCTTGAAGGGAACACCAAACCAAAGTTCAAGAGAAAACCCAAGGAAAATTAGTGTACCACAGTACACTGTTTTCCCAGATTTAGCCAATAGGCAAAACTCAACTTTCAGATTTTATTCATACATACTTGCCTATTGAAACAGTCCACAACTTGAACTCTCAGTTTTCAGTCCAAAACCCATCAATTCAACCCCAATTTTCAACCATAGCAAGATAACATATAGGGGATTAGATTAGAGCCTTAAAAATGCATTTAATAGTGATTAATTGGTTAAAACATCAGACAAAACTCAATTTAGAAAACTGGAAATGTAACATGAATTCGAGTATCAGTTAACTTGGGTTAATGAGAAATCAATTAGAAAAAATTAAACAAATCATGAATCTAATGGTTGGTAAATGAAACCACCCTTGTGCACAGACCCCACACTCCATTTCGTGTCACCCAAGGCCTGACACGGCGTGTCCAATCCAAGAAACTCAAAAACAACACACACAGTGCACTGTTAGTGCACTGTCTCGTGCACACGTGTACTTGTGTCGTGTGCACGACACAAGACACGAGCGAGTCTCGTGGTCATCCACATAGGTAGCCCACCTATAGGACTACCTCATAGGCCCATTGGCCAGTGTCCACAACGTGTCAGTATCGGACACGAGGCCCGTATCAGTGGCAATTAATTTAACAGTGCGCAGACAGTGCAAACACGTGCACGGCCGATTCCTCCTTCGACACGACACGGGGACACGTGGGACTTGACACACGGGATGTCAGTCATGGCCCCATGCTACGTGTCGAGTTTTGTGTCCATACAATACGTGTCGTGTCCGCTACAGATCCCGATAGGCAGGGGAGCACTGTAGCTGTGCGCGCGGTCGTGTGCACGCGCGTGTCCAAGCCATGAATCCGACACGAAACGACACTAAAAATACCACAGAAGATCAGGAACCAATAATCCATGATAAAACTATACTTCCTATTTAAAAACATCAAACAAACAAGATCGAAATGCCCTTTGAGGCATTTCGACAAACAGTTCAGACTAGGTCTGATACGTGTCCAGAACGGACACGAAACCTCTGATACCCGATACGAACCCTATCCAGATTCTTAGGGACCCTTAGGGCTACCTATTCATGAAAACAAAATGAAATTTCATGGAGTATTGAGTGAGTTACCTCTTGATGAAATTCAATGAAGAAAATCCTCTTTGTGAGCTCCTCTCTTAATGTCCCAATCAAATCAAAACATCCTCAAACTGAACCAAGGTTCCAATAACAGCAAGAACAATGATATTAGAATCTAATACAACTAGTTTGGGGGAAAAAGGACCTAAAATGGATTTATAATGAATTTCTAAAGATAGGAACTCACATCTTTCTTCTTGAAATAATTTTTCCTAGGGAAGGAGGCTAGCCCTAGATTTTAGGAGGGGTTTTATAGTGGAGGAATCCCAATGTGGATGGGGTGGCCGGCCATGATGGGCTAGGGATTAGGGTTTGGTAGTTTGGGCTTGCGCCATGTTACATAAGCTATGGTTGATTTGATTATTAAGGACTCTAAATCATAAGTCATGCCTTATGGCTTTCTAACTTCTATAGCTAAATAGGTTCTAATGACCAAACCATAGATTAGGCTAGGTTAGACTAGAGTCACAAATCCTAACCAAGCTCATACTAACTAGGGCTAGCTCCTAGGTTGATCTACATGGGTCCAAACTAGCCAAAATCAATCTAGTCCAAACAATTCCAAAATAATTCCTAAAAAATTCTATACATTCTAATTAATTCTAATAAATTTAAAATATCCCAAAAAATGACAAAAATATCCTCACACTAGAAATGTGGTAGTGACAGCGAATAAAGCTTTGAGCAACGGTGATCATTCACCCCAGCAGGCCATCTTCCATATTTCGCCTGTCATCTTCTTCGCTGCTGTGATTGCGAAATCTTTTTAGATTCTCGTAATATCATAACGATATCTTTTAGATCTTCGTTATACTTGTGCAACCTTCCTAGAAGTGTTGCATTGGAACATTGTTTTTACAATTGTTTCATATTCTCAGTTTTCCATTGAAAAATTGTGCCCCGGCACTAACACCTCTATTTATATAAGAGGTTAGGGTTGCTTGGGCACCATGCTAAGTCTCCTTATGGAAAAATTTAATCCTATCGAATCCTTCTCCATATATTTCCATATATATATCAAAATATTGTGGAAGTTTCAACAATTAATTCCAGATTTAATAATGGTTAATTAAACTACAAGTCCTAAATGAGCCTTACATGCCAGTGCACCCAATTGGTTTAGGTCCAATATATTTTGGTTGGATTTCTTTATGGCCTAGCTCGAATCAAGGCTCGTTAACCCTAACTAGCACCTACGGATTGGCACCTCCTGATGACATTTATTTTAATCCAATTGTTGCCAAAGCATAATTTGATCACTCATTGGACACACCCTGTTGTGTGTGACCGATTGGACTCTACAATACAATGACAACAAGTCCATGCTCAGATTGAACCGTAATTGAGCCAACCACTATCCAATAAATTATCTTTTCGGTAAACCTATCAGCTTTCCTGATCCAAAACACTTGTGGATCTTGGAAACATGTAAGTAGAGATCGATACCTATTAGTATGTCTCTACTATTATAAAAGAACTTCAAAACGGTTCAAGATTGTGCCGTCCAAGTCGTGTGTATATCACCAAATATTTAATTTAAAAAAAATTAAATAATGTAAAAAATTGTTGGATTTTTTTTTTTAATTTGTTATATATTCAACATGGAGAATCAAACTCAACCAAACAAGAAAAATATCTTCCACCTTAACCACATGAGTTAGAAGAGATATTTGACTATAATTGGATAATATTCTTATTATACGTTATTATACGTGCAAAGCACGTGTATTTACTAGAAACTATGCACGTGCACATACAGATGCATAAAAAAAATTTAAATTAGAACTTCGGATACATGTTTAGATAATATTATGTAGTTAGGTTAAATATATTTGTATTGAATATATTTTAATTAAAATTTGTTCTTTTTAGAACTTTGGATATATTTTAGATAATACCATATATTTAATTTAAATATAATTTAAATATTGAACATATTTTAATTAAAATTTGTTCTATGTAGAACTTTGGATATATGTTTAGATAATATCATGTAGTTAGTTTAAATATAGTTTTAATATTGAATATATTTTATTTTGAATTTATTATATATATGTGTCTATAGGATTTTGGATATATGTTTAAATAATTGTAAGAATTTTAAATTACTTTTATAGTTAGTTATAAGAATTTAACTATTTTTACGTGTGTATATACATAAGGCACGTAGCGTGTAGTTAATTATAAGGATTTAATTTTTTTTATTAATTAGTGCGTAATATACAAACGACTTGGGCGGCTCATTTTTTATTCGTTACCAAGCCGTATTATAATAGTAGAGATGTGTTTAGAGAATTATGTTCGATCTGCTTAGAACCCTTTTATGTACAGTTACCATATAATTTAGCCTCCCACGTGGATATGAATAGGGGTGAGCATGATTCCGTTCTGGACCGAGAATCGAACCGAATAAAAGATTCGGTTCGACTGAAAAAAATTTGATTCGAATTTGAAAATACTAAAATTCCTTATTCGGATTCGAATTTAGATTTCGGCTTCGGCACAAACCAAATAAGACTTAACGTTAACGTAGTTATATAACTATCTTCAATGTTTTACGTATTTAAAGATTAAAACTGTGTATACTTTTATATATTTTGAAAATAACAATTCTATGCAAGCGTTTTAAAGCTCAAATTTGGTAATTTAATAAATAGTTCAATTTTCGGTCCAACTTTAAAATACAACAAATGTAAGTATAAAAATTATAGTTATTAATATAATTTAACTATAATAATAACTTTGGTTATGGCGCATTAAACAATAAAATTGTCCAAACGGACAAATCGAATAAACCAAAACGATTATCATTCGGTTCTAATCCAATTATGACTAATTTCAATTTAATTTCGTTTTTTGGATTTTTTTAGAAGTTCAGTTTGTTTAGTTTTGATTATTTCGGTTGGGTTAAAAACAAATAAATCGAACATGATTCGATTTCAGTTATTGCTAATTTTTGTTCAATTTTGACTTTTGATTTTAGAAGTTCAGTTTATTCATTTTTGACAATTTTAGATTAGTTGAAACGAATAAACCGAACACTCACCCCAAGATATCGTCGGTCCACAGAACAGCCCCTTTAGAGCATCCACAGTGGTAACACTCCAAACCATACTCCAAATCACTTCAAACCATACTCCAATAATTGATTTTGGAGTATTTCCTTCATGTTGGTACACAATGGTATAGTCTAAATAAACACTCCAAATTGACAAGTGGCAACACTCCATTTGTTTTTCTCCTTATTTTTCTTTCATAATTGACAAGTGGCAACACTCCAAAAAAAGAATGAAGGAGAAAAGTAAATATGGTGGGCCCGCAAGTAATATAGCTCAACTAGTGGACTCTCCAAATTTGGAGAGTCTCTTAGCTTTCTATCATTTTTCAAGTGTGGATAATAGTCCATTGGAGCCATCAAGTGCTACAAAATTTGGCTAAAAGCCAAATATAGCACTTGAAAAGAGTCCCACTGTGGATGCTCTATTGCAAAATACGGACACCATGAACCAATTAAAAAGAGAGATTTGAAACGCTCAAACCGGTTCCCACGTCATCCCGCGTTGCCGAACCGAGAATGGCGGGAACAAGTTCCCCTCCTCAAACACCGAGCACCACCAATGAACTCTCTCGACGTCAGGGGGGAAAAAAATGCAACGTGGCGAACTCCCATTGGACGTTTTTCTGTGTTTCCCAGATCGTTGCGTCCTCAGCCGTCTCTTTCCTGGCATGTTCGTCTCTTTGATATACAAATCGGTTACGAACTTTTCTTTTCTTCTGATTCTTTCTTCTTCATCCCGATCTCGTTTTCTAGAGAGCGAGAAAGTCTCTCTCGCTCCTCCATTTGTAGAGAGAGAGAGAGTTCTTCTTCTCGATCCGTTCGTTCCTCCTCTTTCTCGCTGATCGATCGAGAGAGAAAGAGAGGGAGTGGAGAAGCGCTAGCAATGGCGGTGGTGTCTGCTCTGGCGAAGTACAAGCTGGTGTTCTTGGGGGACCAGTCCGTCGGGAAGACCAGCATCATCACTCGGTTCATGTACGACAAGTTCGACACCACTTACCAGGTCAATTCCGCTTCATTTTTCTTTTCCCTTGAATTTTGTACTTTTTTTTTATAAATTTAGATTCGTGATTTTGGATGATATTTGTGTTTGATCGCCATAAATTTGTAAGTTTGGGCGAAATCTGCGTTTGATTGCCTTAAATTCGTGATTTGGGATGATACTTGCATTTGATGTGAGGAAGTTGGCAGCTTTCACCGCCAGATCTTGGGTCCAGGATCCGTGATATGAGATCGCGGAATATCATTTAATAAATTTGAGATTATTTTGTAAAATTTTGGATCTAAGTTGTGATTTTTTTTTTTTTATTTGATTTGTAAAACTGATCTGGATCTCCCTAAATGAAATTGATATGCCATCCTTTGAACTTCAAATGAATTGTAAATACTAGTTATTTGATTGAGTATTAACTAATGGAGAATCCTTAGTTTGAACCCATGTCAACCTTGATGAGGTGATCATAGACGATAAATATCTAGAGATGCTGATACATTCGACACTGCAGATTGGACGCTATGCTCGTGCAACTTCGTGTCAGACACGTATCAGATATGAACAAGTACACTAAAATAAACTAGGAGGTGCCTAAATCAGTTTCCGTGAAGTCGTGTCCAAATCATGCCATGTGGAATTTGTGCCATAGCAACATAGGTTATGATGCTTAAGCTGAGACATCAAACATGAATTACGTTGGATGCAGTATTTCGGATATGATAGTAGGTTCCTGTTATGAGTTTTGCCTAATCGCAACATCAAACCTTTAAGGTTGGCATTTGTGATCACGCGGTTTATGAAGGTTCCTTAGTGGGGTTAGATTTTCAGCTCATATATTTGGTTTTAAACTCATAGCTTCACATATATAATGTATATTATATTGGATTGAGTTAGTGGATAACTAGATTAGGCTCATCCTTTTAGTACTACATTGCCAATTAAATTTTCTATGCAAATGGAATTATGTTAGCGATCTATGTCTAAACTTTACCAAGCTCTTTCCATAAGTGTATTGTGGCATTTTTTTATTATTTTTTGCTGCTTGTTATGGAGATATCCGTCTCTCCAAACTTTATTGTCATCTTAAGTGAGTATATATGGAAGCAAAATTATTTAGGTGATGCTTTCATGTAGAGAAGACGACATTCCAGGAGTGATGCGGAGATCACCGTTGATGAGCTCCTAAGGAGGTGAAGTGATCCAAGAACATGTTATTCATTTGGTGTGCTTCTTGATTAATGGGTTGAAGAAAATGGCCCTTTAAAAGTGAATTTGTGGCACATGTGTAGATAATGGTGAACGATGTTAATCATTTCATAGATAGCCAATTGGGTCATCTCGCGACAAGATCTCATCTAACAATCTTGTTGTAACTTTGTTGTGTGTGTGATCTATTTTCATGCATGAAGCATCTACTCTTGAATTCAGTCAGGCTAGAACACTTGAAGTGAGGCTTATGATTAGGTAAGGGTCTGGAAATAAATCACATCTCAATGGGTATGTTAACTAAGGGTGAAGAATATGGAAATGTACAATTGTAGATATTGGTATTGAGTATTACTGCTTTTGGCACCAGTATTAGATTTGTAGGTCGATGAAAACTTAAGCCCATGGACTTGTTGCTAAAATTGGAAGGTTCATCTTCGGTTTTGTCCTCACCCTTTCATTGGGAGGTAATCGGCGGAGATGGATATCAGAAGAGGGCGATCTAGCCAAGACTTGTGTGTCACATATGCCAATGATAGGAATTGATAGCAGATTGGGGGGAGGGGGGGGGGGGGGGGGGGGGGGGGGGTTCGTGGAGACTGCTTGGAAAAGAAAGTAGGAGTAGGTTTTGAGGAGGTAAAGGGTGGGGACGAAGGAGGGGCACTGGATAACTTTCATGCAATTAGTCCTTATTTGTTTCACTTTAAGCTATAGGTGCCACTAGCATATTTTCAGTATAGTCAGACAACCAAGTTGGATCTATATGACGCCATAAGTGAGTACCTGTGCAAAAGGGATAGCAGATATATATTTTCAGTGCTCTCTCCGCCTTTTTTGTTTGAAGTATGCTATTTTCCTAGCTATCTAGGAATGGATTCTGGATGGATAGGAGTATGAAAATGAATATTAAGGTTTATGATTAAGGAAATTAGAAAACATGTGTTCTTGTCTTAGAAAATCAAATTTTGAGCAATGAGCTAAGCATTATTGCCTAATTTTAAAGTTTCCTTTTGTGATAGATAATCCTGTAACAAATATGAATTAATTATCTTCACAAAGTTTTCTCATTGAATCAAGAAGACGAAGTTTATCTTAGAGAAAAACAGGAGAAAACGAGGGAGTGGAAAGATACTTAGGAAAACTCACATCTTGATTCATCCAAAAATCAATATTGAAATATTTCTCGCAGAATTTTAGCCTTTAAATCTAAAGTAAACACATACTTCAGAAAATGGTCCTCATTAGATGCTTATGTCATTGTTGTTGTTGATTTTTTTTCTTCTTTTTTCTATTTCTATTCTCCTTTCCCTTTTTTTTGTCCTCTTGGCAACAATATTCTGTGTATTGACCTGTTGTTGCTAAGGATATATACTCTTTATTTTTCTTACTCATAATATTTTTTCCTGTTCTATATTATGCAGGCTACAATTGGTATAGATTTTTTGTCAAAGACAATGTACCTAGAAGATCGCACAGTTCGCTTGCAGCTTTGGTAAGGTGTCTGTTTTCCTACTACATAGCAATACAATTTAATTTCTGCCATGTAGTCATTCTTCAAGTTAGAGAATCTGTTACAACTTCTAATAATATTTCCCTCGAAGAGGAGTCGTCGTCTTCTGAAGCATGACTGGGGTGTTTATATTTCTTTTCAAATGTAAGAAAATTACAGTGTATAGAATAGTCTAGTAGAAGAATGTACAAGTCAGTAACAAACCCTTTATCAAGATTTTTGGGTTCTATCCTTTTTATGCTCATCACTATAAGGGACATCACCTCCGTATTACTAGCTTCTACCATTTCATTTCTACAGCTGCATTCCATGTTAAGTTCCATAAGGTGAGATGGTAGTTATTTTCATAACATGTTTTATGAGAACAACCTAGAAATTTTAATTTAAAATAAATGAGCGAGTTCGAGATGTGTATTGTTGTCATAAATTGAGTTTTGAAGGTAAGGATGCTTTAAAGAAATTAAAACTGAAAATATTGTAGGTTGTTCATAGTGAGGTTTGGAAGTATATAGGAGATAATTAATGTGGTTAACTAATATATTTAACCAAATTTGAAGGATTGGAGCAATTGTTGATGAATGAAGTAGTATTTTAGTATCAATATACAAAATGAAGAGATATTTGTAAATTTGTACTAACTTGTCACGTCCGGTCCCAAAATATGCGGGACCGAGCCACGTGTCAATGGCCAGCTGATACGTATTAGGAAACTATCTAATCCAATAGATCTTCAAATAGTATCTACGTTGTAAATTTGTACGTGAACTCTAGTCCATACTAAGCATCAACATGCCACAGGTAAAAATCTAATCTCATCCACATATATGTAGCAAAATAATAGTCTGAATAAAAGTATTGAATAACCATGTACAAAATAACATATCCAGGTAACAAATCCTACTAATTAGGTGAAGACAAATCCACTGCTAAATAAACATATAACAAATGAAGAAAGTATGATAACTAGACTCAGCATCTGATATAATACCGAGTTCAAGGACGGAACCTACCCAATCTCATGTGTACACTGCCGGCAAGACATCCTCGTCCTCTATAGCAACGTCTGGACCAGATCCGTACTCCTTCGGGTAAACATGACCGCCTAAACCTGAAAAGGAAATCAACCCTCAGAGGGACGCAACAAGATACATGGAAGCATGCCAATATATAAATATAATATACACAAGTCCAGAGATACACTAACAATTACGTGAATGCATATGAAGATAACTTTCGCACGCAAGGACTCTCCGGATAAGAGTACATGGACAGCGAAACCCATCTGAGTCATTAACTGCTATCATAAAAATAAATAGTCCTTACGTCTAGTGATTGTCCTCCCTATCCAATGTCGTTATCCGAGTCAAATCCGAGTCAAATCCATGACACGTCCAGTCCATAGCTAATATGTCCAGTAAATATCTCTATGTAACAATAATAAGTACGAGCTACCGACATATGACCCGATCTTATTGATAATTAATTGGATGCGAGAGTACATGCCCTATCATGAGATATCATATATCCGTGTCATGTGTAAGCGTCTAGATCTTGCGAGATATCATAACATTTTTAATGTAGAGTAACGGTGGTCTACTATTATCTAGACCAAACGAATCATGGAATCGAAGTTTATCGTCGATCGCACTCGAGTTGCTCTCGGACGCACATATATGAAGATACAAGGACGTAACACTAATAAAAATATCTACTAACAGTACAGGAGAAATAATAAATATTATGTGGCACGAAATCTTACTTGGTTGCTAGTCGAAGAAGGGTCGATGTATTAGACACGATCGTGTCTGATGCAGATAAGCTCAACACCTTAAGTGGAACAAACATCTCCGGATGTTGAAACAAATATCACCACGGGTTTCGGAATACATCAGAAACAAAGATATACTATCCATAAGTCCAATTTGGACACAATGTAAAATAAGTTATTTCGAGGTCACGTGGGGTCCATAGGTGCCTATAGGGTACCCGAATTTATGGTCAAAATTGCATATTATACGTCTATCTGGACTATAACGACGATAAGCACCCATTCGTACTGTCAAAATTAAATTTCTTTGGATAGATTGCAAATGGCACGCCTGCGAGGAGTTGCAGGCCTATAGGACACCAAAAATGGGCGAAATTGGCAGGTGTCTACATTAAGCAAGTTATATGTCAAAATGAGGTAAAACGATACCACAAGTTCATTGGTAAGCTCATATTTGGAATTTAACGGCCGAATTGACGGAACAACATTCGTTCCAAGCGTTTCAACAAAAATTGTTCATCGCAAATGTCTAAATTTGGGTGTGGGTTAATGATTGAATTTTTCTATGAGATTTTATGGAGGCAGAGAGGGTTATGCCAGCAATGAATAGGCAAAGATGTTCGTGGACCGGAGTTGCGATGACGAAGACACGAGCCCGCGAAGTCGAAGTCTCAAGACTCAAATCAAAAAACAGTTTTTAAACACCAAACTTGGTGATCAATTTTATTTAATCAAACGACATAATTAACAGTTGAAATTTGATAGGAAGGAAAAGCTATATACCAGGATGGATACGAAATAACCGGATCAACGATCCAATAGTTGGATTGCACAAAGTAGGTGTGCAAAATCGCTACTCCTAAAAATAATTCCTGACTAAAAAAATAGTTTTGTGCACGGTTGTCGTTGGTTTCTTGGATTTGGACAACGTCTAGGGTGTCCAGATCAGGTCGGCTAGGACAGGCGAGCGCAAGGGCTCGTCGTAGGGTCCCGACGAATAGCTTTGGGAGGGGGGATACGCGGGAAAACTCGGTCGGTTGGGATTTCTGGTGAAGTTGGTGCGCACTGGTGCAGTCTGTTGCACCAATCGGTTCTTGGAATCAGGGCAACAACTTATTAAGTGCGGGCTCAAGGCAAGGCGTTGATTTGCTCGCTAGAGCGTCGGGCAAGCACATGTATTCAACGAAGTCTCGACGACAGTGGAGAGCTAGCAACTTTGAGTCATTGTGGAAGCAACTTTGATTCATCACGGAACTTTGAGTAATCGCGGAAGCAACTTTGAGTCATCATAAGAGCAACTTTGATTTGAAACAAATCGAATAACAATCTAAGGACGTAATGCCGTACTCTGATACCATTCTGTCACGTCCCGATTCCGGAGAATCGAAAACTAGCCACTAAACGCGATGTTGTACAAGTCTAGATTGTACTTGTACAAGGCAAAACTATTATAGTTCCTGGTATTTCTCAGAAAACAACGACATCGCAGCAGAACCAAGCAGATAAGTTGAAGTCACAACAAGATATGAAAAAATATCTCTTTATTGATATTTTCAATATATTACAAGACTTGCAGCTGAATATAGAGTTTACAACAGATTACATGGCTCTTGAATAGCCAACTGAATTACTTGCCATTTAGGCTTACAACCAAAACATGCTGACTGGCTTACAATGAACTTGCCGACTTGGCTTACAATCTCACTGGTACAACTGAATTACAATGTTCCATACATTATGTTCCGTATAGCAGAAGACATCGTCTTGCAAGAAGAGCTTCTGTACACCCATCCGATCCATCGATGCCAAGCATTGATCAAACGATTTCCCCATGCACCAACACTTGTAATGATGCCCACAAACGTAGGTCAGTACATTGTCGTGTACTGGTTAGCGATGTTGGCCCAACTCACATAAGAAGACAACACTAAGTAATCATGTGATAGGATCATTATTAAGAGTGACCTTTCTCGTTGCCTTAGGGTCAATTATAGTTCATATCCGACAAGAATGTAAAGCATGTATTTCTCATAGCAGCATAATGTAAAACATATATGTTATCACCCTTTGGTGATTCTTACCTACGATCATGTAGCCATTACTGTATATTTATAATACTTTGCCTGCATAAGACTTGTTAGAACAATATCATATTTATCATATTCATCACCGTTCAGGTAATTTTTACTAACAGTCGACATTTTTCGACATTTTTTCCTGTATATGATTTATAACTTACTCTGTCTGCATAAAATATCATTAGCATGCGACATGTCTATATGCGGGTCACTAACGATACGTCATCTCGGACTTGTGGTTAGACGGCTCCCCTTCAGCGGCAGGTAGCTAGTCAAATTCGGAAGGTTTTCGAATCACCGTGCTACTACTTTAGCACTGTGCTTCTACTTTAGCACACTAGTTCCCCCTAGGACAATCGAGTCCGAGGTCTTGGAGTTACCGTTCGCGGAACCAAACATTGTCGACAAGTTGTCCATGATCATGCAAGTATATGCAACTTATCTACGAAGAAAACATATAATGATGATAATGGAAATTAAGGAAATCGTGCCGCAGTTCCCATTCGTCTTGCCACATTTTCCTTTAGCCGACGCTCACATTACCATCTGCCTAATTCAAGGTCTTAGTGTTATCAACATTCTACAACAACACCGGTTAATAGAATGTGATTACTCAATCTTTTTTCTACATCTTTGACACCATACGTTCTTTCGGGTCATAACTCAAACATACTCACTGTCCAATTCTCGGGTCTTATTATCTATGTTACCATCGATTTATCGAGCTCAGGCTTGATATACTAACCGTCCAAGTATTTGGGACTTATTTCACCTATCATGTATTTCATTGCACATCACATAATTCATAAAATGATTCGCAACAGTTTTCGGATCATATGATTAATTATCGTTGATTATCTTTCTGGATTCCATACAAGATAACATTTAGCAACTCAACAAGTAATCATAGTATACAAATCATTTTTATTAAGCGTGAAGCTAAAGCATCTTCGAAGGACTTGCACTACTCATGTTTTTAAGATGGTTCCTGCCATGATCGCATAGCCTTTCGAGCGATCCTTCCGTATATTCTCAAGTCCACCCTTCATCGAACTAACCAGCCATCATAATGCACCGTGCGGGTCGAGGCACTACAGCTGGCCCTTATGATGGATGGACTCTTGAATCTTTACAGTACTCACAACTGTTACATGAGTGGTATGGGCCACTATACCATTCCATTGCCTGAACTCAAAAGTAAACCCCTTGTGGAATTTTCTCGCCTTTTCTTCTTCATTCTGAACCAATGAATGCTCAAATCCACTCTAGGGTCAAGTCTATCTACCCGTATTCATTCTCGGGTTATACCCAATGAAGTTATTCTAAACATACCCTCTAATCGATAAAATCCGTCCAACAATTCTTATGAGTCAATCATGAAGCCATCATATAAACTTTATCATTCCAACAACTAAATTTTCATATTTCACTTGCATAGTCGTAGCATCACATGCTTGATCCAACTTGTATCCTCATATCGTACTCAAATTGTGTCCATTCAATCGGGCCAACTATCCCAAGTCAGAATCCAACATCGCTACGTCAATAGTCTATTATTTACGATCTCTTTCCTTCGGTCTCTTCGCGACTTATATTCAATTTCCATATTTTCAGATCATCTGTACGGTCTGTACTCTTTAACCAATAAATAAGACAATTATGTAATCATATTTCTTCCAAAAGCATCCTTTATGAGTTTTCGCTAGCACCAATAAATAAGACAATTATGTAATCATATTTCTTCCGAAAGCATCTCTTAGCAATTCACGTTAACCATCAATATTCATTTTGCATCATCTCCTTGTGACTCAATAAGAAGATTTATTATTCGTGCACTGATTCCATGACTATGGCACCAATCATCTAGCATCCGTATATCGGTCATCTTAGTAATATGACATAACTCATGCAGCTAAGTCATAATCCAATAATTCTATATTCCACCAACTTGTTAGTTATGTGACTATGTTGTGAAAAGTGCGCTTAAGCGCCGCTTAAGCGAAAATTTGAATTTGGGCGCCTCTCTTAGGAAAATCTCGTCGAAGAAAGCAATCGTCGCTTAGGCGGCGCTTAATAGCGCCTCGTCTAGTGTTAGCCGCCGGAAAAAGCGTCTTGGATCAAAAAACTGAACAAAACAAAAATTGATCATGAAAAAATAGGAACTTTGGAGACTAAGATTTTATGTTTGATAGTATTTTGATGACTATGTAGTATGTATACATTGTGTGGCTTGTTGACTAGTTTGACCATGGTATTTTGATGACTATTTTGATGAATTTGCATTTTGATTATAGTATTTATATTGTTACTTTATTTGATTGATAATTGGTATTGTTATTCATGCATATACTAATAGGACTGAATGAAAAAATATTGAAATTTATGTGTATACAGAGTATTTTACATGTCGGAGGCTCCGTAGGTAAAAATAGGTGAAGTGCTAACGAAGCGTCGCTTAAGCACCGCTTAAGCGCGCTTAAGCGAGACGCCGGCTTCGTCGCCTCGCCTCGTCTCACCTCTCGCTTAATATAACATAGTGCGACAACATTATCCACCAACAAGGTCTATTACATATTGCTACACCTTGATATTTATTTGTATTCCCGCAGCCAGGGTCTTATAAGGAACATCTACTATGTTATGCAACAAGGGACAAGTGCTCATTTCTTTATGCCTCAAAATAGTGAAGGGTCATAACTTGTTAATTCAGGACACATCTAATTCTCTCAAGCACAACTGCACATGTGCTTAGGTCATCTATTTTCTCAAGTCCATTCTCTACTTTTGTGTTGCTGATGCAACTTTCTGTATCCTCTGAATCATTCGCAACTTCTCAATAAACTCCTAACATCACCATCATTTTGTCGATGTCCAACATGCAATTCCATCTACTCATTTCCGACATCATTCAATATTCGGTCTATATATTTGTTCTCCCAAAATCATTTGATATCAACACACCACCATCGTTACTGAACCTATAATCCTTTTACCCAACTGACTCAAGTCATTATCTAAATCTATAATTCGTACCATTCCCAACCAATGCATTCATTTCATATTTTTAATTTTTTATTACCCAACATAATGCTAACCATCAGAATCTCGTAACGAGTTATCCGAACTTAATTATCAAGGGACACGCCTAGCCGTCACATATCAATCGTAATCCAGCTACGACTCGATACTACCCCATACCTTACAGGTAAACATCACTATCACTATGAATAGGGTCAAGGGACATATTATCACAAAGCGGGTGGAGACATATACCACTCAGAACTCAAGCCATTCACGACACAATATTCCTCTTTCGCACTGATCCATCGTCCATTCTGGACTATACATCCTGCGGTAGCTCTACTGAGCACAAATACCAACCCAATTCCCTCGCATCTGAAACATAACCAAGCCAACACACATAAGCCAACTCCAAATTGTGTCGATTTTCATTCACTGAAGTTCATGCATATTTCTGTTCCAACATACCATGCCATCACCCACTACCGATTGCCACATAACAACCGACTTCTCTGAGTTTCACACTTAAGACATCAAGCACACATTACCAGCTTATTATTGCATCGAATCATTGTTGTTTTGTTTTGGTATCATTGAGAATTTAATACATCACACACATTATAGCCCACATATTTAGACTTATTGTATAGAACACCCAGTGAGCGGCCAGGAGGATCAACAGATTTTCAGTCAAGGAAGCAACTTAGAATAATTTGGAAGCAACATTGAATAATCGCGGATGTATTTTGAGTCATCATGGAAGCAACTTTGATTCATTACGGAACTTTGAGTAATCGTGGAAGCAACTTTAAGTCATCATAAGAGCAACTTTGGTTTGAAACAAATCGAATAAGAATTCAAGGACGTAAAGCCGTGCTCTTATACCATTCTGTCACGCTCCGATTCCAAAGAATCAAAAACTAGCCACTAAACGTGATGTCGTACAAGTCTAGATTGTACTGGTACAAGGCAAAATTATTACAGTTCCTGGTATTTCTCAGAAAACAACAACATCGCAGCGGAATCAAGCATATAACTTGATGTCACAACAAGATATGAAGAAATATGCCTCTTTCTTGATAATTTCAACAGATTACAAGACTTGTAGCTGAATACAGAGTTTACAACATATTACAATTGCTCTTGAATAGCCAACTCAATTACTTGTCATTTAGGCTTACAACCAAAACATGCTAACTGGCTTACAATGAACTTGTCGACTTGGCTTACAATCTCACTGGTACAACTGAATTACAATGTTCCATACATTATGTCCCGTATAGCAGAAGACATCATCTTGCGAGAAGAGCTTCTGCACACCCATCCGATCCATCGATGCCAAGCATTGATCAAACAATGTTTCCCATGCACGAGCACCTGTAATGATGCCCACAAATGTGGGTCAATACATTGCCATGCACTGATTAGCGTTGCTGGCCCAACTCACCTAAGAAGACAACACTAAGTAATCATGTGATAGGAGCATTATTAAGAGTGGTCTTTCTCGTTGCCTTATGGTCAATTATAGTTCATATCCGACAATAATGTAAAGCAAGTAGTTCTTATAGCAGCATAGTGTAAAACATATATGTTATCACCCTTTGGTAATTATTACCTACGGTCATGTAGCCATTACTGTACATTTATAATACTTATTTTGCCTGCATAAGACATTGTTAGAACAATATTATATTTATCATATTCGTCACCATTCATGTGATTCTTACGAACAACCGACATCTTTTCCTGTATACGATTTATAACTCTGTCTGCATAAAATATTATTAGCATGCGACATGTCTATATGTGGGTTACTGATGACACGTCATCTCGGACTAGTGCTTAGAAGGCTCCCCTTCAACGTCGAGTAGCTAGCCAAATCCGGAAGGTTTCGAATTACCGTGCTACTACTTCAGTACTGTGCTTCTACTTCAGCACACTAGTTCCCCCAAGACAAACGGATCCGAGGCCTTAGAGTTACCGTTTGCGGAACCAAACCTTGTCGACAAGTTGTTCATGACCATGCAAGTATATGCCACTTAGTTATGGAGAAAACATATAATGCATGATAATAAAAATTAAGAAAATTGCACCACAGTTCCCATTCGTCTTGCCATATTTTCCTTGAGCCGACGCTCACATTACCATCTGCCTAATCCAGGGTCTTAGTGCAATCAACATTCTACAACAACACCGGTTAATATAATGTGATTACTCAATCTTTTTTCCACATCTTTGCTACCATACGTTCTTTCGGGTCATAACTCAAACATACTCACTGCCCAGTTCTCGGGTCTTATTATCTGTGTTACCATCTATTTATCGAGCTCAGGCTCGATATACTAACCGTCCAAGTATTTGGAACTTTTGTTTCACCTATCATTTTGCAATTCAACCAGTAATCATAGCATACAAATCATTTTTATTAAGCATGAAGCTAAAGAATCTTCGAAGGACTTGCACTACTCACATTTTTAAGACGGTTCTTGCCACGATCGCATAGCCTTCTGAGCGATCCTTCCGTATATTCTCAAGTCCAACAAGGCTTCATCGAACTAACCAGCCATCATAATGCACCGTGCGGGTCGAGGCACTACAGCTGGTCCCTCACGATGGATGGACTCTTGAATCTTTGTAGTACTCACAACTGTTACATGAGTGGTATGGGCCACTATGCCAGTCCGCTACCTAAATTCAAAAGTAAGCCCCTTGTGAAATTTTCTCGCCTTTTCTTCTTCATTCTGAACCAATGAAGGCTCAAACCTACTCAATCGGCTAAACTCTGCATCATATTCGTCTACTGTTATAGTGGCCTGGCTTAGATGAGTGTTCCTGAAGCTCAAATAAGACTCCAGGGAAGAAAACTATCCAGGGAGAGTGATTGACATTAAGAAAAAGAAATCTAGATTTTCAGTGTTCATCAAAATTGAGAGATCATTAACTACAATATCAGGATAGTTTCCTCTTAGGTTGTTTTTGGGGACATATTGTAATATTGTTTTGAATTCCACTACTTAGGAATTTTATTCCCAAACATAACGTTCATGGGATTTATATTACTGTTGGTATAATATAAAAAGTTCCCTAGAATATAAAATTCATATGTTTGGTACTATGAGTAATTCCTAGGAATATGATAATACTAATTATAATTATGTAAATATAGTGGTTTTTCCTTTATATTTAAAGTTCGTATGTGGTACTCTAGTTAGTTTTGATACTAGGTTATCTCCTTTCATACTGGATTCAATTCTTGTCCATGCAATGAGATTTACATGTATTAGAATAACTCTTCTACTAATCACATTAATTAATAGGTAAATATTAATGATTATTTTTCATAATCATTCATATTGTTTTTCATATTAGTTAGTTAAGTATTGTTAGGAATGCAGTCTGACTTGAAACAGAGCTGTCCCATGATGTGCGATATTGAATTGGGCCCATATACTTTAAAAGAGAATTCTCATGTAAGGCCTGAACCAATTCTAATTATCTATACCTGATGATCCCATCACCCACCCGATGTAGGACTAAATTACCAACTCCATTGTCAACCCTTTTTGAGCGCTCAACCGAAAACGAGATACAATCCAACAATCTCCACCTTAGCTCGTTTCCGCTAGCCGAATAACCCTAGCACCCTTGCTACATTTGTCCGTTCTCGCTAGCCGAACAACCTTAGCACCCCTGCTACATTTTGTTCGTTTCCGCCAGCCGAACAACCTTAGCACTCCTGCTACCTTTATTCATTTCCGCCAGTCGAACACCCAGGAGATCCAACATATTGTCATCTCGATCCGATCGACCACATAAACAAACCGACACGTTCATCCACACCACCATTGTGTGCCAATAACGTCTTGCTTCACCTTGGGCGCGTCAAACCCACCTTTGAAACCAATCCGTGTAGTTGCTTCCAACTTCACCTTGAGAAGAGAGCCCGTATACCCGTGTATACGCATTGGACGTCCAATACCATCTGTTTCAAACCAATTAGAGCCGCCCTAACAAGTCCTCGTAACCATGGGCTCTGATACCACTTGTTGGGAACGCGGTGTGACTGTTGGGCGCGTGCGGAAGCATTTGCTAACTCACCTGATCAAAACCAACCTCCGTCTCACGGACACCAAGTACAAGATGAAGACAAGTATATGGCGGTGACGTACATCACCTGGACAAATCCCAACTTTTAGTAACTCAGATGAAATTACAAGATTGACAGAACTCTGAACCATTTGCCCTAATAGGTTCAACCCCCTCACCACTCTCAAGAAGAAAAACAGAAGATTACAATTGAGATCACTCACCAACCTGTAGCAATCTCCCTAACCGAAGTTGACGACTCCTCGATTAGATCTTCTTCTTCCTTCTGTGTTGGATGGCGAAGTCCTAAGAGCAAAGTATGAACTTTCTCTTAGATTTCCTTGTAGACGAGCACCCCGAATCTCCACTTTGTGTCTGTGCTTTTTGCCTCCACCCTCACCCTATATATATAAGATAAGAAAATCATATTCTAGTCACAATAGGATTTCCTAAATAGGAATGAAATAGAAATCCTATTATGCCTAAAATATTTCATCAATATTCTATTTTAAATCATAATAGGATTTCCTAAAACAAGAATCCTATTATATCTAAAATAGCACAACACCAATTATGGACATCCAAATGTAATCAAATCAAATATTTAACTAGTTTGCTTCCACAAATATGTTGTTACCAAATCCAGACTGGACTCCAACAATCTCCTCCTCCAGTCGGATGAGAGGGTGTTAACCCCATGGCTGTTCAATTGGACTCCATGTCTGTCGTCCCATGACAGAATACCTGCTCCGCCATGTCACTGATTTTCAATCTTTCGAGTTGCTTTGCATCTTCCTTCCTCTCCAGCTCCTTGACCGTCACTACGACACTAGTTGTCATGCGTAGCACCTTCTGCACTATCGGGATCCTGCCGATATCAATAACACTACCAAGAACGAAGTCCCTGACGATCAGCCTTACCGTAAGTCTCGGCTGTCTGTCCCTGACTTCCGTCTTCCACCAGAAGTGTTAACATTCCGACGAGCTTTTTTACCCTTGGCTGGCCCAACCAAGCGGGCGGTGCGATTCTCACGAGATTCGAACTCCTGAACCAGCCCACCTTCGTGTCCGAACTTGAAGCTCCCCTATACACATGCATCCTCGAGCAGAACATCACGCACTATGCATGCCGTCGATGACCCACAGCTTCCCCTGAACTATGTGAATGATGATGCTCCCGCCTCAGATTGAGTTTGCTGCAAACCTTGGTCTCCTTCCTGACTTCGAACTGCTGAAACCGATGTCGCTCCGTGAATCTTTGGCAAACCACTTGTCGCCAAAATTGGATCCGTAGAGCAATTTCCACCTGGAGACCGACCATTTGTCATGGGACTGACAGACTGACCCTCAATCTTTGACTCATCACCATCTGTCGCTTTGTCTCGATGAACCGAATCCTCTATAACCCTCAAAATTAGAAGACCCTCCTCAGCAAGTTCCCGATGATCCACCTCCTGTCGAACACCCCTTGAGCCTCCATCCGGTGTCTGTGGTCTGCCTGTACAGCTCAGCGACTTGAGCCTGTACATGTCACAACACAAATCTTTCCGAGATAGCTGTTGGGAACCCTTCGTAAGCATCCAATTTTTGTTTCCAAACAGACTGCGACAGCTATCATCTGCCAGTCTTCCTACCAAAACCAAGTTGTAGCGCAAACTCGGTACATGTCGCACACTCCTGAGGACGAGCTTCTTACCAAACTCCGTCGTCAAGTGCACATCAACGATGCCTACAACTGCAGCCGTCCCCTTGTCACCCATCTTTACACGTCCAAACCTGCCGCCGCGGTATGACGTGAAGATCCTCCTATGTGGAGTAGCGTGATACGACGCCCCCGTGTCCATGACCCAGTCACCATCATGACATGCCACAAGGTTCCTCTGCGTCGGCCTCTGCGATGATGATATCTCCAAACGTCGTGAGATTCTCCTGATCGTCCTTGCCTTTGGCCTTCTCAGCTTTGAGCTTCATGAAGTTCCTCTTGATATGACCCCTTTCGTCACAGTGATAGCAGCCCTCCTTGCGGTCCACAATCGCAAGATCCCGAGAACTCTCCCATGTCCTCGCCTATGACCTGGGTCTTCCTTTTCCGTAGGAAACCACTAGAGCGGACTCCTGCGACGATTCCACTAGCTTGCACAGGACCTCCTCATTCAACAAGCTACTTTTGACTGCCTCCATCGTGACAACTCCATCAGGCACGGAGTTGTTCACCGACACCACCAACGTCTCTCAGCTTTCCGACAGAGAATTCAAGAGCAATAGGGCTTGAAGCTCATCATCAATCACCATCTTCATGCAGACAGCTGATTGATGATACCCTGAACCTCGTTCAGATGTTGTGCCACTGGGGCACCCTCTGTGTACTTCGAGTTGACGAGTTGGTGAATAAGAAACGCCTTATTGCCAGCTGTCTTCCTTTCGTACAGCGAATGTAGCTTCTCCCATAATGCTTTTGTCGAACTCTCCATGTACACGTGGTGAAACACCGAATCATCCAACCATTGGCGGATGAATCCAACGGCCTTCCGATCCAGTCGTTTCCTGCCTTCAGCAACTTTGTCCATTGGCTTTACGCTGTCGCCCTCCAACGGACCATGCAAGTCCTTGCACCAGAGTAGATCCTCCATCCTTGGCTTCCAAATCGTCCAGTTTTTCCCTATGAGGGTGATCATACAAGTGTTCATCTGCTCCGTAGACATAGTTGCCAGAACCTCCAAAGTTTTAATACCAATTGTTGGACGCGTGCGGAAACGTTTGCCAACCCACCTGATCAAAACCAACCCCCGTCTAACGGACACCAAGCACAAGATGAAAACAAGTATATGACGGTGACGTACGTCACCTGGACAAATTTCACCTTTAATAACTCAGATGAAATTACAAGATTGACAGAACTCACGTTGAACCCTTTGCCCTAATAGGTTCAACCCCCTCACCACTCTCAAGAAGAAAAACAGAAGATTACAATTGAGATCACTCATCAACCCGTAGCAATCTTCCTAACCGAAGTTGACGACTCCTCGATTAGATCTTCTTCTTCCTTCTGTCTTGGATGACGAAGTCTTAAGAGCAAAGTATGGACTTTCTTTTAGATTTCCTTGTGGACGAGCACCCCGAATCTCTACTTTGTGCCTGTGCTTTGTGCCTCCACCCTCACCCCATATATATATGATGAGAAAATCATATTCTCGTCATAATAGGATTTTCTAAATAGGAATAAAATAGGAATCCTATTATACCTAAAATATTCCATCAACATCCTATTTTAAATCATAATAGGATTTCCTAAAATAAGAATCCTATTATATCTAAAATAGCACAACAAATATGGACATCCAAACCTAATCAAATCAAATATTTAACTAGATTTGGATTCCACAAATATATTGTTACCAAATCCAGACTGGACTCCAGCCGTGATCCGAACCGAAGTTGGCCCATGAGGTGCGATATTGAATTGGGCCCATATGCCTTAAAAAAGAATTATCATGTAAGGCCGGAATCAATTCCAATTATCTACACCTCATGATCCCATCACCTACCTGGTGTGGGACTAAATTACCAACTTCATTGTCACCTCCTTTTTGAACGCTCAACTGGAAACGAGATACAATCCAACAAGTATTAGTATTAATCATGTACAATTACATAAATAACTAAAAAGTAAATAAGCCATTAATATAATAGTAACAAATAAACACATCATATTAATTAACATATTGTTTACTAAAATAATTCATATTAGTTAAATTACAATAAAAATAATAATAAATGTTAATAAATAAATAAATAACATAGTAATTAGTTAGTTAATTGATATTATCTAAAGAAATAATTATTAAATAGGTTATTAATGTAATCTCATTAGTTAATTATTTATTAAATTATACTAACTATGTTATGTATTAAAGAACTAACTTATATAATATAATAATAATAATTAATTAATTAATTAGGATTTTGTCAATACCTTAACAAGTACTCATATAATATTAGTTAATTAGTAAATATTGGTTTTTGTTTTAAAGTAGAGAGAGATTCGGGAGAGAAAGTACAGAGTAATAATTCCTTTCTCAACTTCACCTATCATTCCATTCTCATGGGAAATAAACAATACCAGCCTGTTTGAGAGGGAATAGGTTCCCACATTTTGTGGGAAAATTGCATTCCTGGAACTAAGAATGCATGGGTAAAAAAATTTATTACACGAAATAAACATGTCAATTATTTTCTCACGGTCAGGTTTTATGAGATTTCAGAAAAAGTTTGCACACCAAATGCACCCTTGATATAGTATATTTAGCTGATAAAGACCTCTAGAGTTATAATATGATGCAATACATTGTTTTATCACTGAAAGTATTACTGCTGCATTTTTATCAATTATAATTGTATTGTTGTATCTTATTGCAGGGATACCGCAGGACAGGAGAGGTTTAGGAGTCTTATTCCAAGCTACATTAGAGACTCTTCTGTTGCAGTAATTGTTTATGATGTAGCTAGTAAGTGTTTACTATTCTCGGATTATTTTATAAAAGGTCAAGAAACCTTTGAATTGATTTTGTTAATGAACAGTATTCAACTTTTCATGAAAATATATAATTCTCAAGGGACATCCAAGCAAACAAATGGTCCAAGATACAGAATCAATACTTGTTGGTAAATAGGGATTAGGAACCTGAGCAGCATTATATTCTAAAACCCTCAGGCTTTGAAGCATTTTACTATGAAAGTATCTTCTTTTCTTGCAATATATTGATGCCCTTAGTGTAGCGCAAAGTGTAGTATGATCTTCTTCAAGTGACCTGTAAATCCTTCTCTTGCCTTGTAGTAGAATAGCTAAGAGATTCTGGTAATTGAAAATATATAAATATACCTGGGACTGAACTAAGTTATCCCAATTCATATTGTTGGCATATTTGGTAATAGCATTGATGGCTTGATCTCCTTTGGATCTGACATGAACAACAGATGATGATCAAACTCCAAGTTTATGATCAGAGTTCCCACGAAGTTTATCTTGAATTTTGGATTTCCACAATAAAAAAAGATGATGCAAGTTGGGTCAATTCCTGAAATTTCAAATCCTGCTAATTCTTATTCTAGATCTAGTGAAAATATTGATGATGTTGCTACTTGAAACAAAACATTTGAATGTTTTGAACTTGCTTAGTTGATGTGCTCTCATCGACGACCTTCAACTTATCCGAGTAATGCATGCCATCACAGTGGACCATAGGGTGACGACACGAATGTCGACATGCCTTGTATCCTTTGAATCCATAATTACTTAAACTAGGATATCAATTTAATTTCTCCATCTGTTTCACAGATCGGCAATCGTTTTTGAATACTTCAAGATGGATTGAGGAAGTGCGCACAGAGCGAGGTGGTGATGTCATCATAGTCCTTGTCGGAAACAAAACAGATCTTGTCGATAAAAGGTTATGGATGTGTAATGTCATCTTTTCTTTTATACATTTAAACTGATATATTGACTCTCATGTTGTATTCATTTTCTTTGTAGTCTTCTTTTTCATATATGAAAATCTTTAGATCTACTTTGTAATTTATGTTGGTACTTTTCTGTTGATAGCTACATAACAACTAGATACATGATCTATTATTAGTTGGTTCATCTAACTATTCATGCAAAATGATTATCATCTGCATTAAACTTTTTACCAATGAAATATAAGGTCCTGTGATTCATGGAAGAATGATAAACAGTATTACTTTTTTTAGCATCCTTTATATTTCAAATAATTATACTTACAAGTGATCTATTCCGTAAAGCATTTTAAGCACATAGTTTTGATGAAGTATATTAAAATTTTATTTCATGAGGAGTGTTTTTGGCTTTTGCAGTGGCAAACTGGTCATGATTTGGATCATATCCTTCAGGATCTACAAGTTCCATTTTGATTTGCAGGATTCATATGCGGATGAAAAGTTACTTAATAGACTATACTTTGAATGATAAATTTTTGGATCTGGATTTGGGTTATGAATTATTTTCAAAAAAGAAAATGAAATTTTATGTAGGGACTACTAGGAAGTTATAAGATATAAAGTCTACCTGAAAATGAATGGAATGCACTTATGATTAAGCGGCTAAGGGACAGTTTGGATTGTAGTTCCAGTTCATCCGGGACTCCATTTGTACAAAAAGGAAGGAGCGAGCTGAACATGTTTCATTCTGAATGGACATTTTTCCAAATGTGACATTCATTTCAAGGCTCAAATGGGCGTTTTCGAAAAGCTAGCCTAACGAGTGTTCCGGAAATGGGTGTTTGAGCAAAAGAGAGAAAACATAACTACAATCCAAACCGGCCCTAAGCCATATACGTATGACCATTGGGCAAGGATCCTGGATTCACTAACTAGTACCAGTTAGGAATTGGATCTGTTTCTAAGAGTCATACCAAAACTATTAGATGTGTTCTTAGGATTCAGATTGAACTTTCAAGTTTCAACTTTATGTACACCTAATATATATGTGGACAAAGATAGTTGGTGCCTAACTTAAACGTGGATGTACCATTGTATTTATATGGTTTTACATATCAACTATTATTTCAATTAAGGATAAACATGATTGCCTTAAGACCCACTGGAATGTTCCTAAGATGGCCAGATTTAGGCAGCCTTTTATGAGCATACTCTCCTATGCATAACTAGGCATAAAACTCAAGTTTCGCTTGCCCGCCCCAATTTACATGATGTCAATCTAACATGATATTACAGAGGATTCAACTGTTAATAGTATTTTTCTAGTTTCATCAATTATTTTTATTAGAGGTCCTGTTGTTTGACATATTTGCCTTCCTGTTTTGCAGACAAGTTTCAATTGAAGAAGGAGAAGCAAAATCTCGTGAACTTGGAGTCATGTTTATAGAGACTAGTGCCAAGGCAGGGTTCAACATCAAGGTATCGAACATGTTTATTTCTTTTCCAATTTCTCCATGTTTATTTCTTTTCCAATTTCTCCAATCCATTCATGTCAATTCCATGGTGACTGTTTCTGCAAGCTCTAAAGTGTACCTGTACCAAATAAAATGCAGCCACTATTCCGTAAGATTGCTGCAGCATTGCCGGGGATGGAGAACCTCTCTTCGACAAAACAGGAAGACATGGTTGATGTAAATCTGAAGCCCACAGTCAGCTCATCTCATACTGAGCAGCAATCAGGTGGCTGTGCCTGCTAGGGAACGTGCGGAAATGCTTAGGAGCAAATCATTAATAGAGTGCTTTTAGTTGTTCAATGCTGTCAGTGCAGGAGGAATCTTCGTCAATTGATTGCCCATGTCCATTATGTTAGGATACTATTGCTAGTTCACAGTTTCCAGCATCACTTGTTATTTTCTTTTTTTTTTTGGTTTTTTTTGTTGTTGTGGAAAGTGTATAATTGATGGTCTATTTTTTTGTTTGCTTTGCACTTCAATGTTTTGTTCTGACATTATATGAATTTGATAGTATTAAGTGTTGCATTTTTCATTTATTGAAGGTTGGCAGGACAGTCTTTGGCATCTTCTTGTGACGTAAGTTGCTGTCTTCTGTTCAATGGTTCAAGTTTTTACAGTATCTCTTCAATTTCATTACTCGAGCATTTCCTTGTTTTACTTGCATGGAAAACATCATCGACATTATTCAATTTGTGGAGTCTGTTTCTGCTTGTTGGTCCCTAAAATCTGTAAATTGATAATAGTATGACTGGACAATCAATAGGATATCTGTGGAACTTCAGTAGAGAAGAAGTATAGCGGTCACGCCCCAGTCCCAAATACGCGGGACCGAGCCACGTGGTATTGGCCAGCTACGTATTCAATCAGTCTAGTCCGACTAAAATACGTATAAGCTGTTCGAAATGGTGTACCTATCACTGCATCAACTCTATATCTCAATCCAAGTAACAAAAACCTAAGAAAGGAAAATATGAATACTAGTCTGCAATCCAATAATCATACTTGTCCGAATAAATTCGGAAAGATAATATGAATTTATAAATACTAGGCTACTCAACAGATACAAATAACAGTAAATGAAACATATAACTCTGAAAGATTGAATACATGTAATGAAATGAATACCATCAACAATCCAGCAAGACGCTCAACAAAACCTACTCAACCAAACTGGAAGGAAACCAGGTCCTCAGAGGGATGCAACAAGGTACATAATATACAGGCCAAGTGTACGACAGTAATGAATGAATAAATAAAGTATAGTAAGACTGATAAAGTGGGTGAATCTAACATAACCAACTAATATGAAAAATACAATTTGAGAACATCACTCGAACACACAGGCTGTCTGTCACGCCCCAGAACCAGAATACTGGAGAGCGGGGGAATGACTCAGCCAGCTACATATTACGGGTAGATGAATACCGTATAATACGATCAATGTTGTCTAACCAGACGAGGGGGTGCATACTTCATGAAAGTCTCACTATGGTCACTTCACATCTATTGTCTCAATCATTCAAACAAGAAGCAGTAATAGAGAACATGTAAGATAAAGCAGTAAGGCGTCCCAAACGCTCTGTCAAAATGTTCTTGATATCTGGCTTTACAAAACATAGCCAGATTGATGTAGCAAAAGTATACACAATTGTTATCAGCTGCAGTCTGACTTTAGTTACAATTATGTAAAAAGTAAGTACAAGACAATCCGACTAACATGTCGGTGCCAAATGGCTAAGTATAAAGTAAGTGACAAAAACGAGCGGTGAAGTAAGGGACCCACTCGAGTCCTCCTGCGATCATCCCTCTAGTGTTGACCATCTTGAAGGTAGAAGTAAGCTGGATCCTCGGGGACCGGCTCTAAATCTGGCCATGCAAAACCAGAGAGGTTAGACCTCTAATAGCAAGTACCACAAGGAAGCACGACATGAGAACTAAAACCAGTAAGTAAGAGAATATAATAATAGGTCTCTGCTTTCCACTAGGATTCACATCACATCACGACACTTCGAACCAACCTCCCAACCAAACAAGGACAGAAGTTGGCCCGTCATGTCCTGATATTCTGATCATCCCAGTTAGGTAACAGAGTAGGTACAGTACACAAACAAATCATCTTGAACGGCCAATCAATTCCTACGGCTTGCTATGGTGAGTCCCAAGTTATCTTGGAATAATGCAATTAGGGATTCCTCAGTTCTTACTATGTGCAAGCAAGGCTAGTCTATCCAGAGAATCATGTGCGCCATGCATGAATTAGACGAGTCCTAGCAGGACGCCCGTCAATATACAATATACAATAATAATATAAGCAGATACTGTTTCCTGTCCGTGTGGCAGATTTACAGTATCTGTGGGAACCAGCCGGCCCGTCGGATACTACTCGTCCCAAGGGGGCTGCCATGTAAGAACTCGAGAATCCATTCTCTCCATGCAATCATTATTTTATTTAACTTAATAGTCCCTACGTTGAGTGAAATCCCATGCCGTGGATCATGGTCATTCAAATGAGTACTTTCGTACGGGGTACGATATGCACAACTCTACAACGATACCAGTGCGGTTAGGTTGCAGGTCTTACATAGCGTAATGCAACAATCAAATCTAACCACGATAATCATGCCTTGACCATAAAGTACATATGCTTCTTTTGTAGAAATTAAATAAATAAATAGATTGAAACCTGCATGTGCATGTATGTCAATATTCGGGATCAGCCAGTCGATTACAATAGTTCATAACATGAACGTGTCTCATTTATTTAATTTAATAAGACGACTAGCCAGCCTCTTAGTTCCAACTAGGAACGCATGATTAATTTAGTCAAGATAACCATCATTATCAATGGTGACAAGGCATGAAAGTCAACTAATATTCAGTGGGGTCGAGTCTACAACTCTCAGGGTTTAATTCCAGTCAATCGGGGTATCTATAACTCAATTCACGACACATGGTACATCCCACGTAACAATCCATATTTAACAAAAATATTAACATATCATGATTATATCAAGTTTGTGCCAAAAGGCGTAAGGATATAAAATGGACGTTAAATATCTAATAAAATATCAATATACAGGGCTATAGAAGATCCAGGGTAAGCAGGCTACTCTCATGTCAGCCTACGCTCATGTCAGCGTACGCTCAGGTCAAGCTACGCTCAAGCTAGAGTACGCTCAGGTCATGCTAGCGTATGGACTCCATACGACTCCTCTTCAAGGCAGCGTATGGACTCCACACGACTCCTTACTATCCACGTGAGCGTACGCAAGTCATACGCTCCCAAAAGGTAGCGTATGAACTCCATACGACTCCTGACCATCCAAGTCAGCATATGCAAGTCATACGCTCCCAAAAGGTAGCGTATGAACTCCATACGACTCCTGACCATCCAAGTCAGCGTATGCAAGTCATACGCTCCCAAAAGGCAGCGTATGGATTCCATACGACTCCTGACCATCCAAGTCAGCGTATGCAAGTCATACGCTCCTAAAAGGCAGCGTATGGACTCCATACGACATACGCTTCCAAAAGGCAGCGTATGCAAGACACACGCTTCCTAAAAAGGCAGCGTATGGACTCCATACTGCGCTGCGCTAAAGAGCGCGTACAGCTCAGTGACGCAAGCTAAAAAGCTAGCGTACACTGCTCACTGTCTTCTCCAAACAGCAAGAACTCCATGGTTGCATCCCAAAGCTTCAAAAGTCCATAACTTGGTCAAACAAGTCCAAATCCAACTTTCCAAAGATCAAAATTGGGTAGAATAAAATTCTCTACAACATAGAACCATCAAAACTTGAAAACAAAGAAGTTTGATAGATCAAAACCACCAAACTTCGAAAATAACTTATTTCTAGATCTACAAAAATTAAGACTTCGAAATGAAAAATGCCAAGTTCTAAACTCTCTTAGGATCTCGAGAGGAAGGCAAATGAACTATAAAAACATGGGTTCTCATGGAAAGCAAGTTGTACTTGCCTACGGTTTGGTAGGTGGAGAGAGTAATGAAGAAGAAGAAGAGGAGTAATGGTGAGAATGTGAGTTTATGAGGAGAAAGAAAGAGATGGGGGCTTTAAATAGAAAATGGGTGGTAGGTGGGAGTTGGGCCGGGTCCAATGGGTCGGGTTGTAGGGGATCCAACCAAGGCTAACCCGAACCCAAATAAGCAAGACTAAGGCAGGGAATAAAAGCAGGAAATAAAGTGCAGAAATAAAATTGCAGAAATATAATTGCAGGAAATAAATTAACATAAAAATTTAAAGAGCAGATTAATTGATTAACATAAAATTAAAGGAATTTAAATACAGGATAATACATGATAAATATTAAATAAATACACATGAGTTGTACATGTATAAAAATACGCATTCCGGGAACGGGGAGTGACACTGTCACGGTGTAATCCGGAGATCTAGTATGGAACTCTGGTAACTATAAAAAATTCGCAGTTCCGATAAGGAGCTGTGGTAATTATGAATATCCGAGGCTCTGGGTAAGAGGCAACGATACCAATGTGGGAAAGTAGCCCAAGCGCACGGTGTATGTTCTCCCCGCCCATGTGACTTCACGAGTCGTATCCATGAGACGCTCGGCCAGAACCTTTAGCTAGAACAACGAGTCATAATCGATATTAACAGTGCAAGTACATCAATGTCATCGACCTAGAAATCAGACATGGATTCCGTATATCAAGATGTAATCAAATACCATAATCCGTCAATAAAGTGTCACATGAACATGTCCTAGGGTCAGAGTGTACCCTGCAACGAAGTGTCGCGGTAACGCAAATGTGAATATTTAGTATCGATACCCGATAGCGCTAACGTCCATCAGCACCCGAATGTGATTCGGATGCGAAGTACCGAACACGGTCCTAGGTGTTGTAACAACATATTCAAGCAGATATTTAAAAGCTAAAAATTGTAAACTGAAGTACAAGATTGGCAAGGTACACTTGCCTGGAGTTGTCCGAACAGTGCTGAGACTGCAGTACCAAAGTCTAACCCACTATCCATGAGCCAATGAACCATACTCCATGTAAAAATGTATCAACCCAAATCACAAACAAATATATATCACACTCTAAGAAACACATATGACTATAACTCCCACCTAGAGAGCTTGGGTCGTTCTAGTTGCATATTATCTCATGTTATCTAAGACACTTGTAATTATATCACCTAGAACTAGATCACACTAGTCTCTATAATCATTATTGCCAATAATATGAATAACAAGTTATAGGTTTAAAGTATCAAGTTTGCATCTCGTTATTCGTACAGTAAAACCTACGATACGTAAATCGACACAAGATGATCAACTGCAAGATTAACAATTTTATCTTAGCGATCCACATCGTCACCTAGTCAATTTCAGCGATGTGAGATCACTGGAATCGACTAATCTCAGTTTCGACGCACGAATTCTGAGATACGAACATAAATAAGAATTAATTATAATTAATGGTGATACATAAAAGAAAATTTACAAACGTCGTCGGATGATGAATCAAATATCACCAATGTGTCCAGAATGGTCAAATTAGCTAGTATAGCCTATCCATAAGTCCAATTTGGATACATGAGCAAAACAGTAATTTAGGGTCAAAACGATGTCCGCTGTTGGACCCATTTTGTACCGAAAATATGCCAGGATAAAAGTAAAATCTAGCAAATTATATGTCTACGAGTTCAGAATGACGATACGAACCCAATGGTATATCCTAAATTGGATTCCGATGACCTGATCTCAAAATGACCCATTGACCCGGATGTTGGAACCATGCTTGCACAAAAATGCTTGTCGGATCTGAAGTCTACTAAATCTAGCAAAATATATGTCAATGAGTCCAGAATGACGATACGAGCCCAACGGTATATCCAGAATTGGATTCCGATGAGCCGACCTCAAAATGACCCGTTGGCTCGGACAAATGGACTCGATTTACACCGAAATGCGTGTCAGGGCCACGATGCTCCAAACACAGCAAATTATATATTAATTTTAGCCAAAATGACGCCACGAGTCCACTGGTAGCATCAAAATTAGAATATGGAGTCCCGGATCCAAAATTAGAATTTTACAAGGAAATTACAAATTCGGACGGTCAACTTTGGCGCCGATTTCAACCAAACAAACGACCTCACAATTGAATGAAATTTTATCACAAGAAGTTGGTTATACCAGCTGTTCACAGGAACTGAGGTGCGTTAAACAGAGCTGCGACAGTGGAGAAACAAATCCACAAAGTTGGCTCCACGAAACTATCAAAATAAATATAATTTATTCGAGCAACTTGGTGGTCTGTTTTGATCTATCAAACGATTGAATTAACGGTTGAGATTTTAGGTGAAGAATCGGATCATTGATCCAACGGTCGAATGTTCTAAAAAATACGTCCAAAGTCGCTGCGACAAAGCACGATTTCTGAGTTCAAAGACGCGCGTCACGACGGGATTCCGTACGAAACGTACGAATCACCTTTGTGGCTCGTCGAGGAGAACGTTGGCCATGCCAGGGAGGTCACCTGATCCGCGCGCAAATCCTGGGGGGGAAGACGCGACGGATTCGTGCGGTGGCACGTCGGCGTGTGGCGACATACGGGGAGAACACTTGTAACAACAGCAGCGACAACACCATAGATGCTGCTGGGGCGGTGGCCGATATCGATGGGTAGTGCACGACCGGTGCACAACCGGGGGTAGGTTGTACGGAGGCGCACGGCTGTGGGTAGCTTGCCAAAGTTGGAGGGGGCCCACCAGGATGGTCGTGGGTGTGGCCGAAAAGCAGCAGCAGTATACGCCAAAGGGAGAAGATGGGAAGAAGTGAAGAGTGATGTAAAAGAAAAGGAAAGAGGAGAAGGATTGAATATAGGAGAGTAGGAGGGAGAGATGGAGGAGTATGCCTTGGACATACGAGCGTGCCAGGCCGCGTCTGCGGATGTATGTACAGTGTCGCAGAACCAGCTATCGTGCGCTTGGCAGAAGAAAAGAGATAAACAGTAACTAGGAATTTGAGTATACGGGTTGGGTTTGGTTTTATTCCGACCTGTCCAACTCGGACCCGAATCCATTTAGCTAATAGAGGCTAATAGTGAGCGGGCTTTACTTATTTGGGCTAGGTGGGCTGGGGAATTATTATAGAAAAAAGAGTTAAATGGCTGTTGGGCTTGGTGAAGGGATGGGATTTAAATATAAGGGTTGTTGGTTATTAGTTAGGAAAATAGAGGAAGAAATAATGTGTATATATACACACCAAATTGTATATGTGTATATAAAATATATACATTCATATACTCAATTATAAAAAATAAAAATGTGTATCTATACTAGAAATTTTATGTACATATAAACATATACTCTAATTATATTTATAATTACATATATGTATCTATACTCTCTAATTTTATTTATGTGAATATTTATACCACTACCAGAATAAGTCATTTTAGCGACGTCGATGTCGCTAAAACGTCTAAAGACGTCGCTAAACCAGTTTAGCGACGTCTTCCTCTTGTCGCGGAAACCTTAGTCGCTGTTTGGAAAGACGTCGCTGATCGTCGCCAACACCGACGTTTACCGACGCAAAGATACGTCGGTAATATACCGACGTTTACCGTCGTTTCGTCGATGAAATAGCGACGTTTATGATGTCGCTATACGTCGATATTCTCTGGAAAAATTACCGACGTTTTTGATGTCGCTATGCGTCGGTATATATTACCGACGTTTTGTAATGTCGCTATACGTCGGTATATCCTGAAAAAATAAGATAAAATCTTGGGATATTTACCGATGTCTACCGACGTTTATCGACGCATACCGACGAAACTGACGTCGCTATACGTCGGTAGCCTGGCAATATATTCCAGTTTAGCGATGTCTACTGACGCAATGTGCCGTCGAAAAGCGTCGGTAAACGTCATTAGACGTCGCTAAATTTGAAAAGATAAATAAATTGCAGTATGCAGTTTTCTCCACAGAATTATTTTCTCCCTGCAGTTTAATCTGAAACACAATACACAAGCACATTTTATCCCTGCAGTTTTCTCGGTAGACATCACAGGCTTCATTGTACTTGGCTGTGAGTGCATCTATCCTCTGAGCAACAATATTGTACTTCTTCTTCTCTAATTCATAGAGATCCTTGAGTTTTATATTATCTTGATTTGCTTTCTCAAGCTCCTCAAGAGTGTCATGTAATCTCAATTTCAAAGAAGAAATCTCATCCGTGTTATTAGAAGAAGTTTTATCTCTAATATCTTCCAGTATTTGAGATAGCTTAGAGAACTCAGATTGAACTGCTTTCAGCTCTTTCTTAGCACACTTATACACATCCATAATGTTCTTTTGATATTACTGAAGGTATCAGATAATTCATCAAAAGTAAATTCTTCAAATAAATGATTTGTAGTTACCTTAGCATTTGTAGCCATGAAGCATAGATTGGCTGTGTTGTGAGGTCTTTCTTCTTCTTTAGAATCGCTCGCCTCACTTTCACACCAGATGTTGGTATTGGCGTAGCTCATTGTTGAAGTCCTTATCTTGTTCGATTGATCATATCTGCTTCCCTTTCTTACAACAGTACAGTCCTTCTTAATATGACATGTCTTCTTACAACTGTAGCAAATTGGTTCTTCGCCATCTCTGAAATCTTTTTTTCTTCTTGTTAGACTTCTCATACTTCAAGAATCTTCTGAAGTTCATCATCATAAGGGTCATTTGCTCATTGTCTGAGCTATCGTTCTCACTCTCGTCATCATAAGCTATCTTATGATGTGCCTTGAATGTGATAGTCTTCTCCTTCAGTGCTGGCTCTTCGAATTCCTTAAGGTCCAGCTCATGTGTCATAAGCTTTCCCATAAGAGTTTCGAGAGTCATTGTGTGAGATCGTTTCCTTCAATGATAGCCGTCGTCTTGGGATTCCAGTTCATGGTCAACTCGCAAAGTACCTTTCAAATCTTTTTATGATTGTTGTATTCTTTTCCAAGAGAAGATAGAGGATTAACAACATCTAAGAATCGAGTAAACATGTTTGCAATTGTCTCATTAGGCTTCATTTTGAAGGCCTCATATTCGTGTGTAAGTCGTAAGATTTTGGATTCCTTCACCTGTGAAGTTCCTTCATGAATTACCTCAAGAAGTTTCCAAACCTCGTGAGACGTGGCACATGTTGATACTCTATTAAACTCAGTTCTGTCTACTGCACAAAATAAAGCATTGATAGCTTTTGCATCTAAACTCGCTTGTTTTTTTATGATCAGTATACTTGTCATGTGGTTTTTCTACCATGTTCCTATCTACGACGATAGGTAGTGGTTTCTTGTAACCGTCAATGACAATTGACTATAAATCGAAATTAAGTGACTTGAGATAAAAGCTCATGCATGTTTTCTGTTGGTGTTTTATTCTATGAGTTGTGTGTTCACAACATTCTATTGTTAAAAGATAGTCCCACATCGGAAAATCACACCAATATGTATCTCTATATATTACTTATGAAGGAATATAGAGATGCACATGGGTTGAGGCCCAATGGAGGGTGCCATGTGGGAGGATTTTACATAGAGGTGAGAATAAGAAACCAACTTTTGGCCAAATAAAAATAGATTTAAATCTATTGGAGCTAAGCCCCGAAGGGGCTTAGCGACTCGGACTCGGACTTGGACTCGGACTCGGGCTTGGGCTTGGGCTAATGGGCTTAATGTGGTTTTTTGATGGCACTTTGCACTTAGCACGTATGTAACGTCTGCGGGTCTTGTGGGCTCAGATCTGGAAATGGCTCAGATCCAGAAAATCCGGATCTGGCATTAAACCAGGGCGTGCGTTCAGAATTTGAAAAGCCCATCTCGTGCCTATAATATCAGATACATCTCCTCTCTCCAAGGTGACAAAAAATACTCAGAAATTTTCCAGAGAGAGAGAGAGAGAAGTGCTGCTGCTATTCCGAGGAGTCGTCGACATTTTTTGGCCAGCGTTCTAAAGTTCTCTTCGAACTTGCTGGTTCCTGGAGGCTTGTCCGTAAGGCGGATATAGCTTTGAGCGCCGGTGACCTTTCACTCCAGCAGGCTTTCTTCTTCCTCCGTTGCCTTCGAGAATACTGTGGCTTCTCTTTAGAAGTTATACGGTTCAGTTGCCTTCGAGAAATATTACGAAATCTTTTTAGATTCTTGTAATACAACATCACCTTCTTTAGGGTGTTGTTGCTGGAAGCATTATCTTTACAATAGTTTCTGAAATCGTGTTTTTCCATCGATTGTTCGCCAAGGGACTAACAATCTCAAAGCTATATCGAAAAGATGGATAACTCACGTGCATCGCTCGTCAATACCGACTTTAACAAGTTGGAGAAATTCGACGGCGAACATTTCCAAATCTGGAAACGAAAAGTAACTTTAAACATTCAACTCGTGGAAGTTGACCACGTGCTGAATGAGGAAGAACCGATCGTTCCAACAACCGGAACCGCAGAAGTTATTGCCGCTGCTAAGTCCAAGCAGGCAAAATGGATTAGAGAAAACAGTATCTGTAAACTGTTGATTCTCAATATCATGGAAGACTCTCTGGCAGAGTCTTATTCCAAGAAGAATTCTGCCAAAGAGATTTGGGACTCCTTGGGAAAATTGTACGAAGATGACGAGAATCGGTCCAAGATCTTCTTGGTTGAAAGATACCACAAGTGGACCTTCGAAGATGAGAAGGCTATGCTGCCCCAAGTAAAGGGGTTTCTGAAGCTGCGCCAAAAGTTGGATGACGACAAGATGCCTCTTGTCGACAAGTTTGTCGTTGGAGGAATCGTCTCTAAACTTCCTGCGGGTTGGAGCAACTTCTATGCAAGGATGCACCGCAAGAAGCTGGACATATGTATGGAAGATCTCCTGCAAGAGATCCATGTTGAGGACGAGATGCGCTCTCAACAGAAGATGGATTATCTGTCCAAACAACTGGCGAAAGCAAATCTGGTCCAAACCAGAGAGTACAAGGGGAAGCAGGCGGCTTCTCCTCATAAGAAGAAGAAGGACTTCACTAATCTGAAAGTGAAGAGTCCTTCATTCAAGAATCAAAAGTCCAAGTCCCATGTGACTTGTTACAAATGTGACAAGAAGGGCCACTACAAAAGTGACTGCAAGGAACCAGAAAAAGGTGAGCCTAGTAAGGTTTCTTTGGTTACTAATCTGGTTGCAATGATAGCACAGGTTGCAAATGTGGGGGTTGACTCGGACTGGTGGATAGACACTGGTGCGACATGTCATGTCTGCTCAGACAAGGAATGGTTCGACTCATATGAGCCAACTTCCGAGAAAGTCATAATGGCAAACCAGGCACAAGCTGAAGTACTGGAGATCGGGACGGTGGAGCTGAAACTCACATCGGGGAACACTCTGACGCTTCAAGGAGTGAAGCATGTTCCTGCAATTGCTAAAAACCTGATCTCTGGGAGCCTGCTTTACAACGCAGGCTTGAGGATGGACATCAATGCTGGCCAGATGGTGATGTCCAAGAAGGGTACATTCTTCGGAAAAGCTTTCCAGACTGAAGAAATGTACAAAATTCAGCTTGTTGTAACCCAGCAAAATGATATTAATGCTATTTCTACTTTGAACTATTCTTTTGAGTTGTGGCATAATAGGCTAGGACATGTTCATTGTAAAAGAATTAACAAAATGTCTAGCCTAGGACTTATCTCCAAGTGTGGGGGTAAGGTAGAAAAATGTGAAGTGTGTGCTCAGACGAAGATCACAAGGAAACCCTTTCACAGGGTCCATCGAAGCACAGATCTTCTGGAGTTGGTTCACTCAGATATCTGTAATTTCAAGCAATTCTCTACAAAAGTCGGGATGAAGTATTTTATTACTTTCATCGACGACTTCTCAAAGTATGCTTTTGTCTACTTGCTCAAGTCTAAAGACGAAGCATTCGAGAAGTTCAAGGAGTTCAGGGCCGAGGCTGAACGGCAAACTGGACAACAACTCAAAAGGCTAAGGAGTGATCGAGGCGGGGAGTATCGGTCTTATGATTTCTCATTATTCTGTAAAGAACATGGAATCATAAATAAGACGACGGCTCCGTACTCTCCTCAATCCAACGGAGTAGCAGAAAGGAAGAACAGAACGTTGACAGAGATGATGAACTCTATGCTGTTGACTGCGGGTCTTCCAAAGAGCTTCTGGGGAGAAGCTGTATTAACGGCTACTTTCATTCTCAATAGAGTACCGTATGCAACTTCGGACATAACACCTCATGAACTCTGGTTCAAAGTCAGACCTAACTTGAATATCATTCGAGTGTGGGGGTGTCTGGCTTATGTGAAGCTCCCAGATCTGAAGATTCAGAAGCTGGGGACTAGGACCACTAAGGCTATCTTCTTGGGTTATGCCGAGAAGAGTGATGCTCGGAGATTCCTTGATATAGAATCAAATCATATCATTGAATCTCGCGATGCTGAATATTTTGAAGACAAGTTTGCAAGGCACAAAAATATTGTTCTCGCGGATCTTCCGGAGAATGATGAGAGTGCAAAGCAGACAGAAGTCCTTAAAGAACCAGTAGTCCAAGAAGAAGCTATTGTCGAAGAGACACCAGTTGAACCAGAACTCGCTGAGCCGTCAACTAAGCGAGTAAGGAGGCCGAAAGACTTCGGAGATGACTTCGTCACCTATCATGTGGAAGCAGATCCGCTCACCTATGATGAAGCGATGAAGACCAGAGATGTTGTATTCTGGAAGGAGACGATAGACAATGAGATTGACTCAATCACCTCCAATAATACATGGGTGCTAGTTGACCTGCCAGAAGGAGCAAGACCCATCGGATGCAAATGGATCTTCAAGAAGAAGATGAAAGCAGATGGAACCATCGACAAATTCAAGGCCAGGCTAGTGGCCAAAGGGTTTGCTCAGAAACAGGGGATCGACTATTTTGATACTTATGCTCCAGTAGCTCGGATGACAACCATCAGATTGTTAATTGCTCTAGCAGCAATATACAAACTAGTGATACATCAGATGGATGTGAAAATGGCATTCCTTAATGGCGAACTAACCGAAGAGATCTACATGCAACAACCAGAAGGATTTGTCGTCAGAGGTCTGGAAGACAAAGTCTGTAAGTTGATGAAGTCTCTATATGGTTTGAAGCAAGCTCCCAAAATGTGGCATGAGAAGTTTGACAAAGTGATAAGGTCAAATGGCTACAAGGTCAGTGAAACAGACAAGTGTGTCTATACTAAGTTTGCTGACGGAAGAGAAGTTATCGTTTGTCTATACGTTGACGACATGCTAATCCTAGGTACGGATTTAAGCTGTGTCACAGAGACAAAGAAATTTCTCTCGACCAAGTTCAGTATGAAGGACTTGGGGGATGCCGATGTTATCTTGGGGCTCAAGATCATCCGGACAGGCACGGGAATAGCACTGTCACAATCTCATTACATTGAGAAAATGCTCACTCGATACGGGTATCAAGATCTTCCTTTAATTGATACACCGTACCGGAGTGATCAGAAGCTGGAGCCAAATTCGAGAGAAAGCGTCAAACAGTTAGAGTACGCCAGCGTCATCGGAAGCTTGATGTACGCTACTACTGCCACAAGGCCTGACATAGCTTTTGTGGTGGAAATGCTGAGTTGGTTCACTAGCAACCCAAGCGTTGAATACTGGAACGCTGTGAAGCGTGTTGTGAGATATCTAAAAAGGACTCAGACATTTGCACTATACTACAGCGGAGATCCGTCAGTAGTGGAAGGCTTCAGTGATGCTAACTGGTGTTCAGAGGTGGAGAGCGAGTATTCTACAGGTGGATTCATATTCGCTTTGGGCGGAGCTACTATATCGTGGAAATCGAAGAAGCAGACAATGTTATCTCGCTCCTCCATGGAATCTGAATTCTTTGCATTGGATGCTGCTGCAGATGAAGCAGAGTGGCTTCGGAAGCTCATATAAGATCTTCCAGTGGTTGGAGCTCAGATACCGACAATCCCGATATACTATGACAACCAGGCGGCAGCAGCAGTAGCATCAAATGAACTCTTTAACGGGAAGAAGAGGACTGTACAGTTAAAGCACAGAGCAGTGAACGATCTTATCAAACGAGGCGTCATTACAGTGATTGATGTTCGGAGTCAGGAGAACCTGGCGGATCCGTTCACGAAAGGCCTCAAACGACAGCTGGTCGAGGACACAGCAAGGAAGATGGGTTTGAGGGCATTCTAATATTGTGTCATTATAATCCTATCAATAAATTTTATGTTATTGGTTCAAAGAGAAATCTACCAGATATCTAATTTTTTGATTCAAGGGAGGACTATTGACTGGAAAAATATTAGTTAACAGTGGGTACTTGTTCTGCGGAACATGGAAGGGTTTCGGACCCAGAACCACTGTTGTCTACTATGAATTTTTTACGGAAAATTGATCCTGTGGGAAGGATGGCATAATGCCTTAATGAGTTCTCAGACTGAGTGAAGGTCTGTTATGCTTTACAGGAAGCATGGTAGCACAGCACTACAAGGAGTGTGACTCCATGCTATGTGTGGCGGTGACTCCACCATGAGGTTCTCGAATGAGGTAAATCCTCGGCTATGTTAGCCAAGTCACAGCGGCGTAGCACCGCAAATAGACAGTTGGCCTAATGCTGTATATTGAATTAAAGAGGAATGTAGTCAGCACTACAAAGAGGAGGTGTTCCTCATGTTACGGGTGGCACGACACCACAATGAGGTAAACCTGGCTAGGGATAAAGCCTCGGCCTTGCAAGCCATGTCGTAGCGGCGTAACACCGCACAGAAGCGTAAGGCTTCATGCTGGGTAGTTTGGCACTACAAAGGGGCTAGACCTCATGCTACGGGTAGTATGACACTACGATGAGGTTCCCGGTGATTCGGGGTAAGGTCCTCGGCTTAAGGCCATATCATAGCGGCGTAGCACCGCAAAGGAAGCGTTGGACGCTTCATGCCATGTCTCTTTAATAAAGAACTCACCTATAGTGTATGGACAAAGAGATATCAGGCCGTCTCTTGAGGGTAAATTTGTAGACGCCCAAAATACATACATTGAAATCCAGGCTGGCACAAGGCCTTTAATGTGCAGCCAGAAGCACAGATAACTACATTATGTGAGTGGAAAAAATTACAGCTGTGGTACAGAATTCAAGGCGTAGTCCATTCTTGTATCATACTGTTGTTCAACCCATGCGGGAAGATTCAAGTCGTCAGCGACATCTATCCTAATGCATAATAGACAGTTATTATGTGGAACGCTTAACTCATATATATAGAGATATGTGGGGGATTGTTGGTATTTTATTCTATGAGTTGTGTGTTCACAACATTCTATTGTTAAAAGATAGTCCCATATCGGAAAATCACACCAATATGTATCTCTATATATTACTTATGAAGGAATAGAGAGATGCACATGGGTTGAGGCCCAATGGAGGGTGCCATGTGGGGGGATTTTACATAGAGGTGAGAATAAGAAACCAACTTTTGGCCAAATGAAAATAGATTTAAATCTATTGGAGCTAAGCCCCGAAGGGGCTTAGCGACTCGGACTCGGACTCGGACTCGGACTCGGGCTTGGGCTTGGGCTAATAGGCTTTTGAGGCTTAATGTGGCTTTTTGATGGCACTTTGCACTTAGCACGACAGCTCGTCGTAAGGCGCATTGTGCGCTTTAGTTGCGCTCGTGCGCGAGCCTCTGCACGGCCCTGCGTGGCGAGCGGGGAGTACGGAGCGTACGGAGCGTACGGAGCGTACGGGACGTACGGGTCGTACGGGTCGAGCGGGTCGAGTGGGCTATTCAAATTATGTAACGTCCGCGGGTCTTGTGGGCTCAGATCCGGAAATGGCTCAGATCCAGAAAATCCGGATCTGGCATTAAACCAGGGCGTGCGTTCAGAATTTGAAAAGTCCATCTCGTGCCTATAATATCAGATGCATCTCCTCTCTCCAAGGTGACAAAAAATACTCAGAAATTTTCTAGAAAGAGAGAGAGAAGTGCTGCTGCTATTCCGAGGAGTCGTCGACATTTTTTGGCCAGCGTTCTAAAGTTCTCTTCGAACTTGCTGGTTCCTGGAGGCTTGTCCGTAAGGCGGATATAGCTTTGAGCGCCGGTGACCTTTCACCCCAGCAGGCTTTCTTCTTCCTCCGTTGCCTTCGAGAATACTGTGGCTTCTCTTTAGAAGTTATACGGTTCAGTTGCCTTCGAGAAATATTACGAAATCTTTTTAGATTCTCGTAATACAACATCACCTTCTTTAGGATGTTATTGCTGGAAACATTGTCTTTACAATAGTTTCTGAAATCGTGTTTTTCCATCGATTGTTCGCCAAGGGACTAACATTTTCCAATACGTGTAATTTGTGCCATCAAATAGGGGTAGCCTATTTGTAGACTGGCCTTCACCATTGCTAGTATATAATGATGCTATTTCTCAAGAAGTTTTAGTCCTATTTAGAGAAACTTAGCTCTGATACCAATTGTGGGATCGATGGCACCTCTGTAGGGTGGGTGAATATAGTGTAGCAGAAGTAATATTCCCAAATTAAAATTAATGCAGGTATAGGCAAATGTAGACAAATAATTAAATATAGTAATATTAAATAGAGAGAAAGAAAGCAATACGCAGACACCGAGATTTTATACTGGTATTCCTCTGAGAGGACTAGTACAGTCTCGAGTACTCTTGCTCGATGTTAAATCCATTATTTGAAATAGAGATTATACCGCGTGCTTTACTCCGAAGGACACACTGACTTCTTACAACGTCGTATTTTTATCCGAAGCCCACAAAAAAACTTAAACTCTGTCTGAAAAGCTTTTATACTCCAAGTTTTTACTACTCGAATACTCATAACCGGAAACCACCAACACTTAGAAGAATGGAAGTTATCTTGGAAATATGAAGATTGAAAAGCTTTTTGAATAGGAAGGCTTAAAATGAATAGAGAAGATGAAGAATGAGATGAGAGAGTAAAATGTCAAATTATTCTCTATTTATAGTAGTTTTTGAACCATAGTTCGGACAGAACATGTCACGCCCCAGAACCAGAATACTGGAGAGCGGGGGCGTACATAGCCAGCTACGTATATTGAGATAGAATACATCTCAACTACACGGTCACGGCTGTCTAGATATGAGGGTTTACTACAAGCCAACGATCTCTTATGTCAAGCCTATTGTCTCAATCTCAAGCAAGTAATATGATCACAAGATGTTTGACCACCAAATATACAATAAAAGGTGTCCCAAATATTACATATCAGCTGATCATGAAGCTAGTCGTACAAAATGCTATGACTAGCAAGAGTTAAGTCATACATGATCAACCCTAGAATTTGTCAATCATGTTTACAGCCCGTAGGCAGACAGTAAGTAAAGTGCATCGAGCTAACAGGTGCTCGTCGGCTAAACGCCTCAAAAGAATAATTTTACAATAGAGTGAGCGAAACAAAATAGAAAACCCACTCGTAGCCCGGGTTCCTTCTAGTCGCCACCATCGGGCTGGAGGTTCGGTAGATCCTCGGGTGCTGCTGCGAAATCTGGCCACACAAAACTAGCTGGGTCAAACTCCAGAAAGAGCAAGTGCCACAAGGAGGCCACAAAATAAGAACAAAAGCCAGCATATCAGAACATAAAAAAGTAAAAAAAAGTACAAGTAATCAAGAGCACGTCAGGACAATAAACGACTAGGGACGTGGAACCATTCTGGGAGCCAGGTTACAACCCGTAAACCAAACAAGGACCGGGGTTGTAACCCTTCGCCTGAATATCTCCTTGTCCCTACCCAATTATTGTTAAAGCAAGTAAAACAATCACGTTCAGGAGTACCAGGGTACAGGGACTAAACAAGACTTAGACAGGGCTAGACATCATCCATTCACAAGCGGCCAAGCAATTACTACGGCTTACTACTTTAACTAACTAGGGTTGTCACAAGCCTAATTACTAACAAGATGCAATGAGAATTTCCCAGTCTCAAGTCCTGCAGACTATCCAGTTATCCTTCCGCGGGTTGAGAGTATAGTTGGGTACATCGCCCTGGAGACGATATACCCTTAGGTGACTTAGAGGTGCAACACATGACAGTACGCTAGAAATGTGCTCTACTCGTTGGCAAGCTACAAGTCCAATTAAAGCGCCCAGATAACGAGATTGCCTGTGACTGAAAATTCTCTATGAACTATAGTTTGATCTAATCATTAGCCTAATCCAGATTAAGTATAAATCCCTGACCGTGGGAACCAGGGAGTCACGTCCTAGACATGATGCAAGACAAGACAGGTGGATTGTACAAGCAAGCAAGCAGGAACACCCACGGTGTCAAGTTGATTATACGAGTCAAGTTAGCCGTCGCAACAGCATCAAGATAAATCATGTCAGGGTACTTGTCAGGAGTGCGCCACGACGGGCCACTATCATGTCAGGTTGGTCATGTCAGGAGTGCACCACTACGGGTCACTGTCGTGTTATGCTAGTTCCTTGTCATACCATGTCACGCCCCGCTCCCGCAGGAGTGATCGTCCTCGCTAAGGCGTGATGCCGCACGGGCCTAGGTTGCGCCCGTGCAAGGCTAAGTCCAGAAACGGTCGATTTGAGCTAGGCCACAGAGTCGCACAGAGTGTCCCCATTTGCAGCGGAAAGTAAACGAACACAAAATTGATAGTGAATTCAAACTCTTTATTGATTTTTAAGAAGTTTACAAGCGGCACTAGGCCGATATTACAATTCGCTCAAGCTCTCTCTCTCTCTCTCTCTGAAACATAAAAGGCGTGCCAAGTGGCTTACAAGATGGAATGATTCATGGCGATGTTCCGATACATTATGTCCCGTATATGGTGCTCCAGCTCCTTGCAACGCTCCAAGGCTCGAGAGGTAGCTCCGCGCCTTAGCACGTTCGAGGGAAGCTCCGCACCCGCCGACGTTTCCTGCTTCCTGCAAGCAGACTGTGGGGTTATCAGTACATTGTTATGCACTGGTGGGGAGGCTAGCTCGCCCACAACGCTATCATTACCAAACATGTTCCTTTTACTTTTGTGCATCTCTATCATTCATTGTCTTTCTAATCTTGCCTTAGGATCAATTTTATGGCATATGTCATAACCTATCCCGTGTTGCCAAGATTCAAGTGTCGCATGAAAATACATGCACGACTTACCCATACTTACCGTCCGGCCTTCCCTGTCCCAAGTAAACCAAGTTAGTCAAACAATTCATGTGTAATATCATAACATGATTCTTAGAAACATTTAATATCATGGACGTGTCCCTGCCTCAGTTTCTAGCGCGTCGCAGGCGTATTCTCTAACTCATTGTACTAAGTATTCATTATCATTTGGTGTGATACATTTCAATGTCTGTTCAGAGGACGTTTTGTTCAGATTAACTTAGACCACTTTGATTTCAATGCAAGAACTTGCACGTGGATTGCCACCAGCAAAGCCCACTTAAATCTATATGCACCGGTCGCTAGCATCACAAGCCATTTTGGACATCCAAGCCATTGTATTTCTCAACTTAGCGTAGGGTGCGGACTGGCACACACCCCGTTAAGTCTTTCTTGAAATACTGCAGCGCTTACGTCCCCTGGATGGCCAAGTCCGCACCCAGGCAACCCGTAAGCCTTATTTGATTCTGCCTAGGCCGGCCACGATCCTCCCTTTGATCATGCCGCGGAATCCGTATCACCCGTGCACGGGTCCGTCCACGACCATTTCATATTTTATCGTCATAGGCTAACCCTTAGCCATAATGCGTTATCGACCAGGTTGGCGTCCGTGCAGCGCGGGTAGCGAGCCCCGTTGCACGTGCCCGTCACACCTGTCGCTAACCATTTCTTTCCTTCTTATCTTTTATTCATTCATTCTTTTTTTTCTTTTTACTTGTCCGTTTGTTCATCGATTCATTCACGTATTCATTCGTTCATTCGTTGATCCATTTATTCATTAATTCATACATTACGCAACTTCCCGTACGGGAGTCGCCTTGGCGATCCATCGGTCCCATAGCCTTTCAATGTTGCTATACTCTACTCGGAACGACTACATTGATAGTCTTCCCGTTTCATTGTTGTAACCCATTCATTGTTTCATTGTTTGAACGCATCAGGGACGTAAACGTTAGCTTGTGCCTCAGCACGAGCGTGGAGCGTGGTGTGAGAGTTCTCATAATTTTCTATGTTCCTTTCCATATTCTATACAAGCATACAAGATGGGATTAATCCCTTAGCTAGGTGCGTTGGGTCATTTATTAGCATGCGCAGTGTTATCGTCTACCGATTTCAGTGATAGTGTCCGTATTATTATGTGTTTAGGCTAAGCAATGACGGGTTCATCGGAGCCACCCACCTTAGCGATGTTCGCATCGGCCGAGCGATACTCCGAGCGCGCCTTTGATAGTCCAAGTCTGGATTCATCTTTGACGGGCCATTGTAAGTCTTGCATCGATTCGCATCGATACTTCATCGGGTCGACGCAACTCTTCGAGTCGACGGCTCGTTTGAGTCGTTACACTTGCCGTTTGAATCGGCGTTCCGCTAGGGCGGAGCGGGTCATTACAAAATACACCACTCAAAACAAGTCTCGTCCTCGAGACTTCTTGAGTGCAGGTCATCCTACCGTTTCTTAACTCGGGTCGTCGTGTTTCTTAGACAATTCTATCGAACGGCTCTATCGTTCGATGGCATCGAACCATGCTCGGTACTTCTCCAAGTTCCGTGTCGTATACGTTTGGTCGATCTTTATTGGATAACTTTTCATTCATTTTAGAGTTGATGGCACTTATTCAATTGTTGCACTTCTTTGACTTGGTTGCTATATCGACGTATCACGGGACTAAAATGGTCGTACGTGGTGCGTTGAAATTCGTCAAATGCGAGTGTCATAGGCTGAGGCAAACTCACTTTCGTTTATGCGCATCGCAACACCCACTTGCAGCTGCATTCGAGTTCATCACATCACTGAGTTTGGATCGTGTACGCATTCAAGGCATTCCTCGAATACGTACATTTCAACCAAGCTTAGCGACTAGCGAAGCCGGACAAGCTACTCGTGATAGTTTTGATTTGCCGATCGTTTTGCTAACTTCGATTTAAAACCGAACTCATGTGTGTATCACATATCGTTTATCTCGGTTCTCGAGATGATTCGATTCGTTTTTCAAGCGCTACTGTCCACGAAATCAGTATGATTTCTTCTTAGCAGGGTCGACCAAGCCTAAGTAATGTCCGTCCGATTCAAAACCAAGAATTGCACTATCATCGAGTACGTCTTCCGACCAATGATTCAATTCGTTATTCCAACTTTACTTGCGCATTATCCATCCCTATCATTCCCTTCGTTGGGGCCAATTTCGTCGTCGTTCACACACACTCCCAGTTCCCCGTCCTACTCTAAGTCTTGTTTCTCTAAGTCTATCATCCATCCAGACGATACTGTAAATGCCATCGCACAGGTTCAATCACTCGGCATAGGGTCGTCCGCCTATCCGCTAGGTCAGCTCACAAGGTCATAGTTACACGTCAAGTCCGTGGCTCATCGTGCAAGGTCGTTGCACGACGCTCGCCCCAAATCCTATGGTCAAACCATTTGTTCGTTTGTACAGGAGTTTCTACCCAAGCTCGCGTTACTCAGATTTCTAAACATCGAGCATGATCATCTAATTCGCATCAAGACTTACTTTGCACATATTCAATTCTGTTCAATCACCAGTTCTAACCAATTCGTGTATTCGATCACGAGGTCATCCAGCTCGACAATACATTGCGCCACAATCTCACGCGAGTCCGATTATCCACGGCGGTTCATGAATCACCATGCAACGCTCCCGCGGAATAATCATTCTCATCGGGGCGTAACTCTTGTTTGAGTTTTAGACTAACCCATTCTCGATACGCGGATTGGACCTACTCAATCCTCAAGTTACAAATTCATTCTCGAGTCCACCTTCACGTCAAACCACAAGTCGAAGCAATCAGATTGCCACGCCATCCAAGTTCAATCACTCCAGCTGTATGAATCACCATATCAGCTCTCACGCGGAGTGATCGCCATAATCCGATGCGGCGCATGTGCGAGGCTGGAGTTGCACTCGCATAAGACAAGAACGTCAACGTTGTGGTTGTCAACGAAGCAAATCCAAGCATTCACATTTTTCATCTAAGCCAAAATTGATAGTCTAACCGTCATGCGTTCAACTAGAAAATCCTCGAGACAAGTCTATATTTTCCTCGACACAATTTTTAACATCCCAAGTATAACATCCAACGGAACAATGACATTTGCACGACCGTCATTCGCCGAGTCAGAGTACCCCCGAGTTATCGCATATCGATCTTTGATATGCCTCAATACCATTGACGATATGCGTAACCTGACGATCTTCCTTTGCAACCAATTCGAGTCGTACGACTGATGCTATTGTCCAAGTTGGATAATCCACAGTTTCCTCGATATTCAAGATTAAGTTCGATCGCTATCCCTCAAGCTCGTTTCAAGATCGATGTTCAAAACTCAAGTCATATTTCATTTGAATTAATCTCAAATCATACGCGCGATCCTCTAAGTTTCCTCGATCAAGACCATTCACTTTTATTCATCGTTCTGAATCGTTTTCTAACATGCGTTGTCCATTCACAAGTTGTCCGAACGACAACTCGTTCGGGACTTCCGAAGTCACGATCATCTAAGCGTGACGCGTGCTAAGGCTTTGCGCGATCGCATCGCCTCGCCGACATACCCGTTCTATCCGTATCTCTTGTAGTCTCGCTCGAATAATTTCCATAACGTCCATACACCACTCAGGGTTCGAGCCACTCGACTAGTCGTCGACACTCACTCTTATCCTTCTCCGAACCTATCACATACACCACTCGGGTTCAAGCCATCCTATTTAGTCCTCAATCACGTTCGCGTCATGCGCCAAGACATCCTTTAGATTCGTTCGACAAATCTCTAGCGTAATCGCATTACGTCGCCTCGACGTACTAAGTCGTTCGTATTATCCTCAAAATCCAATAAATCTTCCGTGCACGCCTAAGCGTTAACTCGATAGCGTTCCTATCGATAGACACTCAAAGTGTATCTCCGTTCTCGATCGAACGATACTTGATACCGCTCGCAACCCGATTGCACCCAAAAGTCGAGGTACGCGACGTGCGGACTAAGTTGTACCGCTTAACCATCCCGTACGGACTACATTCAAGTTTGCATGCTCACTTATTCTCGTTCGCAACTCGTTTGCACCAAAGAGTCTAGGTGCGCGATACTCCGCACAACTTAGCCAAAAGGCTGCGTGCATGACCACCCCGTTCGAACTATACTCGGGTCTCGTGTACTCGTTTGCTATCGTCAGCGTAAGCTTATTCAAGCACGCCTCGCATTTGCTAACTCTTAGCATCAATTCCGTCCAACTCAAGTACGTCGTGGTTCGGCACAAAGGCCTTCGCCTATCGATCCCGTCCAACTGAGTACTCGTACGAGCTTTTGAAAATATTAGACTTATTGTATGGAACATCCCAAGGCACTACGAGAGAGAGCGTACACTTCTTTTTTCCATGACGAGCTTTCAAAACTGAGAAATCGACATGAAGTCCAAGGACGTAAAGCCGTGCTCTGATACCACTATGTCACGCCCCGCTCCCGTAGGAGCGATCGTCCTCGCTAAGGCGTGATGCCGCACGGGCCTAGGTTGCGCCCGTGCAAGGCTAAGTCCAGAAACGGCCGATTTGAGCTAGGCCACAGAGTCGCACAGAGTGTCCCCATTTGCAGCGGAAAGTAAACGAACACAAAATTGATAGTGAATTCAAACTCTTTATTGATTTTCAAGAAGTTTACAAGCGACGCTAGGCTGATATTACAATTCGCTCAAGCTCTCTCTCTCTCTCTGAAACATAAAAGGCGTGCCAAGTGGCTTACAAGATGGAATGATTCATGGCGATGTTCCGATACATTATGTCCCGTATATGGTGCTCCAGCTCCTTGCAACGCTCCAAGGCTCGAGAGGTAGCTCCGCGCCTTAGCACGTTCGAGGGAAGCTCCGCACCCGCCGACGTTTCCTGCTTCCTGCAAGCAGACTGTGGGGTTATCAGTACATTGTTATGCACTGGTGGGGAGGCTAGCTCGCCCACAACGCTATCATTACCAAACACGTTCCTTTTACTTTTGTGCATCTCTATCATTCATTGTCTTTCTAATCTTGCCTTAGGATCAATTTCATGGCATATGTCATAACCTATCCCGTGTTGCTAAGATTCAAGTGTCGCATGAAAATATATGCACGACTTACCCATACTTACCGTCCGGCCTTTCCTGTCCCAAGTAAACCAAGTTAGTCAAACAATTCATGTGTAATATCATAACATGATTCTTAGAAATATTCAATATCATGGACGTGTCCCTGTCTCAGTTTCTAGCACGTCGCAGGCGTATTCTCTAACTCATTGTACTAAGTATTCATTATCATTTGGTGTGATACATTTCAATGTCTGTTCAGAGGACGTTTTGTTCAGATTAACTTAGACCACTTTGATTTCAATGCAAGGACTTGCACGTGGATTGCCACCAGCAAAGCCCACTTAAATCTATATGCACCGGTCGCTAGCATCACAAGCCATTTTGGACATCCAAGCCATTGTATTTCTCAACTTAGCGTAGGGTGCGGACTGGCACACACCCCGTTAAGTCTTTCTTGAAATACTGCAGCGCTTACGTCCCCTGGATGGCCAAGTCCGCACCCAGGCAACCCGTAAGCCTTATTTGATTCTGCCTAGGCCGGCCACGATCCTCCCTTTGATCATGCCGCAGAATCCGTATCACCCGTGCACGGGTCCATCCACGACCATTTCGTATTTTATCGTCATAGGCTAACCCTTAGCCATATTGCGTTATCGACCAGGTTGGCGTCCGTGCAGCGCGGGTAGCGAGCCCCGTTGCACGTGCCCGTCATACCTGTCGCTAACCATTTCTTTCCTTCTTATCTTTTATTCATTCTTTCTTTTCTTTCTTTTCACTTGTCCGTTTGTTCATCGATTCATTCACGTATTCATTCGTTTATTCGTTGATCCATTTATTCATTCATTCATACATTACGCAACTTCCCGTACGGGAGTCGCCTTGGCGACCCATCGGTCCCATAGCCTTTCAATGTTGCTATACTCTACTCGGAACGACTACATTGATAGTCTTCCCGTTTCATTGTTGTAACCTATTCATTGTTTCATTGTTTGAACGCATCAGGGACGTAAACGTTAGCTTGTGCCTCAGCACGAGCGTGGAGCGCGGTACGAGAGTTCTCATAATTTTCCATGTTCCTTTCCATATTCTATACAAGCATACAAGATGGGATTAATCCCTTAGCTAGGTGTGTTGGGTCATTTATTAGCATGCGCAGTGTTATCGCCTACCGATTTCAGTGATAGTGTCCGTATTATTATGTGTCTAGCCTAAGCAATGACGGGTTCATCGGAGCCACCCACCTTAGCGATGTTCGCATCGGCCGAGCGATACTCCGAGCGCGCCTTTGATAGTCCAAGTCTGGATTCATCTTTGACGGGCCATTGTAAGTCTTGCATCGATTCGTATCGATACTTCATCGGGTCGACGCAACTCTTCGAGTCGACGGCTCGTTTGAGTCGTTACACTTGCCGTTTGAATCGGCATTCCGCTAGGGCGGAGCGGGTCATTACATACCATACCATGTACAATAGTCATTCCAAACATATTAAGTAAAATTAAATTCATGACAAAAGGCGTAAGGATATAAAATGGGCGTAAAATATCTAATAAAATATCAATATACAGGGCTATAGAAGAGCCAAGCTTAAAGAAATAAAACAAAAACTCCAAGAGCCAATGGTTTGCGCAAGGGGTCAGGGGTTGGATTGTGCAGGGTGTCAGCTGCGCAGGGTGCCAAGTGCGCAGGGGCACAGGGCACAGGGGCAGATGGCGCATGGGCCAAGTGCGCAGGAGTTAAGTGCGCGGGGAGCCAACTGCGCAGGGGTGAGCTGCGCAGGGGCGTAGGTGGCGCATGAGCAGACTGCGCAGGAGCAGACTGCGCAGGAGCAGACTGCGTAGGAGCAGAGTGCGCATGAGCAGACTGCGCAGGAGTAGACTGCGCATGAGCAGACTGCGCAGGAGTCAAGTGCGCAGGGGTAGACTGCGCATGGATGGATGGCGCATGGGGTTGAGCGCAGTTCGCCAAGGGGCAAGCAGCGCGGTCGGCGCTGCGCTATAAGAGCGCAGGCCGAGAGGGGATGCGCAGTCCAGCACTGCGCTAAAGAGCGCAGGCTGCAGTCTTCTTCTCCAGGCCGAGAGGAAGCTCAAGAACACCAAAAATTCCATCCTTCATATCTTGGTCAAATCAAAGCCAAATCTAGATTTTCAAAGTTCTAACTTGAGTAAAATTGAATTCTCTTCCACATGGAAGCATCAAAACCCACAAAAACCCAACTAAAATAGATCAAAACCATATAAATCCGAAAATAGAGAAAACTTAGATCTAGAACAAAGGAGACTCCAAATCACAAAATATCAAGTTCTAATGTTCATCTCCATGGCCTAATCTAGCTAATGGACAAATAAAATAGGGTTCTCATGTGGTGGCAAGATGCACTTGCCTATGGGTGATGGTGTGTTGTGTAGAGGAAGGAAGATGAAGGAGATGGAGAAAATAAATGAAAGAGTTATGAGGAGAGAGAAAAGGTTGGTAGGGTTTTAATGAGGGTGGGTTGTGGTGGAATGAGGGTTGAACATAGGCTAAGGTGTTCTAATGCATGTTAAACCAAACCAAATCAAATCAAACCAATTCTCCTCCACAAAATAAACCAAGCCAGGTAAAACCCAATTACGAGAACCAAAATCTGCAAGTCAAGCCAATTACAAGTACATGCCAAAATCCGAGAAAATAAATACAGGTCTGAAATACATGCAAGCTTGACAAAATACGTATTCAGAATATGGGTGTTACAGAACACGGTTAGGGTAAACGTTCAAATTTCTGAACGTTGGAGATCTAAAAGACTAAGAAATGCTTCTGACCATGAGTGATTCAAGGGGACCGAGTTCGGCTACTAGGTTTTTAGGGTATTTTAGTTCAGAAAGGCTTTTGGATGTTGGTTTGGTTTGGGACAAAAGATATGTTTCGTTTTGTGAGGATAAGCCTCTAAATTATCAGTGATTTCGACTCACAAAATAATCTAGACTCAATAAATAAAAAATAAAGAATAAAAATACAAAAGTTCACTTGACGAGCTCAATTGTGATCTTCTGTAGTCATCTTTGTAGTCTTCTTGCATTTAGTACCCAAGTCGGAGTTTTAGGTCAATTATCGAAATCAGGTTGATCATGACACATGGGTCAACAGTAGCAAGATACATAATATACAAGCCATATATATAGTAATAAATATGCATAAATAAAAAGCAAGAAAATGAACAAATATGACTAAAAACAACAAAATATGCATACAAGAACAACTATGTATAAGTGAACTGCTGAAAAGGAAACAAACTAACAAATACCAAGTTTCTCCGTGAACACATGGCAAAGAAAATCAAAATGAGTAAGCAAAAGTCTCGCCCCTAGTGTGGACTCATAGGTTGATTAAACAATCAACCATCGCCCCTAATGTGGATTCGCAGGTTTGTTCAAACACTCAACCCTTACCCCTAGTGTGGACTCACATGTTGAGAATAATAAAAAAACAGAAGGAAAAAACAGTTAAATTATAACTCACTCGTCCTCCCACTCCTCCTATACAGTACGACTTGGACATGTACAAGTTCTAAATCAATATGCATGATAACTACGATGATATATCATAATAACAATTCGACTACAAAAACATATGAAAATGATATCTATCAACATATAATGATAAGGATGAATGATACAACAAAATTCAACAAAATATTTACGAGTAACAAGTTATGGAAAAAGGAAGAATTTAAGCATGTAAATATATAGTAAAGAAGGTAGGTATACTTGCCTATTTTCGAAGGTGATGTAGTCATAATCTTTGGATAATGATATCCAGTCTACTTGCTATCCAATCATGCCATCAACCCATGTACCCCATCGTACCAAATTTAACATAAGTTAGATTTACGAATTCTACCAATAACCAATACTTCTAAATAATAAATTTTCCTAAAAACGTTACTAATAATTTTGAATAAAATTAATTCAAATTATATTTTTTTTTCTATGTTAAGTTTTGATTTTGTAGATTAACTATGAATTTTAAGCCAATAGATTCAAGTTTGCAAATATAAGATTCATGGCACGCAAATCGAAATATTTTGTTGACCAAAAAGTCAACCGATACAAACTTGAAATTTGAGCCATTTAGATTTCAGCATGACAAGAACACTATAATCAACGGTTCACACGAATATCAAATCGGTTATGAGACATTTAATTTACAAGTTACATATTATGATTTTGGTGGATCCATAATTGTATACAACTTTTATCTTTAAAACAAAATAACACACTTATGAATTAATTTCTATAAAAATTATGTTATAGGTCTCAGTTTCAGCTTTCCAAAACATTAAACGTATCACGAAAACGAGTTCGGGATCTCTAAAAATCTCGAAAACAGCGAGACGTGGTCGTACTTCTGACGATTGATACTAAAACAAATTTACAGAACTATAGCATTCTAAATAAAAAAAAGTCTAATGAAATATATATTATAAAATCTTATCTCGATACAATTCTAACAAAGAAAACTAGAGTCGAATCGGAGTTCAGAACTCGGAGATATGACACTTCCAAGTCGATGTATCTACAAAAAAATGGGGTTATTTTTTGGACGACTTTTGGGGTTGTTTGGACGAAAATTAGAAGCTTGTTTTGACTGATAGGAAGGAAAAGTAAAAAAAAAATTCTATGTATTTATTTCAGATTTTATGTACTTATATCTAGGATTCATATGAGCTGGTTATTAATGATAAGATATGGATGAAGTTGCTTTTCTAGTAGATTTATGAGTATTATTAATTTAAAATATAGTTTAGATTTATATAAATCATCTATAATCTTATTTAGAATTACCATAGATAAGAGCATATAATCCATACATGTATATCATTTGAATTATATATATATATATATATATATATATATATATATATATATATATATATAGTCACATTCACGAACGTTGCACGTATAAAAAAACCAATGATAGTATTAATAAAGTATATAAAAATTTAAATTATATTAGAATATTTAAATATAATTTAAATATAATTTAATATAATTTGTTATGATTATTTTTTAAGTTATGGATATGTGTTTAATTAGATAACTTTATGTAGTTAGTTTAAACATAATTTTAATTTAAATATATTCTAGTATTGGGTGGTTTTTAATTTTTTACGTGAGGAGAGAGTTCGGTTACCCACACAGAAGATAAGAAAGGTAGTTAATTTTAAAATTTTATTACATTTAAAAAAAATGGTTGATGACATACACGGCTTAGACGGCTCAAGATTGAGCCATTTTGAAGCCCCTTTTAAATTATATATATATATATATATATATATATATATATATATATATATATATATATATATATATATATATATAGGTGTATCTATAAATACTAAATTAACATCTATCCTGCATTAATATATAATACAATCCAAATCCTAGAAATATTATTTGTTCGAAGGATGAAATTATCTGAACTCTTTCTCTCGATCTGAAGGGTCTGAACTCCCCCCCCCCCCCCCCCCCCCCCCCCCCCTCTCTAACGATTTCGAGTATGAAGAACATATCAGATCATCGTGTTCGAAAGATGAAATTGCTGTGTACCAGGGAGGTACGACGCCCATGCCAAGCGGTATCCCAACGTACTCCGTCCAAAATACCGAACAAGTGCGTCGAGGGCTGCTCCATCGGGCGGATCCACCTCTCATGCGGTTAGTTCATCTCGGGGTGGCTGGTGAACACGCGAGTGTTTTGTTGCCTTGGCTACGACGATTGTCTGGTCAACGACGGACTTTTGTTGGTGTAAACTGAAAATCGAACCGTTCTATATCGGTTCGGTTCTGGTTCGATTTTGTAACACAATGGTTTGGTCCGATTAGGTTCTGAAAAATTCCGATTTTGATTCTGTTTCAATTCGGTTGAACCAAAGCGACGGAATGCTCAGTTAGTAATTTAGCATCCACTCATTCCATCCCTATTATAGATCTTGTTTCTCTATCTCTCCCCTACCTACCTACCCATATCTCTTTCATTCTGTGTCTCTCTGTCTGTGTGGGATCTTGATCTCCTCCATTTTCATTTTGATGGCAACTGTTTCAGTCCCAAACTCCGTCCCTTCTGCCTACGAAGACGCCGAACAACTCCGCAAGGCCTTCTCCGGTACGTACGTGAATCAATCAACACACTCTCTTCCCACATTGAATTGTATGTGAATGATCAGTGATCGTTAATTTTGTTATTAATAGGATGGGGTACGAACGAGAAGCTGATCATATCTATCCTGGCCCACCGCAACGCCACGCAGAGGCGCAACATACGACAGTCCTACGCGGATGCCTACGGCGAGGACCTCCTCAAAGCCCTCGACAAGGAGCTCACCCATCACTTCGAGGTATTCATCTGTGTCAGTATGTAGAAGATATGTATGATCACAATCCCTCTCCTAGGAAGGATCTTGTTATTACCACTGCTAACTGCTATCGCAACACTTTGTGTCTGACTCTCACTTTGATAACAGAAAGCTGTGCTACTTTGGACTCTGGAACCAGCAGAGCGAGATGCTCTCTTGGCCTATGATTCGGCCAGGAAATGGCACCCCTCCGACGTCACGCTCATAGAGATTGCCTGCACGAGGAGCTCCGACCATCTTTTTTGGTGAGGAAGGCGTACCACAATCGCTACAAGAGGGCGCTAGAGGAGGATGTGGCTGCCCACACTAAGGGAGATTTCCGTAAGGTAATTTGATCTCTGCTCACTATTTTTATATGCTGCTTTACTGTCAGGCAAGCTATCCTTCACTGCTTCTTATGAGAGACTTTCCTAGTCTTGCTACATTTTGAATGCCTTCTCATCTGTTAATACCTAATTTAAAAAATAGATTCTAATGATCAGAAGTTCAATCCTTGTGGTTGATTTTGTAAATGAGCTAGCTCGATTTGCAACCTTGTAATAAGTCATTGTTATCATAGGTTGTACCCTTCCATAAGTTGCACGATCTCTATCTGCCAGTCCAGGTTGCAAGTTTCTCACTGTGGGTTTTCGACATTAAATGCAATGCTACTCTCCGTTGCTTACGTTATAGAGTACCTTACAGCTATATTGATGTGGATGCTTCCTTTAAAGTCATGACCCACTTTTTATCAACTAGAGATGAGTATGTTCTTTTTTCAATCTTTCAAAACTTTCTTCGGTTTGTTTGATCCTGTTCCTATGGTGATAATCATACTTGATGTCTTGGTGAGTGTTAATGCTTATTCATTCCAAGCCCCGTCCAAATTGTTCGTGTAGAAAATAAAATGGGTTTATTTAGTTTCTGAGGGCCAAGCTTACTAGAAAACCATTTTGTCTTTATCATTTTTGTAAGTTTTATATATTGTAAGGCCTAAGGCATAATGAAATATCTCATTCTGGCATAATCTAGTCTACTTTCTACATGATATAAGAGCAGGGCAATCTTAGCCGTTGACTCTTAACCACCGTCATTCGTATTATATTCATTTCCCAAAATGCTAATCTTTTTCATCTCCTCTCTTAACACCACCCCCCCCCCCCCCCCCCCCCCCCCCCACACACACACACACACACACACACACACACAAATATCCTATCCTCTTCTTCTCCCAAAATACATGGAATCCTAAGCCTAAATCTCTCCAGATAACCCTTTTCTTTTCTCTTATCTTTCCCGAAATCCATCTCTACCAAGAAAAAAAAAATTAAAAAGGGAGGAAACCCTCATTCTAGAGTCACAATTCTTGTTCTTGATTCGATCGATGATCTGGATAGATTTCATCTATGGATTATGGTTACAGATCGTAGGATTTTATTTTATTTGGATTTTTTTTCCATGATCAAGCACTGTAGGGATCTACAGCGGTATATTGTGAGTTCCTTGTGCGACCTCTTTACCGCATGGGTTATTGTGAGTTTTTCGGGCACAACCTCTCTTCTGGATTTCTCTGGCTTAGATTGCTAGATCTCTTCTGACACAGAATCTACTCAAGGCTCCTCTGCGTCAGACCTTGATCTTATTATATTCATTCTTTAGGATTTTCTTGCATTTTATCTATGGATCTTACTGCGAGATATTGCCTTTGTCATGTTCCGATTCTGAAGAATCGATAGTCGTCCCCCGGACGTGATGCTGTGCGAGCCTAAGTTGCGCTCGCATAAGACAATGTCATAAGGTTATCCGAAACACAACATCTAATAGTGTACGCAGAGAAATTGAACAACACATTTTGAACAGAAGAAAACTTCATTGATAATGAACATCATTTAAAAGACTTCATTACAATAGTTGTCGCGTGGGCTTACAACTTGACTCGATTACAAAATGAATGCTGATGAGATAGTCATTCCATACATTACATCCCCTTTTATAACCAAAATATTCAAACCACCTGCTATCGAGGGAAGTCGAGCCATATTTTTTGGATTGATGTAGAGTCTTCAAAAGAGGAGATTCAAGCCTTCGAACACACGAGCAAGGCTTCAAAATGTTCCAAGCGTCGCCTTCAGTCCCTTGGCACGCTTTCTTAGTTCGGAGCACCCATCGAGAGCAATGATTAGTACATTGCCGTGTACTGGTGGGTGGCTAATTAAATTTCGTACTTTCATTTGGTTTAAGAAGTTATGTTGAAGCATGCAATCATTTTAGTAATCTTTTTAGCCATCCTAGTGAATTGCATGTAATCATTCGATAGACATAATAGCATAACTACGTTACAACTTACCTACGACAGAGCGTGCTGTTGCAGTACAAACTTACCATGTTCTTTCATGTTCAATATATCAATCACTAATACAGTGTATATTTATGTGAATGTCACTGGCATAACAAACTATCCTGTACTATAGCCTTGGTTAGACGACGACACTTTCAGTACGGTTGTGAGTCCGCTGAAAGTTCCCGAATCACCCGTGTTATGATTCAGCACAGCTATACTATTTCCCCTTAAGTCGAATCGGTTCCGTGGCCTTCCGGGTTACCGTTCGAGAAAACTATACCTTGTGACAAGTTGTCCAATGACCGTGCTAGACTAATCTAGTTCTTCAGACACGGTCTACGACTTCATAGAAACTTAACCAATTCAATGTGTTCTGCCTTATCATGGCAATATTTATTGATTCATCCTTGCATAACATAGTTCTATGATGAGTGTAACATAAGTAAACATGTAGCAAATCATGGTATAGCGTTCTATAGCAAGTCTACGTGAGAAATCGTGCGACAGTTTATTTGAATTAGCATTTGTATCCTTGCATCTTCATCTAACATATATATATATATATATATATATATATATATATTGGTATCGTTGATTGATCAGAGAAGAAGAGGGTCAAGCCACTCACCTTGATTGTTTGAGACGAGAGAAAAAAAGGTTGGTTGCGCTAGACGGCGCCTACGCGATCACCTGAAATCGCAGAAGCAGCGAATTAGCACTTTACCATTCTATTCCGAGTTCGATATGAAATGCGAGGTTCGAAGAACCAAATCAATGAAATCCATTGAAAACACATTCATAAACCAAAAAAGCAAGTGCGACATGAAAAACCAGAAGCAAGTGCGACATGAAAAACCAGAGCAAAATTGAAATCATCTTGGTACGAACAACTAGTTAAACAAAATTATTTAGGCACAATCATGAAATTGAATTATAGGATGACAGGCAAATTGGCACGATCGAAATAGAATCGAATAGTTTGGTCGTGATCAAAAGGTATTTAAGGATGATCCAAATCGAAATCGTTCTAACACGATCGATTGTGTAGGCATGATCATAGAATCAAACCTAGGAAAGGATACGAATTTGACTCGATCGAAATATAATAAAAGGAGTCTAGTCGTGATCGAAATTGTTCAAGGATGATCAAATCCAAAAATGCTTAAAATATTTATCCACAATTATTTAGGCACGAGTTTAGAATCAAAATCTAGATAAGTTTAGGAATCCAATCGAAATTATATTAAAAGATGACAATCTAAAAATAGAAGGATAAGAAAGGAAGGAAGAATTACCGGTTTATTGAGAAGATTGTGACTAGGAATAAGCACAAATCAATTTGAAAACTTAATAGTTATATGACAATAAGACGTAGTCTCTATGGTATTCGAAACTCGTAAACATAATCGAAGTCATTTTACCGAGAATTTATGCCTCGCCAGTGTACAGCTAGCTGCATTAAACCCTTGGTTCCACAACTCAATCTATGTTGCGGTAACGAATACCCTATCAACTCTATCTAATCTTGACATAACAACTCGAGGATAAAATAAGACGATCAAGACATAATTTTTAATAATGTTCGACCACCCACGCTTACTTGAAATTATTTTAACTTAGGGGTCATGACACGCCAGTGCGCTGCTGGCTGCAGTGAACCCGCAGACTCCAAGAGGGGAGCTGTTGTTTGTGGCCGGCCAGGGGTTACCTAGGGTTAAGTTAGGGTTTGCTATGGGCCACCATGCAAGTCTACATGAAGCCCATTAGCAAAAAGGCCAAAAAGCTTCATGTTAAAAATAGCCTAAAAATGCATTAAATGGTTTCCTTATTAGGACAAATGCTCCAAATTGAATTCTAATTAGCCAAATAAGTCTCTAATCACATGGTTAGTCTTCTAATCAAGCTTAACTAAGGTTAAGCTATCTTAAAAGAGGACATAAATTTTAAAAGAACGTTTTCCATAACATGATCATAATTTTAAAAGAGGACATAAATTTTTGAAAGAAAGTCGAAGAATTTTTAATTCACGTTCATCAACGTAACAAGAAATTAAAACTTGCTTACCTTGACATCATAAAAATTACTATTCAAAATGATCTCTAGATAACTTTAAAGTGAACTTTATAAATTCTAACAAATACTCAGATGTCTATAGAATTTGATAACAATTATTAACAAACATAATTTTTTTATTAGCGTACGCTCCCATCATGCTCCCAACTTTACACTCTTCTAAGTAGTCGCACTATCCCGTTCATGCTTATGGCTTCTATGGTAAGGCCTAGTGCCATAAGGTAATATTACATTCTAGCAAAATGTACTCCTTATTTTCTACAGTCCGCAAGGCCATAGAAGCGATTCCTATTTTCAGCCCTACGCTCCAGTTTTTTCTTTTACTTATTCCCTAAGGCCAAAATATGCTATGTGGCCTGCTAGTTTATTTCCACAGGATCTTTTAGAATTCTACCTCATTGACATAGTTCACTGATACCTTCTTATGCAAACCTACAGTTGAAGAAAAGGTGCCAGGCTGTCACTTTTCCTCTTATCGCAAAAGGAAGATCACCATTGCTTCCTGCTCAATGATAGCCTAGTGCTTGAAATTGACCGGCAGCGTTACCAGTAGGAACCTCCACACATTTTCTAATCTTGAGCCATTTTCTCATCCAAGGTTTCCAACATTACCTCTTTAAATCCTGTGTTTTCACTGTATCTACCTAAGGTACACATCCCTCATCTTGTCTGCTGCTCCCAGTAATGTCCAGCCTCATTCTCTGATCCCACATTGTTATTAGTTGTATGTGATGATTTTGTTCATCAAGTCCTGGGATTACCTCTTCTGCAGTTTCCTGATCTTCCATCATGCAACTGGGAGCCATAAGTCACTCATTGGACATCGGACCTGTAATTTAGTGATTGCCAGAGTCCACGGGTGCAAATATACTTGCAAGGTTCACATGATCGGTATCGGACCATTCCTATGAGTATTGAGGTCGGCGATATCGGCATTATCGACGGTTTTGGATCGGAGTACCAGATTTTTTGGTATCGGAAAGCAAATAATTATTAATAAATTATTAACATTTTAGAAAATATATTTTATACATTTAGGTATAATTTTAAGTATTTCCAGTATTATTTCTTAGTATTTTTGAAATTAAATGAAATAATAGCCACCCTTGCCGATTGGTTTACATCAATAGATAAGGTTTCTTCTTTTACAACCTTATTATGCTTTTACACCCTTGCTAATTGGTCTTTTTCGTTCAATTTTATTTGTTGAATTGACCGGAAAAGAGACCCCCAATGTTGGTATCAATAAGTATCGGATATCGGTCGGTAGCGGATCGGAACATGCGAAACCGTATTAGTATCGGTCGTATCGGAACGGTATCGGACGATATTGCAAACTATGAAATATGGTGGCTTCTCTCTCAACATGCATCATGCCAAAGTTTACTCGACAGAGTCCACTGTTACCAACATTGCAACATGGTGGATCTATATTTTTTTTATCATGCCAAAGTTCACTCAACATAAGCAATGCCAAATTCTCTTATATCTTTACTGACAAAACAATAGCATGTTAGGCAGACTTTTAGGAATGCTCTGAAGCATGAATATGAATGTTAATATACTAAGGTTAGTCTCCACTTCTTGAGATTATTCTATTTCATGTTCTTTGTTTGCTAGCTGAACCCAAAAGTTTCGGATAAAAACTTTGTTGTTGGTGTCGTATGTTCTCCGTTTGCTGTATATATTGTTGAAATGGGACTAGGAGTAAATTATTGGTTCTGGCCTATGGGTTAGACTTTTCAAATTGCAAAATTTGTTGTTTATTAAGTAGGCGTCTCTCTATTCAAAACAGTTGGTGTAGGCACATATGAAAGCAAGAGAACTCGGCTAATCCTTAATCCGTGAACATCTGTACAAGCAATAACAAATTGGAAGCACTCTTTGTACCTGAACGGAACTACAAAATTTCTCCTAAATTCAACTACTACTGAATAAAGAGTAAAGTTGTCATTATAGCCTAAATAATTTATACCCTCAATTTACTGTTCTTTCTAGAACTTCATGTACAACTGCCAAAACTGATGAAATTGCTGATACCGATACTCATAAAGTGTGGCCGGTATGACTCCAGCCAATAACTTCTCTTTAGCAGAAATAATATTGAGAGAACAGTCTTTGGCTTTGGTATTTTCATGTAGAAATTATGTTATAAACTGGAGCTTTCTGTAATGCTTTCAGCTTCTCCTCTCTCTCTCTCTCTCTCTCAATTTCTGATGGAGAGAACAGTGACAATCTAATGCATTTTATCTGGATGTCCAGCTCTTGGTACCACTTTTGAGCTCATACCGCTATGAGGGCGGTGAAACCAACATGTCATTAGCAAAGTCAGAGGCAAAGATAATGCATCAAAAGATTGTGGACAAGGCTTACAGTGATGAAGAGATAATCAGGATTCTTACTACAAGAAGCAAGCCACAACTGATGGCAACGTTCAATGATTACAACAATGCGTTTGGGAATCCAATCAATAAGGTAAACAGAACATGCGTACAGATATTTCTATTTCTCATTCATGGTTACCTCCTTAATGACAATAAAAATTGTAGTCTTGTTATTTGGAAGAATAAAACTAGAAATTGCTTCTTTGATCACCCTGAAACCGATCATCACAAAAGCTGGGCTGACTGCAAAATGAGCCCCAGCTCAGAAGCTAATACTTGTGCTGTTATAGGTTCTTGTGTAATCACTTATTCAGTTCACCAATGCAATAACTAAAATCGAAAAGGAACCCACCTGTTTTATGTTCACAGTAAACCATAGAAGCTGTGCACCTGTAAGCATGAATATGCATCGAAGTTGTAGTTGACTATAAAAGTGGCTTACATAAATATACACATCTAGTTGTGTTATAAGAAATTTAAACTTTTAACTCTTTTATAGCATGGACACGATTGAGTTGATTGAAACCCAGATATTTGTATATTTAGATAAGCTGGCAGTACTATTGTTCTTCTGGCTATGGGAATTGTGATTATATAAGTTGGCAGTATTATTATTATTATCATTATCATTATTATTATGGGGATTGTCATCGAGTCTTCTAATATAAGTACAATTACATTATAGAAGGGATGTGTATCTGCTAGCAAATCTGTAATTACCTGCTTGAATTAACCAAAGGCTTTAAGAATTTTCCAAAATAAGATTCTGGGGAAAAAAGAAGAAGCAGCATATACTCTAAATTCAATTTTGCATGTATACCACCATAAAAGTTGGAAGTACATGTATACCCTTAAAAAAATAACATATGTGCATTTGCCTTGGTCCAACAGGTTTAAGACCCACACACATAAAATGATTAAGATTAGAATCTATAATGAATAGAAGGAATATTTGCTTATATTTTGTTATAGTTAACCAAAATTGGTTATCAATGATTTTGATGTGATGCTTCTCCTCATTCCTCTTGAAAGAAAATTCTAGAAGATTTTAGATAAGCTCAGTTATAGCCTAAAGATGCTAATAATATAGGGGTACCTATGCAAAAAGAAGCATTTTTTGAGGTGGGCAAATTTATTTAGAAAGAAATACATGAAAAAAAATTGTGAGTTTATTAATCCACCATGTTTGGAGATAATGAAGAAAGTTGTTTCATTATAAGATGATGAACTATGCACTTTTTAACTCTTCATCAATCCCATCAGGATTTGAAGGCCGAACCCAAGGATGAATTCCTTCATGCTCTAAGGGCCATCATAAAGTGCATCATCTGCCCTGAAAAGTACTATGAGAAGATTGTCAGGCTTGCTATCAATAAGATGGGCACAGACGAGGGCGCCCTCACTCGTGTCGTAACTACTCGTGCCGAGGTGGACATGGGCCTGATAAAGGATCTCTACTACAAGAGGAACAGTGTGCCTCTCGACAAAGCCATCAAGAAGGACACTACTGGTGATTATGAGGATTTTCTTCTTGCCCTCATAGGACATGGGGACGCTTGAGAGTTCTGTATGCAAGTTTGAACGAGGTGTTTGTGTGAGTTGAAAGAATAATATGTCCAGGCAGATGAATCTTTTAATCAGTTTCCGTAAACATTTTGGTGTTATGAGAATGAAAACTGATATGATCTGCTAAGTGTTTTTTCTGCTGGTAAGACTTTTATGTGCTTCGACTTTTGGTTCTGAAAGATTGATAGAAGAGAACAGGGGCCATATTGATGGTAAAGAGGTACTAACCTATGGGTTTGTCGACGGATGCTTATCGGTACAGATAGGACAATATTCGTATGGGCAATATTCGTATCTGTATACGATTTTTTTTAATATCCAAACCCGTTCCGATATTCGGACGAATAACTCCGATGGGCTAAAAAATTAGAATGTTATTATTCGAATATCCGAATCCGAAAACCGAAATATTAAAAATTTAGTTGTTATCTGAATATCCGAAAAATAAAATTTAATTGCTCTTTTTGAGCCCTTTCATCTTCTGTTGAAAATTTCAAAATGTTCAGCTGACTTGCTCTGCATATTGCTCTATTTGAATCCTTTCATCTTCTGTTGAAAACTCTAAGCATGTTCAATTTGAGGCGGCCAAATATATTGTTCTACATATTTGAGCCATTTCATCTTCTGTTATAAATTATAATTAATATATATTACTAATATATACATTATATTATAATATAGAACTAGAAAAGTAATAAATGAAGTAAATTAAGTAGAGAATAAAATGCTTTAAATCTTCTCTAGTAATTAATATATATTACATATACATTATACTATAATATATATAAAATTTCGGATATCCGAATTCGATACTCGATACCCAAAATTTGCAATTTAAAGTCGGATAGGATATTAACGGATTCGAATACCTTAATATCTGAATTCGTATCCGAAAAAACGATAATATCCGAAAAATATTCGGATATCTTATTCCAATATATGAAATTTCGGATAATATTCGAAAGTTCGGATACGGAAAGGAATCTGATTCGAATTTTCGACTATTCATTGACAGGTCTACCTATGGTATTGTGCTGCTATTTAGGATGCCCATTGTTGACTACGATGGAGAGATTAACAAGCATGCTCATCTCCACTATTATATAGTACAGCTTAGAAATTGCTCAAAAATGAGCCGTATGTATATCATCATTTAAATGAATTAAAAAAAATTAATAAGAAGATGACTAAATAACTACCTAAATACTCCACTAATTATCTAAAAAAAACTTAACCAAACGTTTAACTACCTTATATGATATATTTATAACTAAATAATTCTAAATCAAGTGGTTAAGGAGGAAAGCATTTTCCTTTGGTTACTTGAGGTTAAATCTAGGAATGACATTTTTTATAATAAATTTAATTTTTTACGCACGTGCAATGTGCACATTACAAGCTTTATGATTAAGGACATGTCATCATGTTTGTAAAAAAAATAAGAAATTTTGCGTTGCACCCCACATTATTTAACTATATTCAAGGTGCACCCCACTGTTTTATCAATGTAAAATACCCTCCACTTTCGTCAAAAACTAACGATCAACTCCGTGCGGCTCCCCCCCCCCCCCCCCCCCCCCCCCCCCCCCCCCCCCCGCCGTCCCGAGGCACCCGCAACCGGCGCCGCCCCTTCACGCAGCTCCCCGCCGCTGTTCCACGGTGCCCGCCGCTGTCCCGTGTGCCTCTCGCACGTCGCCGACTTCCTGCGTTCGTTCCGTGCCGTCCGCGTGCACGTGTCCATGTTCGTGTCCGTGTCCGTGCTCATGCCAACGTGCGTTCCGAGTCCAAGGCATCCCCTTGGTGCTCCGTCTCAGCTTTCGGTAACCCCGCAACCTTCTATTAAATTCACAGAACCATTCATGTTCCGGAATAGCTAATTTAGTTAGTTTCCTATTTAGATTCGGTAATAATTGTTAGCATTTTAATTAGATGATTAGCGTTAATTGTTAGATTAATGATTTAGAATTATCGACTACGTTAATTATGAATAGTATCATATTAACATTATTTCAATTATTATGTCACTTTTGCCATGGTTTCACTCTTATTATTAAATGATAGATTTTACTATCAAATAATTAATTATATAGCAAAAACATATTCTTATATAGGAAATGATATTTAAAGGCAAAAACTATATATATTTATGTTTTAGGTATTTTCTGTATTTTAACCGTTATTTCTGTTAATAAGTTTATGGAAATGAAAACTAGAAATAATAACGTATTTTCTAATAAAATCGTAATTTTACTAAAATAAGGTTTTACGTATATTTATTATTAAAAATGATTATACTTTACAAAAGAAAAGTATTAGTAAAATATTTCGTAAATGTTTATTTAGAAAATTATTAAATTAGATTTCAAATATTTCGAGTTTACGCAATATTTTATATTAAAATAATGTTCGATAAAAACTGCTATTATTTTGATAATATTCCAAAAATATATTATTTTTTGCCCTATTTACAAAATACTAATAAAATAGTTTTACCAAAATATTACATAATTAAATCATTATTTCTCTAATAAAAATGGCAAATGTTTATAATTAACGTAGTTTGCGTTTAGTGGCTTTATTAGCCAATCTTTGGAATAAGTTCTAAGGACATATTATTATTATTAATGTAGGTTCGGATCCCGGGCCCTAACCGATACCTTTCTAATCGTTGCCTTCCACACTGAGGATACAACCAAGGCAAGTTTAATATCTTTCATGTCTATGTTTTATTTAATAATTAAATGTGATGTATCAGTAAAATTATGTATATTGTAACGACACTGATTCACAGTGGATCCCTCTCGGACTCCACATCTATTGATTGATTAATTGATTGATTGCCTCATTGACTCATTGACTCGGGAATTGATTAGGGGAGTAGTATAACATCTGTGACCAAAGTCAAATATTGCCTCTCTTACGCTAACCTCTACCGCACAGGTGGGTTGAGCCATACGTATACTATCATTTGGCCAAAATGCTAGTATACACATTGTCTTTATCCAGTCGGTCACAGATCAGTTATATACTCAAACGTACTATTGACTCATTGTAGATTGCATCATTGTAGCTTCTGAGATTTATAGCCTGCTGTCTCTTTTGTTATTATTTAGCAAAAATATATAATGCTTTTAAATTGTCTTGCATCATTTATTATTATTTAGAATGTTAGATGTGGAAATATGTTCTTGTTCCCCTCCTGACTGGAGACCAACATTTTTAGGTGACTGCGACGACGAGGATCTTGCCTTTAGTTCTTTCTACAGACTTGGTCCGAGCCCTGACGAGGTAGCTGAACTTGACCAGGGAGTCCCAGATTATTAGTTGTGCCATCGGTTTAGTTTATTTTTCCCTTCCAGTTGTAATAAAAACTAAAGTGATAAGGTTTTTTCTATGGGCACCACCAAAAATGCTTGGGGGCAGCCCTTACTTGGGGGCAGCCCATGAATGTGGAAAAATTGCTAGGGGGCACCCAAAAATTGCTAGGGGCAGCCCAACCCCCCCAAACCAAAAAATTCACTTTCATTTTCATTATTGACTCTCTCTCTCCTCAAGAAGAAAAGAAAGAAAGCTCTCTCCCTCTCCCTCTCCCTCTCTCTCTCCCTCTCCCTCTCCCTCTCCTAAACCCTAATTTCTTCTTCTCCATCACTCCATTCTCAATCCCTCTACGAAGATTCTCGAAGAGATGACACGCAAGTCAAAGCAACCGGAATCCAGGTACGTTCTTCCCTAATTTCTTCGAATTTTTTTACATTATATTCGAAACCCTAGAATAGGTTTAATTCTTGAAAAAGTTTTCGTAAAATAGGTTTATAATCTCTTGCACGTTCTCTTCCCTTATTTTCGAACACAAGAAATCAAAATTTATGTTAAAACCCAAACCCTAGAACACGACAAAGTAGGATGTCGTTATGGAAGTTCGGGTTCACGACAGTAGGACTGCCAGGCATGTGGCAGTCCTACTTGTTATGACATATAGGAGTTGGGTAAGTGCATGCTGTTTCTATTACTTAATAAGTGTATGTTGTCATGCAGTCCACCGGCCGCTAACAAAAGAATACGGCCCACCGCGTCAAAGCGGAAGGAACGTGCGGAACGTACTCACGAGCGTCCGATAACAATTACCAAACCGGCGCCCGAAGCTCGGTCTCGGACATCGCCACCGGCACGTCAAGCTCGGTCGAAGCAACGAGCTCCTACTCCTACGCCTCCTTCCGACGACGACGACGACGACCTGCCAATTGCCCGACTCCTATCACGTCAATACGGTTCTTCTCCATTTGAGGAGGTCGGTCCTTCTGAGGAGGCCGGTCCTTCTGAACCGCCTGTCCGTCCGCCCGGTTGCTCAATGTTGGTTTCTTTTGAGAACCACATTGCGTATGAAATATGGAAGAACCCGGTATGTACATGACGTTTGTAAGCTACCAGTTTAGTATACTATATATATATGTATTCATAATTGATATGTGTTTTGTTGTTCGATATACAGAGGACATATCGTATCCTTAGGGCTGTGAGTCACGGGAAGAAAACCGTGTCCTGGCAGTTTGCAAGCTTATCCGAGGCCGTCCGGAACAAAATCATACCGAGCGGCTTGCACAATTTGGCACAAAACGCCTACCGAACAATGGATAGTGCCCTCATATCCGCCTTCGTGGAGAGATGGCACCCGGAGACCAACACATTTCATCTCCCAGCAGGGGAGATGACCATTACACTGGACGACGTCTACCAGATATTGGAGCTGCCAGTGACCGGGCGCATAATGACCAAAGAACATTACACGAATGAGAAATCCGTGAAATGGTACGAGAAGATCGTCAAGTTCGTCTCAACTCCCTTGGAGTTCCGGCTACGAGTTTACAACTCTACCAGGCTTCAAGAAGTCGTACGGAATTCCTCTATCATTTCTGGTGGACCAGTTCATGGATATGGAGGTGGATGACGATGACGATGATACGGTCGACGCGGTGGCTCGTGCGTATATGTTGTTCGTCCTAGGAACGGTCGGCATTCCGGACAAGTCCGGTACGTCGATACATGCTCGGTACATGCTAAACTTATCTGAAGTGGATGACTTCATCGATATATCCTGGGGAAGCGGTATCCTGGCCAATCTTTACCGCGAGCTCGGCATCGCATCCCGTGTCGGGACTAAGACTATGGCCGGCTGTCAGACTCTGCTACAAGTAAGAAAACTTCTAACAATTTAATCTTGTATACTTAAATTTGTTATTTTAATTTTTACTATTCATTTATAAATTGAATAGGCATGGATATACGAGCACTTTCCGATGCTTAGACGGGCTGACGAAAACCCAGCGTATCTTGAACACCTTCCCAGAGTGTGTCGATGGAGGCCATCCCAGCTACAAACCAAAAATTGGCAAACATTGGCTTCCATTCGTGAAGTATTAGACAGTTTGATGCCAGAAGAGGTACTATTTTTTGACTAACTTTTTCATGTTGATTTTGTATTGTTGTTAACTTTATTCCTACAGATTTTTTGGAATCCATACCTGAATTTACGTGAGTTGAATCGTGAGGTCCAACCAGTTTCTTTATTTTATGGCATGATCACATGCTATGAAATCACGGAGCCGTACATGCCCGACAGAGTACTTCGTCAGTTTGGCTTCGTGCAAACTGTGCCGAAGCGCACACTACGGCTGTTGGAGCCTCCGCACGGAACCCAACCTTTAAGTTACAAACCGGCGAAATTCGACTGGGTGACCGACTTTTACAAGAGTGGCAACGACATGTACATCGGAAATCTGAGAGACGACCGGTCACCGAGATGACCGACTACAGCGAGGACTACATGCAGTACTTCCTGGGGGTCGGACATCCTAAGTTGTCGAACCCTACCAACCCGGGTCCCGTGGCCGTCGGAGCAATTGGAGCTCTTCCTTCCAAGAATGCCTTGTATGCTGGGTTGGTGAGAATGGTGAGTTCCGTATTTGTAATAAGACTGAGATTTTTATGTTTGTAGACTTAATTCATTTATACTTTCATTTTCAGTCTCAAAGGGTGAAGGAGTTGGCGCAGACACTCCGGAGAGGTTGCCAAAGTGATACTTGTGTCGCCGTCGCCAACGAGCTTGATCGTATCGACGACGTGGTCGACTTCCCATTCATGAACAATAGGGAGTCTCGTTCCAAGGCCCGGCATGATATGTAGATGGATTTCTATATTTTTCATGTTTCTAACTTTAGTTGGCTGTGGATTAGTAACGTACATTTGATGAATTATTGTGGATATTTTGCTTGTTTGAAACTTAATTTGGATGTGGAATGTTTGGGACTAAGTAGTTGTGATGAATTATTGTAGTTGGATTATTGAGTGTAGGTGATGAATCTTAAGTTGTGAAAAGTTTTTGTGATGAGTCTTAATGTACAGAGTATCTGTATCAGGACTGGTGATAAATTATTTTTTTGTGATGAATCTTAACTCTGTGGCAGTTTGATTCCCACAATCAAATCATCACACAGAGTGCAATTTGATTCCCACAATCAAATCATCACACAGAGTTAAAAAGTTAGGACTGCCACACTACACTGAAGTAGGACTGCCAGGGTCCTGGCAGTCCTAACTAAAACTTGCTGTAACAGCAAGTTTTAATTAGGACTGCCAGGACCCTGGCAGTCCTACTTCAGTGTAGGACTGCCATGGGTGTGGCAGTCCTAAATTCTTAACTCTGTTGTGCTGAGTCCCACAATCAAATCATCACACAGAGATTCATAGTTAGGACTGCCACACCCATGGCAGTCCTACACTGAAGTAGGACTGCCAGGGTCCTGGTAGTCCTAATTAAAACTTGCTGTTACAGCAAGTTTTAGTTAGGACTGCCAGGACACTGGCAGTCCTACTTCAGTGTAGGACTGCCATGGGTGTGGCAGTCCTGATACTGATACTCTGTAACAGTTTCTCAAACTGAAACGATGTGACAGTGAACACTCACATAACACAGATAAGACACAGGTAGGTACATATAACACAGGTTGGCACAGGTAAACACATATAACACAGGTAGGCACATATAGTACACAGGTAGACACATATAACACAGGTAGGCACATATAGTACACAAGTAGGCACATATAACACAGCTAGGCACATATAACACAGGTAGGCAAAATCAAACACATATAACTCAAAATTTACTCTATATATATTACTGGACTTCATATTTCACTGTATACAAAAGTGGTCCTCCATATACAAAATGTCAGACTGTAGATATATCTATACTTAGTCGATTTCGACGTCGTAGTGGTCAGCAGGTAAGTCTCTTGGCTCCTCAATCTTCAACAACCTCTTACAATGGTTGATCTGCTCAACGAAAGGTGTGGTCCAAGCGATGGCTTCGATCGGTGCTCTTTGTACCAAACTGTTGAAGGTGGAGGAATCGGAGAATAAGCGATCATCTTTAGTACAACGAAGTGATCCCCGATCAGATCTATAGTACATAGGTTAGACACTCCGTAGTCCGTCGAGGAGCGCACATCGGAAAGAATGTATTGTTAATATCCGGCGAGATAAGTACAACAGGTATCATGTACCTATTAGCAAATAAATAGCCGACAGACGGGACTGACATGTAGTGGTCTGTCCCGGTAACACTGTCGGTGCAAGGGATACTTAACAACAAACTTGCAACCGTTTCTTCCCTTAGGATACGGGAGTAGAATGGAAGACGAGTCTCTAACTCCTCGTATAGCTCCTGCCTCACCCGTCTCCATCCGTCTTTGTCATCATAACCAAGATGCATTGCAAGGGCATGAAATCCGTAATGGCCATCACCGGGGACATCGACAATAGACCAAATGTAACTTCGAAGCGCAGGTTAAAATTTTTCAATATAGAAACTCGTTGTTTGGCTTGCAACTGTATCTTTTCTTTGGAGATCCATTTTCTCCATTTTTTCGGCGAACGACAAGCTTGCCCTTCCGTGCAGGCGAAGGTTGCTGTAAGCTTCATTCAACATGCTCAAAGGACGATAGATCTCTCTTAGTCGACTCCATCCTTCTCTTCTGTGAACTAGTCAATCTTGTTTGAGGTCTGCCTTTAGGATTGGAAACAACGGACGGCCCATGCATTCTAGTAGTCACCGGACATGCAATTTCTTGGATTTTAAGCTCAATGGACATCCGTTCCACTCCAACTGAGGCACACCACCTTGCGTGGAAAGTTTCACTTGTGGCAAAGAGAAGAAATCATCGTCCGTCTTCACCAGGGGCATCATAGACAACTGTCTCCAACGTTGATCGACAGCATCTACTGGAATAGGAATGGATTCACGGCGATATTCATTAATCTAATGTGCACAAGGGAGGCCCAGTGTATGTCGATATACACACCCGCAAACCTCGGATCAAGCCCGACAAACTTTGACCTTTCAATCTATCAGCTATTAAGGCCAACGCCTTGTGAGATACCATGCGCATTAAAGCATCTAAGAGTACTTCCTTTCTATGCTCATGCTTGACTATATTTAAACTCATCTCAAATGATGCCTTAATTTCATTCACCGTCCGGTCTACTGATAAATGTATAGCTTGCCAAAAGAGACGAAGTTGCCGAGAGATGATTTTAGGTGCCTCTTCAATAAAGAGTGTGCTCCTTCGACACGGTTGGTAGTTGTCGTGCTGTAATGCTTCACCACATTCGACCATGCTAAGACGAATTGTTCTTTGTGCGGTTCAAGCCATGTATCTTTGATGTAAGAAATGCATGCCGGCTCCCTCGCCTCCCACTTTTGCTTGAACAAGTACCATGCGGCGTCGTAACTGGCAATCGTAGATGCTCGCCACACAATTCCAATCATTGTAGAATTCGTCAAAAATTTGTATGTCGATTTTACCATCCTCCTTTCGAAACTTCAACTTACATTGGGCTTGAATATTACGATTGACATGCCAAGTGCATAGCAATGTATCCGCTTGAGGAAAAATAATACGAATAGCATTAATGAGGGCATACTCTCTGTCGGTAACAAATACTGACGGCTCTGTATGACCAGTGTAAAGTGTTTTCAGTTTCTCCAACGCCCATGTGTAGTCTTCAAGTTTCTCACTCTTCATGAAGCAAAATGCCACTGGAAATATTTTCCAAGTAGAGGTGAACCCGACAACATGAAAGAGAGGCATCTTGAACTTATTTGTCTTGTACGTGCAATCAAGGACTAACACGTCGGCAAAAGACCTGGCCAAATTTGTGCAATCAGGATGAGCCCAAAAGATTGATAATACTTCATTACTCTGGGGATGTCTTCTATGGAACTCAACATAATGATTATCGGCAAGCAACTTGAGCACTTCTTGCATCGCCATTCTTGATTTCGTCCGGACAGCGTTTGAAGAAGCTAGGGCGTTGTATATTGACTTCATTGTAGACATGTTCTTCTCATCTTCATGTCGTATGACGGAATATATTTGTCTCGGTACAACTCCGGAGGTGGACAAGTCTTCGACTATCTTCTTCTCCGTATTGTTCAACCGTCCGACATACTAATGACCTAATAGTATCTCGGCAATCTCATGGTTGTGGGTTCCATTCTTCACTTCTACTATCCATTTCCCTTCTTCTTCGTTTCTGATATGTATCGTGAATGGACAACCACATTTCCTCGTTCCAATATTTCTTCTTGGAACTTTACTTTGGATAACTGTGTTTTTCTTGTGCGTTCTGAACACACCACCTCTTTCACAGCCCACCACCACAGTTTGTCGTCCCGGTCGATTTCGGGCCGATCTGGATATCACTAGAACAATGTTGTTTTCCCGTCCGACTTCTCGACACCAATGTACCGCACCCTCGCTTGATTCAAAACATAGATCGGTCCAAAATAAATGGGCTACATTGACTGCAATTGGAGCCGGCACCGCAAAATCGGAAGATCTCAAGTCCTACATAAAACTTAAAGGTTAGTACAATTAGACAAAATTCTAAAGCAAATAGGTTTCATAGATTAGGCCCGTGCATAAGATTGGTGTCCATAAATAGCAAATTGTGTTAATAGCAAGACCGTCTTTTGTACAGCAATTGGTGTTCATAAATTACAAACACCTTTACTGACTAAAACGATGCATTCTAGTGTCATAGACTAGGACTGCCAGAGTGGTGGCAGTCCTTCACAGAAGAGGACTGTCAGGACCCAGACAGCCCTACATATTTGTAGGACTGCCAGGGTCCTGGCAGTCCTTCTTCTGTGATGGACTGCCACCACTCTGGCAGTCCTAGTCTATGATCTGGACTGCCAGAGTCTTGGCAGTCCTCTGTGTCACAGCACGATTTTAAATCCGATGACAAGTTCAAATGTAGTTACCAAGAGAGCTTCCGATGCATTAAAGTTGTCTTCGGACGTTGCGGGAACGTGTTCTTCGGACGTGGCGGGAATGTTTGATGATCCCGGTTGATCCATGTTCAATATTTTTCTATATTTAACACATAATTCAACTTTTATATGTGAAATTCTTGTTTAAAACATGAAACATATTATAGTTCGATGACTTACCAAAAATTTGGAGAAGTCAATGACCTAGAGTTGAGGGAGAGAACAATTTGCCAAAAATGTAGGGAGAAAAGAAAAAACTAGGGTTTTAATTCTTTGACCTAAGAGAAGAGAAGGAGAGAAAAATAGTTGACGGAGAAAAGAAAAGAGAAGAAGGAGAGAGAAAATGAAAATTGGTATTTATAGGTGTGCTTGGGCTAGCCCCTAGCAAATTTTTTGGATGGTAAACTTGTAATAAACTTGAACTATTTTGGGCTAGCCCCTAGCAAAAAAGGTGGTGCCCTTAGAAAAAACCAAGTGATAATTGAATGTTTGTTTGCTTGTATTTTCTTTCAGACTTTTAGTAATTTGCCGGATTCAATAAAAATATTATTTCTTTTTCGCTTTAGATTTTTGTCTGCTTGTGCTCACTGCTTGTTACAACTTATTATCGCCGTCTGACAACGGTGCAGGCTGAACATGATCCGACTGGACCAGTATATTGGGATCGGATCGTGACACACCCACATCAAGTCAATTTGTGGTAGGGGTGAGCATTCGGTTTATTCGGTTCAAACCGAACCGAATAACCGAAAACCGAATTGGACCGAAAACCGAATAAGCAAAACCGAAACCGAACCGAATTGATCCATAACCGAATCAAACCGAACCGAATTAAATCGGTTCGGTTTTCGGTTTATTCGGTTTATTCAATTTTTCGGTTTATTTGCACTTTTTTTTGTTAATATATAATAACTAAATATACCTAAATTTATTTAGTATATACCTATAGTATATACATATGTATATTCGGTATATAGCTATTATATTAATACATGTGTGTATATATAGTATATACATATATATATAGTAACTAATTTTTCTTATTCGGTTTTCGGTTTTGGACCGAAACCGAAACCCAAAACCGAAACCGAAACCGAATAAGAAAATTTAGTATTTTCAAAACCGAAATCGAACCGAATTTTTTTAAAACCGAACCGAATCTCTTATTCGGTTCGGTTCGGTTCGGTTTTCGGTCCAAAACCGAATAATGCTCACCCCTAATTTGTGGACGAGCCCCAATGGTCCGTTCAGTACAGTTGTGAGAATCTCGAGATGCCCGATGGTCAGGCATTAACCCTTTATGTCTGTCTCTTAATCTTTGGCAGTGCATTGATCAGCGGTTATAAGAGAGAGAAGGAAGAAACAGTAGGTGGATTCTATGCTCTGCCATTCTCCTGTTTTCCACGTATATGACAACACATTTATTTATTTTTCCAGGCAATTTACAATTTACACCTTCTTCTTCGTCCTCCTCAAACAGTAAACAACCTTTATCCACTTGGCTTCTTCGTCCTCCTCAAACAGGTAATACATACATATTCAACTATTGCTCCCACGGAGTTTCGACCAATGATCGTGGTGCACAAAGCGACCGAGGATGGGTCGCCTGCATTGTCATGTTCTTCCTCGGACCCTGTGGCCGCCGAACCGTCTGCCTCCGGTCTGTCACAGAACTCGGTCCTCCTCCCTCCAACTTATCGCTTGCGGGCACGGGTACTCTGCAGCGGCCAAGGGAGGTCATTAGGAAGCCAGCTGAACCTAAGCTCAAGAAATCCTCATCTTTTGATGAGCGAAGGTAGGTATTATTACCTTCTTGTTTCAACTGATTACTGGTAATTTCTAAACATGTTGCAGTTGATCATGCAGTTGGGTTGTGGAAAGTGGAAACTAAGTAAGTACAGTGAACTGGTATCAGTTGGTATGATTATAATTGAATATTAATTAATAAATTATTACTTAAGATTATAGTTATGATTAATAAATTATTAATTAAGATTCTAATTATGATTAATAAAGTTATAAATTATTAATTAAGATTATTATAAAATATTAAATAATAATATTATTAATTAATAAAGATTAATTTAAATTATAATTACGATAACTACGAGAAGCCTTATCCGTATTGATGCGAGAAAATCTCCTTAAAGGAGCAATAAGTGTGGAGAGGACATACCATCAGAGTCAGAGAGATCCATCGGAATCAGAGTGATTCAGTGCGGGGGCAACATCTTCAAGAGCCGGGGCAGGAGTAGACGAGGGACTTGGTATGGTAGGCACTGGACTTGGTACAGTAGGCACTGACACTGGGCACGGCTTCTCCCCCTGCGTAACATATGTATCGTCTTCTTCATCGGAGTCACTGCTATCTCCCCCTTTCGTCCAGTTCTCCATGACCGGGCACGGGACCGATCCGACTACCACGTTTGGACTTGTTCTCTCCCCCTCACGTCTAACACCTTCCGTGTTAGGTGTGTCACCAAACGCTGAACCTTCATCTGAACCATAGTATGGTTCCAGTTCTCGGAATGTAACGTCTATGCTTACAAACAGTTTTCGCTCAACCGGGCTCCAACATGCATATCCCTTCTGAGTTATCGTGTACCCAACAAAGACACATTTAACCGCTCTAGGATCCAGTTTACCAACTCCCGGCCTATTATCTTGGACAAAACACACACACCCAAATACTTTCGGTGGAACTGTGTAAGTGGTTACACCAGTAAGCATTTCCAACGGTGTCTTCCAGTCCAATACCTGAGATGACATTCTGTTGATGAGATAAGAGGCCGTCAAGACAGCTTGTCCCCATAAGTGTTTTGGGACATTCATAGCCAGCATCATCGTCCGTACGACCTCCAGTAGGTGTCTGTTCTTCCGTTCGGCCACACCATTTTGTGCCGATGTATAGGCACATGAAGTTTGGTTTAGTATTCCATGAGTGGATAAATACTCAGCAACCTTTTTATTAGTATACTCCGTCCCATTGTCAGACCGTAAGCACTTAATTTTAGTGCCATATTGTGTTTCTACCCGGCGATGAATATCTTGAAATTCCTCAAAGACGTCACTTTTATTCTTCATAAGGTAGACCCAAGTCACGCGAGTATAACAATCAATAAAAGTGACGAACCATTAAAAACCGTTAATACCGGTTGTAGGACAAGGGCCCCATACGTCCGAATGTATCATGTCAAATGCAGCTAAACTTCTATTCCTGGAGTTCACATACGAGCTTCTGGTATGTTTTTCCAACTCACAAGCATTACAAAATAACTTTTCTCTATTAGCCCTTTGATATAAGGATGGATACATTCGACTAATAACTTTAAAGGAAGAATGTCCGACACGCTAGTGATGGAGGAGCAATTCGTCTTCTGCACTGCTACGTGAAGCATCCGGTTGCACGTCTGCTACTAGAGATGCCAATACTTTGTCCAGTCCGGTCCTGTCCAAGTACTATAGCCCCTTATGCCATGTGCCAGTCCCTAGTCGCCGTCCTGTCCCCTTCTCCTGAAAAGTTACCTTAGGAATGTCAAAAAAAAACAATACAGTTTAGATCAAGGATAATGGCACTAATAGATATAAGATTGACATAAAAAGAAGGAGCATGTAAGACATTGTTGAGAGTAAGGGAAGGGGTGCATGCGACAGTGCCTTTACCCATTACAGGTCTGGAGGTACCATCTGTAAGCCCCCTGAATTTCCAGAATTTATTTTTGAATTTTCCAAATCATTTATTCTCGATAATTCTTTTTAATTGATTAATCTTGATCATTAAATGCTCTTTACCGTGCCTTTGACTTCTGGAGCATCAGGGATGCCAGTCTCTGGAAACTTCCTTCTCGAAGTTTGTAGTAGACGAGATTACCTTCACGTCGATATATCATGTCCCATCCAAACTCGTTCCCTTGTGCTCCTTTTGTATCGCGCAACTTTGGGTCAACTTAGACCAATTAATCATTGATTAGTTATTTCCACTTTTATTTTTGATCTTCGTTTGCACGTTACCGTGACTTTTAATTTATGAGCACCAGACCAGTCGTTTTCTCGGAACCAACTTGTCATGTTTGATCTACTCGAGACGCTCTTCACCCATGACCTTCGTGTCCCACTCAGACACTCCATTTTGTGCTTCATTTGCTTCGCACAACTTTCGGGTCAATTTAGGCTAATTAATTATCCACCGTAAAATCTGATTTAACTTCCAATTTAATTTTCGGGCCCGATATCGGTCCAATCCAGTCGACCCAAAATATGGTCCTGGTTTGTTTTGAGCCTACTATGCACGTGCCACTTGCGTGCCATCGAATTGATTTTTCTTGTGCTCCCATTTCGTCCATGATTTTTAATAGTTTAAAAATTTTATTTAATTAAATCTTGGTCCCGAACCTGTCCGATCTTAGCCAGTACCCGACCCAATTGGGTGTAGGCCCTATCATGTTTGCCCATACACCCCACTTATATTTTTTCTATTTTTTTCTCTACTCAAAATATCTCTATATATATAAATATCTCCTTTTCTTTCTCTTTTATATATATATTATATATATATATATATATATATATATATATATATATATATATATATATATATGCACAGCCCCCTCTCTACTTCTCTTTCTCTCTCTTCCCCACATAATATCTCTCATTCACTCTCTCTCTCTTTTTTAAAAAAACTGCACATACACACATACACATTTCTTTCTCTCTCTCTCCCAACAAACAAACACACCACACCACCTCACCCCTCTCCCGTACTGGTACAGCCCCCCCTCTTATTTTCTTTACATCATCATCATCATCTCTCTCACCTTCTCACTCTCCTTCTTCTTAGTCTTCTTCTTCTTCTTCAAAGAAGAGCACCACACCACAACACCACCACCTTCACCGACTTCATCACCATTGCCCCCACCACCATAACTCCTCCATCCGACCCAGCCGCGCGCGCCACCGCCGGGCCTCCGCCGCCGCACGCCATCGCCGGCGACGCCCGCGCGCGTACGCAGCGCAGGAGCAGCAGCTAGCCGCGGCTGCAACAGCAGTGCGAGCAGCAGCTCCGGCGGCGCTGTCCGCAGTCGCGCGCCACCGCGCGGCCAACCGCAGCAGCCGTCGGCCCCCCCGGCCGTGCGTGACCCCGGCGACCTCCCCCAGGCCACCAGCCACTTCCCCGATGCGCCGCATAGGCTATTCGTGCATTTCGTACGAAATCCCGTCGGCGCGAGCTCGGCGACGAACTCAGAATGGCGTTCCGTCGCAGCGACTTCGCGCACATTTTTCGGGAAATCCGACCGTTGTATCGGTGATTTCTTCGCTCCGTTATAATCTCGGTATATCCCTCTTCATCTCTGTCAAATTTCACCCGTTAATTTCATCGTTTGATACATCAAAACCGGCCACCAAGTTGACGTTTTAATTGAACTATTTTTGGACAGTTTTGCGACGCCAAATTCGCAGGTTCGTATCTTCGTCATCGTAGCTCCGTTTTGCGCACCACCAGTTCCGGTGCACAGCTGGTATAACCCTCTTCCTGCCCCCTTTAGATTTCATTTCAGTTTGAGCTTGTTAGGTCGGTCGAATTCGACGCCAAAGTTGGCTGTTCGAATTCTTAGTGTTGCACTTGTAAAATTCTATTTTTGAACCCAGGAGTCCGGATTCAATTTCTGACACCACCAGTAGACTCGTGGCGTCGTTCTGGCCTGTTTTCATATAAAGTTTGCTTGATTTGGAGAACGTGGGCCCTGGCACGCATTTCGGTGCAAAGCGGGTTCCACTTTCTGAGTCAACGGGACTTTTTGACGTCGGCTCATCGGAATCCAATTCCGGATATACCGTTGAGTTCGTGTCTTCATTCTGGACTCGTTAACATATAATTTGCTAGGTTTTAGTGAACATTGGTTCCGGCACGCATTTCGGTACAAGTCGGATACCAATATCCGGGCCAACGGGTCATTTTGAGATCGGCTCATCGGAATCCAATTCCGGATACATCGTTGAGTTCGTATCGTCATTCTGGACTCGTTGACATATAATTTACTGAGTTTTGAGGACACTAGCTCCAACACGCTTTTCCGTGCAAATCAGAATTTCAATGTCCTGGTCAACGGACCAATTTGAGATCGGGTCAGCGGAATCCAATTCTGGATATAACTTTGGGTTCGTATCGTCATTCTGGATTCGTGGACATATAATTTGTTAGATTTTGTGCACTTTTATTTCGGCACATTTTTCGGTACAAAGTGTGTCCAACGGCGGACATCATTTTGGTCCAAAATTACCGTTTTGCCCCTGTATCCAAATTGGACTTTTGGACAGACTATCCTAGCTGATTTGACTATTCTGGATACGTTGGTGATGTTAGTTTCATCATCCGACAACATCTGTAGATTTCTTTCCTTTTTGTGTCACCCTATTATTATAATATTTTCTCATTTTGGTTGTTTTAGAGACCCGTCGATTTCAGTGATTTCTAAATCACTGAAATTTATAAGTTTACCTTGTAGATGTTTATAGGGACTAGCTTGACCATGGTTGACTACTTTGACTAGACGTCGAAGTAGAGTCAACAGTTGACCTAGGTTTGATCAGACTTGACCAACGTTGACTTTTTGACCAAAGTCAACTGTAGGTCAACCATTGACCTATTTAAACCTAGATTAGACTTAGAGTTGACCGGAGTTGACCAGTTGACCAAAGTCAACTGTACGCCAACCTTGACCCAGTTTGTCTTAGTTTGACTTAGTTTGACCTAGATGTTAGTATGTCTTTGACCCTGATCAGCTCTTGTATTATTTCATCTTTAGGTCTGTGGCTTTACTCTGAACCCTGATTCATATTGACAGCAGGACCCCAGGCGAGTACATTCTCTGATAATATTTCTGTTTTATGATATCGTTTATGTTTCTTGTATTTAGTGTAGATACCCTTGTTCTCTTGACACATTGTTCACACGGATTGGTATTTCCTTGGATCCCGTCATAAGATATTATTCCTCGCTCTCCTTGGTATATCTTGTGCAAGTCTTTCTTGTTCCTTGTGCATTGTATAGACACGATTCCTGCGAAGGCTAGCTACCCTCTCAGAGAATCGTGCGTCATGATGTGTCATGGTTGGATCCACAATACTAGTCGGGGATGGAGAGTATTAGTGTAGATATGTGGTCAAAGCCCATTGTGCACCCCTTGTGCACCTATTGATTGTGAGTGTTGATCATACACCCCACGTATGGTTAGCCAGGCCTGTTACAATTGTGCAAGTTCCCAAGCCGGCCACGTATTATAGCTAGTACTCACACACCTAGATAGATGATTCTTGATTCTTGTACATGCCATGATCAGTTTTACTTGCCTTGTTCTAGCTCTAGATTTACAGCTTACCTTGCCATGATACTCACATGTACATTTCCTGATTTCTTGTATATTCTCTCTATTTACTTCTACATGTTCAATATCGTCTAATTAGAACTGTTATTGGAGATTTGTGCTCGTTCCATCCTGACTGGATATGTTGACAAAATTTTAGGAGTAGTTGTGCCACATTTGTTGGACTGCAGGATGATTCTAGCTGAGGTGGTTCTCACAGTTCCTCTATGTGAGTTGTCTGGTAGCTATTCCTTAGTTAGTCTTGTTGTTCCTTCATTATCTTTCTGTCTTATGATCCTTGTAGATTCTAGTTGTTCTAGTGATATTGTTATTATTTCTTGTCTTATCTTCCTTAGTTTCGTGATGTGACATGAGTACATTTCTAGTTATGGATTCTTAGATGTTGTAGTTAGTATAGTACACTTGACAGCGTTCTACCGCCGATACCGCGACGTAGGCTGGACGTGGCCCACGTATTCGTACTCGTATATCCGGGTGCGGGTCGTGACACCATCAGCAGTCTGAATACTCTCTGGCAACGGTAGGTGAGTATAGTCCTGAAACTCACCACGGGACCCCCGTGACATGGCGAGATGCCCCAGAGTCCATAATCCAACCTAGCTGATGGACAGATGCAAGAGCACGAGCAGGTATACCTGTGCTGGGTTGGGCAAAGCAAGTGATGTGATCCCCCGAGGTAGATGACGCCCCAGGAGTGACATGACTGTCGGCCGAACCCAACTTTGTGCCTCGCAACTTTGCAAGGAACTCCCGTTCAAGCGGGGTTATTTCTGTCAGTTGATTTTCTCCCCCTTCCTCCGCCAGATGTACTTTATGTCCTCCAAAATAATCTCCCCTTCTACCAGCATATCCTCCTCTACCACCACGTCGTCCTCTACGTCTCCGTCCGCGATCACTAGACTGACTTCGCAGGGATTTTGGACAAAATCTGATATAAAGTCCGGAGTCACCACAGTCGTGGCACACACCACTCACAGATGGAGGCTGAATGAAGGCAGCAAGGACAGATTTTTCAACCGTAGCTTGGTCCCCTTGGAAGGAGCCCTTGTTGGGCATCAACTTCAATCGAGCTTCTTCCTGTGTCATGACCGCTATAGCTTCCTCCAAGGCTGGAAGCGTGGGTTGGAACAGGAGAATATTCCTTCTCTGCTCAAACACAGGGTTGAGCCCCTTCAGGAAATTCATCATTCGCTGTCGTGAAATAAAAGCCAGGAACGTCTGAAAATACTTCGCAAATGCCGGTTCGACTTGTGCATCTTCCATCCCAAGAGGATCATAGTAATCCAGATCAGACCAGTACTTCTTCAACAAGGCCGCATACTCAGAGATGGTACGGTCGTCTTGAACCACCCTATCAAGTTCATCCTGAAGTTGGAAGACCCGTATAGGGTTGCCCGAGCCTGAGTACATATCCTTCAAAGTCCGTCATATATCAGCGGCAGCCTCCATCGTCTCGACATTGTCCGACACCTGGTCGGTCAAGGAGGCTGTCAACCACCCAGCTACGACGTTGTTGACAATCTCCCAGATAGCAAACTCCTTTGAGGAGGGATCGGATGGCGCCTTCGTTTGGCCATTGACATAGCCAACCAAGCCACGTCCCTTCAACGTCCGCATCGCCTGCCTCGACTATTTCAAGTAGTTGGACGTTCCTTCCAACTTTGTCTCTATCTTTTCCAACTTCCCTATTTTGTAGGGTGACGGATCCACATCAGTATGGGTCACCCGTGGGGTTGCCTCGGTCAATCTCTTTGATAAGATCTCATCAACCAAGGCCTTCATCTCTTCTACCGTCAGTTTACCACTGATAGAATCCATGGCGTCTTCAACTGTGAGTAGGGAGGTCTTGTTGTATCTCTAGTCGTCGTCCTCGTCGTCATCTGCTAACTGCTGGGTGTCCTGATCTCGGGTGTCTATGTCATCAACTATAGAGACCGGGGGGGAACAACAAGTGGCCTCGTCACAGAAATTTTTCAGGCATACGAGCAATTAGAACCGCGTCATGATGACGAGGGTAGATAGTACAAGCGTGACTTCGTGCATGATCGATGTTTTCAGAACTCCGAGTAGGAGCTGTGCGAAAATAACGAACTTTTGCAAGCACTTCCAAAGAAGGTGCAAAAAAATAAAAAATCGGGACGCTGCACAGCAGTTCCGGGGGGGACAGGTCCAGGCGGGGGGGGGGAGTGGGGGGCTGGAATAGTAGATCGGAGGGTGGGGGGGCTGGCATCAGGGAGGGTGGGGTGGTCCGGGACGCTGCACCGCAGGTCCGGGGGGGAGGGGGGGAAGGAGCTGGAATAGTGGATCGGGGGGTAGGGGGCTGGCGTCAGGGAGGGAGGTCAGGTCCGGGGCGCTGCACCGCAGGTCCGACGGGGGGGGGGGGAGGGAGGGGAGCTGGAATAGTAGATGGGGGGGTTGGGGGGGCTGGCGTCAGGGAGGGAGGTTTTTTTTTTTTTTTTTGGAACCTGGTTCTGATACCAAGTTGAAATGAGTGAAATTTCTCAGATGATTTTATTGATGGGCTCCTGCCACTACGTATAGAGAGTACACCTCCTCTTCACAATACAACTTCCGATGTGGGACTAAAGTTCCTTATTAGTTCTCAACAGAAGTTCAACTTTAGACCTAAAGAATCAAACACAAACAGTGAAAATATCCATGTGATGGCCCAAGTAGAGGTCCCAAAACTACATTTTTAGTTGCTAGATTAGCATACTGCTCAAACTACTTCATGTTGAGTAAAGAATCCTGCCAACTTATGTCCTTGAGTTTGTGAAAGACAATAAAGTTCCACCACTTCTAATTAAGTTTGCAAAAATAAATTATGACCCAAGTCTTCCGCTAATATGGAATCCGAAGAGAATTAAGATGTACGAAACCTCAACTCTAATGCATGTATTATTTTTTTTACTTTCATGCCAAGCGACACCCTCTTCTTGAGTCATATTTAGCATGGACTTCAACATTCTCATTCTCTATGTGTGTTATAATAATTATATAGCGTAAACCTTGTCATGAGATCGTCCTCTAGATCTGGATATCTTGTTTTGCTACTATGCATGTATGAAATACTTTAGGACAGTACTATTTTGACTGCGGAAGGGGATGATCATGGCTGTCCCGTGGCCATGTTGCGGCCAGCTATTGGCCTCCTGTCGGATTTTAAGAATGTGGGGCCGAGCTAGCAGGCGGCCAATGGATTTTATGAACATAGGTCATAATTTATTTTTATGTGTTTTTTTCAGGAGCTCAAAACTTGGTATAGGAGAAGAAAGGTTGGAGGTCAATATTGGGGAGGGGAGAGAGGGTGTGAAAGGGAAGTGCATCCCTGGCAGGAAGAGGTCTTCCTTCAAGCTGCAGACAAAGAAATGAGTTGACATTTTAGAATATAGTACCTACTGCATGCATTTCCTCAGGACTAGAACGGTTCCTGAAGATACTGTTAACATGACTTAAATGTTTTTTTGTTGGAAGCTAATTACTCTCTCCCTCTCCCTCTCTGCTGTCACTGTCTGTGAACCTAGATATAGTGTACTTTTGTTTCGACTTAATTGGCCGATCAGAATTTTAAAGTAGGCAGGGCCGGCCCAAGGCAGGGGCAAGTGTCCAGGGCCCACGGAACATGAAAGATAAACAAAAAATAGTTTAAAATAAATATGTTAATAATTTTGTTGCTCAAAATAGAAGTATTATATGGGGCCTCTTAGACACTAAGTTATTGTGGTATAGCGGTTAGTACTTTAGACTCATATTAAAGATCTTAAATTCAATCCTTGTTTGTAGCTTTTTTTAATATTTTTTATATTATGTAGGGGGTCTTATTTTGAAAGTTCGTCCTGAACCCCATAAGCTCAGGACCGGCCTTGAAAGTAGGAGAAGTGCTTCTAAGAGTACAGTGCACATCGTGACTTGGATCTTCTGCAGTTAGAATTTAATGTTTATGTCATCTGTGGCTTATATATGTTTTAAAGTAGTGACTAATTCTTTAGGACTATCAATTTCATTGAATTTATGTTAAAATAGTGTAGCGCGATTTAGAAATATTGATAACATCTTATGTAACAACATCCAATCAAATTTATTCAACTTGCTTTCAAAAAATTGGCATTTAAGAAAAAAAAAGTATATGCCACACTATTTCAAAATGTTAAGTTTGGTAATTGGTACTCTATTTCTTATTAGGTTTTCTCGTGTCTCTTGCACCATTCCATAATTTAGTTTTTTATTTCACAATATTTCTGTATATCTTTAATAGTATTTGTAAAGACATACAATGACAAATATGTTCTGTTTGTCGGAAAGAGTATTCTCTTTTGTCATACATAAGCCATTAGATATACTTTATATCTTTAGTCCTAACCACTTTTTTTTATCCTTTTGTCTTTTGCGGCCAAGGATTATTTTGTTTTATTATATGGATGTTGTTTTATTATATAGTTGTATTATTTTTAGTAGTCAAAAATTTTATTTAACAAAATAACACACTTTAGTGTCATGTCATCATTATGTTTTGTTTAAATTAGTGAAGCTTTATCATAATAAACCAAGACTCCAATTGAAATGCTCTTCTTCAATTTTTTTTTTCCTGATAAGAGATCATAATTTTTTCCTCCTCGTGGAGACTATTTTTTTACCTCATAGGAATAGAGAGCATACTCTCATTTTTTTTCTTATATGTTTTTTCTAACTTAAAATTTAATTTAAAGCTATTGGATGTAAGTTATGTTGGCACATTGATCTTTATAATGATTTTGATAATTTACATAAATTGTATGCTTGTGCTTTTTAGTCTACCTCTCAATACAGAGATTTCGGATTCAAATAAAGTGCCTTTTTATAAAGCTTCTATGAAGTGCTGCTCTCAAGTCATCATTGTGCTCTCCATGCAAGTTTCAAGACTCCAAGAACTTTGTACATAGTATAGTGTATTCAGATTCTGTAAAGTGTATTAGAAAACATGTAAAGACAATGAGTGGTTAGGAAACAAAAAGCAAGGATAGAATTAAACCTGTTAATGTTTGGCCATTATACCAGCATACCAACAGTATGTCATTGGTGGCATACCGGCGCTATACCACGCGTGTTCTGTGGAAAAATTGAAAAAACAAGTCTTTGTGACCAAAAACGACACACTGATGGTATACGATAATACGAAACATCGTCTCTATGACCATAAATTGCATACCGACGGTATACCGGTGCTTGTAATGCTCCGTTCCGCATGGTGCATTACGCTGAGTCGTTGACTCGAAGAGTTAAGTTGACCCGAAGAAGTATCGATGCGAATCGATGCAAGTACTAAGTTGACCTAAAGAGATGATAAGTTCGATTCTAACAAATATTCATTTTAGTTGGTTTCATGTCTTTTCCGTTGGATATTTAGAGGACAAAATTTTGCCTCATTTTCAACGGAGTCCGCCAAAGACCAAAGTATTGCCTCACGAGGCACGGGCACGATAGGTCAAATCAGTTGGATAGTTAAACGGAGCACTAGCTGCTCGAATGGCTAAGTCAGAAGAGTTGATCATGCAATGAAGTTAAGGAATCGAGCTGTATCGACTCGACGAAACGATAGACAAATCGGCAATAGGGGGAGGATTCTGACCCTTCTTTCCTACTTCATCATGCCAAATTAAAATGTATCCTTGTATACTAAGTTAACCGATCGAATCCATGGTCGTGGCTCGAATGAGAGAAATCATAGTGCATGTCGAACATTAAGAACATCGAGGCGAAACATGCATCAAGTGCACGAATCTAAATAGAACATCGAATCGCGACATCGGCGAGTGCATCAACTGCATGAGCCATATAACATCGAATCACTACATTGGCGAATGCCTCAAGGCATGAGTCATAGAACATCTATCAAGGTGTGCCTTCGTGCACGAGTTAGAGGGCTAGAACATTGAAAGACTATATCAAGGCGAGTACCTTAGTGCACGAGCTGTAATACGTTGAATACTCTATCGAGACGTGCCTCAAGTGCACGAGTCGGAGGGAATGAACATAAGTCTTAGAACATTTAAATGATCGTATCGAGGCGTGCATCAAATGCACGACTACATAACAATGAACATTAAGTCATAGAATATTGAAACATTGCATCGAGGCGTGCATCAAATGCACGAGTCCGTAGAATATTGAATAACTGTGTCGAAGCGTGCATATGTGCACACGACTGATTTCGTATGTAAAGTGAGCAGTTGTGGCACAATTGCTACAGAACTATTTAATATGGCATATTGCCTTGGAAATGTTTGGGACCTTCCGGTCGTTCATTTGAATATTGAATTGGTGCTTCATGCCACGAAACATAGAATTGAAGCAATGGAATATTGGATGAAGAATAATAATGTGAGTTGATGTAAAATTTGAGTTTCAGACTCAGACTATATTTGGTTGCATGAGCTAGACGTGTATTGAATGGTCAAATGGACTTGGATATAGCCCTTGCACGGGTTTCCTCGAACGTGTATTCACCGGGGCACCTGGACCGTTCGGCCTAGGAGAAAATTATGGTGCCAAGGGAGCACGACATTGTGAGACCTTCAGTAAGGATTGTAACCTAGACTGTATGGGTAGCGTCGCAAAGCCATTTAGAATATAGTCAGTTTTTGTCACTCCTATTTTTCGTTATACATATTTCTAGTGTGCATGTACGAATTTCAACCCGTATATTATTTAATGTATTTCCATATTTCTTTATGGCTTGCCTTGATGTATCTTGACTAGGGTTGACCTTGGGTTGGTTTGGTCCAACTTGACTTGCTTTGGAGGGCTTGGTTTGATTTATTTTGATGGTTGGTTCCACATGTTGAACCATCCATTCTCTTTTTAAACCCCCAACTACTTTCTCTCCCTTTATTTACTCTTCATTACTTCTTCTTCTTCCTCATAACTCTCTCCACCTACCAAGAAATCCTAGGAAAGTGCAACTTACTTCGTAGAGGAACCTAATTCTATTTGTTCCATTGTCTTTCTTACATGATTCTATGACACTTTAGAACTTGACATTTTTCAATTTGGTGGATATTTTCTTGTAGATCCAGCTTCAGATCACACCTGTAAGGCGTATCGATCCCTGGAAGATCCTGATACCCGTAGCGTGTGATTATCTTCTCAATATAATGAGACTGTGACAGTACTAGTCCAGTGAATTTCCGGATGATTTTGATCCCTAAGATCACATCAGCTTTCCCCAAGTCCTTCATACTGACTCAAGATGAACTTCTTTGTCTCTGTGGCACAGCCCATATCTGTACTTAGGATTAGCATGTCGTCCACGTACAGACAAACTATCACACATCTTCCATCAACGAACTTTGTGTAAACACACTTGTCCATTTCGCTGATCATATAGCCATTTGACCTTATAATCTTGTCAAATTTCTTATGCTACATTTTGGGAGCCTGTTTAAGACCGTACAAAGATTTTACCAACTTGTAGACTTTGTCTTCAAGACCCTTGACAACAAATCCCTCTGGATGTTGCATGTAAATCTCTTCGGTCAGCTCACCATTTAGGAAAGCCATTTTCACATCCATCTGATGTATCACCATCTTATGTATTGCTGCGAGAGCAATCAATATTCTAATGGTGGTCATTCGGGCTACTGGAGCATACGTGTCAAAGTAGTCGATCCTCTGCTTTTGAAAAAAACCCCTTGGCTACCAACCTAGCATTGAACTTGTCAATAGTTCCATCTGCTTTCATCTTCTTTTTAAAGATCCATTTGCATCTAATGGGTTTCGCTCCTTCAGGAAGATCAACCAATACCAAAGTGTTATTTGAGGTAATGGAATCAATTTTATTGTCAATCGCCTCCTTCTAGAAAATCGCGTCTCTGGTCTTCATCGCCTCATCATAGGTAAGTGGATATGCTTCCACATGATAGGTGACAAAGTTATTTCGAAGTCCTTCGGCCTCCTCACATGCTTAGCTGACGGCTCAGCAAGTTATGGTTCAACCGTTGTTTCAACAACATCTTCTTGGACTACATTCTTATTGAAAACTTCAGTTTCCTGCGCACCCTCATTGTTCTCCAGAATATTCGCAAGAATAATGTTCTTGTGCCTTGCAAATTTGTCTTCAAAATATTCTGCATCGCGAGATTCAATGATATAATTTGACTCAATATCAAAAAATCTCTGAGCATCACTCTTCTCGGCATAACCCAAGAAGATTGTCTTTGTAGTCCTTGTCCCAAACTTCTTGATCTTCAGATATGGAAGCTTCACACATGCCAGATACCCCCACACTAGAATGACATTCAAGTTAGGTCTGACCTTAAACCAGAGTTCATGAGGAGTAACGTCTGAAGTTGCATGAGGCACTCTATTCAGAGTAACAGTGACCATCAATTCAGCTTCTCCCCAGTAGCACTTTGGAAGACCCGCAGTCAACAACATTGAGTTAATCATTTCTGTCAACGTTCTGTTCTTTCTCTCTGCTACTCCGTTTGACCGAGGAGTGTATGGAGCCGTAGTCTCGTTGACAATTCCATGTTCTTTGCAGAACGATGCGAATTCATAAGACCTGTACTCTCCACCTCGATCACTTTTTATTCTCTTGAGTTGTTGTCCAGTCTGCCGCTTAGCTTCGGCCATGAACTCCTTGAACTTCTCGAATGCTTCGTCATTGGCCTTCAGTAAATTGACGAATGCGTACTTTGAGAAGTCGTCGATGAAGGTTATGAAATACTTTATCTCGACCTTTGTAGAGAACTGTTTGAAGTCACATATATCGAAGTGTACCAACTTTAGAAGATCTGTACTTCGATTAACCTGAGGAAAGAGTTTCCTTGTGATCTTCGTTTGAGCACAAACTTCACATTTTTCTACCTTACCCCCACATTTGGAGATAAGTCATAGACTAGACATTCTGTTTATTTGTTTACAATGAACATGTCTTAGCCTATTATGCCATAACTCAAAAGTATAAGCAGAAGGAGTGATTGCATTAATTACATTGGACTGATTTACAAGCTGAATTTTGAACATTCCTTCGGTATAAAAAGCTTTTCCAAAATATGTTTCCTTAATAGACATCACCATTTGGCAGCATTGATGTCCATCTTAAGGCTTGCATTGCAGAGTAGGCCTCCTGAGATCAGGTTCTCTGCAATAACAAGTACATGCTTCACACCTTGAAGCGTCAGAGACTTCCTCGAAGTTAGCTTCAAAACTATCGTCCCGATCCCGAGCACTTCAACTTGTGCCTGGTTTGCCACCATAACTACTTTAGAAGTTGGTGTATAGATGGTAAATCACTTCTTGCTGGAGCAGACATGGCAGGTGGCCCCAGTGTCTACCCACCAGTCAGAGTCAGCCCCCACCGCATCGACCTGCACAATCATTGCAACAATGTCAGTGATCATAGAAACCTTGCTAGGCTCTCCTTGTTCTGATTGCTTGGTCTTTGCTTTGCATTTACTCTTGAATAGGCCCTTCTTGCCACACTTGAAACAAGGCATCTGAGACTTTGCCTTCTTTTGCTTGAAAGAAGTCCCCTTCACGTTCAGATTGTTAGGGTCCTTCTTCTTGCTGTGGGAAGTCGCATGTTTTTCCCTTGGTTCCTTGATATGAACCAAATTGGCGTTAGCCAATTGCTTGGACAGTGCATCCACCTTCAGTTGAGACCGCATCTGTTCCTCAACATAGACTTCCTGCAGGAGATCTTCCAGAGTGACCTCCAACTTCTTCCTATGCATGTTTGCATAGAATTTGCTCCATCCAGTGGGGGGCTTAGAAATGATTCCTCCAACAACAAACTTGTTGGAAAGGGGCATCGTCTCGTCTTCCAACTTCTGTCGCAACTTCAGGAACTCCTTCACCTGCGGTAGTATTGGCTTCTCGTCTTCAAAGAACCACTTGTGATATTTTTCAACAAAAATATCTTACTATGGTTCTTATCATCCTCGTACAGTTTTTCTAGAGACTCCTAAATCTCTCTGGCAATGGTCTTCTTTGAATATGATTCTGCAAGGGAATCTTCCATAGCATTTAGGATCATAAGCCTACAAATGCTATTGTCCTTTCTCCACTTGGCCCGGTTCTTAGTAGCCGTAGAAATTGTGGCTATAGAACCAGTTTTCGGAACAGTAGGTTCCTCCTTAAACAGCACGTGATCAACATCAGAGAACTGAATATTGAGGAAAACCTTTCTTTTCCAGATTTGATAGTGCTTACCATAAAATTGCTTTAACTTTGAGAAGTTAGGGTTGACTAGCGAAGCACGAAAGTTTTCCATCTTTCAATTAAGCTTTGAGATTGTTAGTCTCGGGGCACAATTTTCGATAGAAAACTGAGAAAATGAAACGATTGTAAAAACAACGTTTCTAGCAATACTCCAAAGAAGGTGCTTGACAGAGATCCTTGGAGGATTTTGGATAAAAAAAATCTAAGAAAATTTCGTAACAACAGTAAAGGATTATAGTACTTCTAACAAGAAAGTACAAATCGAGTTACTAGCAGCAACGAAGTGGATGACAGGCGATAGATGGAAGAACAGCCTACTGGGGTGAATTATCAACGTTGCTCAAAGCTTAATTTCCACACGAACAGCTTCCAGGAACCAGCAAGTTCGACAGAAAACTTTAGAACACTGCTCTTCTGACTCCTCGGAAGGCACACGAACTCATGCACTAAGTGGCGTTGGTGCTATTCTTCTCTTCTTTCTGTCACTCTGTGGAATTGTGTTAAGAAACACTTGTCTATTCCGTGTTCTGAGAGAGAGAGAGAGAGAGCAGAGAATCTTATATAGGCCGCACTAAACTGTCCAGTTAGAAAAATGTTCGAAACATGTGCACCACCTGTACCATACATGTACCGTGCGCACAGCGCCACCAGCGCACCGTGTGCACCTGCAGCAACAAAACTCCACATTATGCCTCATGAGCCCGAGCCTGAGTCAGAGTCCGAGTCGCGGGCTTAGCTCCATTGGAAATTAATTCTCAATAGCAAAAAGCATGAATGCTTTATTGTTGATTTGATCTTTTTTCTATTAGAAAAATACCCCACATGGAACACCCATGTGCACCTCCACACCACTTATGCATCTATAAACAAGCATAGCTTATATATAGAGATATATTTCTTTTGACCTAGCCGATGTGGGACTAAAATTTTCAATGTAAAAGCCAAAATCCCAACAACAGACCTTAGTCCACCGGGCCACCGAGTCCCTGACCTTCGCCCATGTTGTCCAGATTCTCGTCGACCCTTTCCTTGTGATACCAACCGGCCTACAATAGACTACCTCCATGCCAAGCTCCCCTCGAGAAGAAGACGAGAGAGATCATGTTACAAGCTTCTGTTATTATATTTGGCCAAATTTTTGCTAGTGGTCAATGTCACGCCCCGCTCCCGTAGGAGCGATCGTCCTCGCTAAGGCGTGATGCCACACGAGCCTAGATTGCACTCGTGCAAGGCGGGTTCCATAACGGCCGATTTTCAGCGACTGCGACGGGGTCGTCGCACATAAGTCCCATGTAGAGACATTGAACATGCAGCGAAAATTTAGAACAAAACACAAGTTATCCAAAGAAGCTCTTTTATTGATATTGAAACAATGGTAACATTGGGGGCGCAAGGCCAAGATTACAAGTCACTCAGCTCTCTTTCATCTCTCAATACATTTGTCGATCCAGCGGAAGCTTCGGAAGACGACGTTGTCACGACCCGCTACCCAAATTGTTGGGCCAGGCCGAGTCATGCCCAGCCTACGTTTGATATAAAACGTAGTAAGCTGTTCTAAAGACAACATGATAAGACTAAATGTGCTAACAGTTATGTAAGTGAATAAAAGTCATAAATGCTCCAAACACAAAAGTCGTCTCATAAAGCATAATGTCCAAAGTACAAGTCTGAAATGTAAAACTGGATACATGTCCAGTTACAAAATACGTAGTCTAAATACATGACTACTCTCAAAAAGTCTAAAAACAAAAAGACAACTAGGCGAGGTTCCCCGCAGGAACATCCTCGTAAAGCAGAGCCGGGTCCTCGGCAGTAACTCCATAATATGTGTCGCAGAGTAACTCCTCCTCAGTAAGGACACCTACAACGTTATCCTGTCAGGACGGAAGCAAGTACTGAATCTAGCAAACTAGCATATGGAACATGGAAATGAACATAAGAGGAAATAACTGGAAACATGGCATCACACAATCTATCATGGCAAGGACACATATGTCATAGAGACAGATGTATATGTAATGTTTAAAACTGTAGCAAGTACGTGATCGGTCAATAGATGTACAATGTATTGTGGTACATGTAAATGAAATGTACATACGTACAAGTTAACAAGCATAGGTGTACATCCGTACAGAAATGCGGGATAATGGCCTGCGGCAAGGTATGCATATAAAATACGACCTCGCTCGCTACTATAGGGGGTCATGATCACGTACTCAACTGTCAGTTTCCCCATAACCCATACTCTAATCATGTGAGAGATACATAAAAACTATTCTAAGCATGGTAGTAATGGAAAGTACAACATATGACATTTTAACTTGCTATCCCAAGGATCAGCATTTAACATGGTTGGATTAGCAGTTTATTTATGTAACAGTATGTAAAGTTTGTAGAAAGTACTTGCCTCTAGCAAAGCAAAGCAAAGCAAAGCAAGCTGCGATAAAAGTGCTATAGATGTCTGGTAACTCGTCACTGTAGAAATAAATACATAAACTTAGTTTTTACACTAAGCTAAAATACTAAGACACTAATTGGTACAATACGACTTGTGACTGGACACCTAGCTAAAATGATGATTTTAGCATAGGAGACCAATGTGGGGTGACACACTACTTTTACTAACTTTCTAGGGTCTTTACACTAGTGAGGGGTGAGGTTCAAATACGGCTAAAACTCAAGGTAACACAAAAAGTTACAAGTCGTAATTAATCAATAAATAAATCAAATGATCATTGTGTTCCAACAATTTTTGAGATAGAACAAAAGCTTACTTTTACATAAAATAAAGTACCAAAATGATCCTTGTTAATTATAGAAATTTATTATAATTTTTCTGGAATTTATTAACCAGTACAAGTATTTTACAAAAATCAGTTTTCCTAAGTATACAGAAAATGAGTTTTGGTTTCATATGCCAATTTAGTGGCAAAACAGTAAATTAAATACTATAAAAATTATACTAAATTAGCTAAATTAACATAGTATCTAAATACTATTTTTCCAGAATTTTAACAGTACTTTAAGTATTTTTAGAAATTCAAAAACAGCATTGCACATAATTGAAATTAAATAATTAATTATCTGCGTATTTTGTCCATGTATATAATTTGAACCAAAGTTCAAATACAGGACCCAAGGCCATGAATCAAGTCCAATATGACTTGTACAGGTCTTGAATGTGTGAAAACACATTTGGGCCCAAAAACCCATGTTAGGCTTGGACACCAAATGGTTGCAGTAATTTAAATACACTAAAATACAAATTGGTAAAAAGTGCAAAATAAATATTAATATTTGATAAGGTAAAATTATGCATAGTGAATATATACATACATATGTTAAAAGTACACACACATATATATATATATATATATATATATATATATATATATATATATATATATATATATATATATATATATAATAAAATACTTAATTTATAAAGTATATATATATTTATATATATACAAATATATATATATATATATATATATAAATATATATATATATATATATATTTGTATATATATAAATATATATATACTTTATAAATTAAGTATTTTATTATATATATATATATATATATATATATATATATATATATATATATATATATATATATATATATATATATAAGGAAACACTTAATTATAAAGTATATATATATATAATAATATATATATATATATTTTTTATATATAATATATAATATTATATATATATATAATATTATATATATAATAATATATATACACATGAAAATATATACATATATACATATATATATAGTACAAAATATAACATATATATATATATATTTAAAAAAATATATATATACATATATATACATATACATTATAATAAAGTACTAAATATAACATATATATATATATTTAAAAATACAGTACATATATATATATATATAAAATACAGTATAATAATACATATATATATATACAAATATATGTATATACATATATATATAAATATATATATATAACAGAAAAGAAAAGAAAAAGGAAAAGAAAAAGAAAAAGAAAAAGAAACAGCAGTAAGGGGGCTCGAACCCGAGCCAGAGAGCGCGCGGGGGGGGGGGGGGGGGGGGGGGGGGGGGTTAGGCTAGGTCGGGCTGGCCAGGGGGTCAGCTCAAGGGTTGTGTTAGAGTTAGGGTTTAGGTTTATTTTATTTAGGTTAGGTTAAACATTATATAAAAATAATAATAAAATCGATCATGTGTCCGGACAGTTAGGGACACAGGATTTCTACGTGTCCGTGCTATGCACGACACGTACAAATGCTAAAACACGTGTCCAAATACTGGACTAGTGTCCCCGTGTCCTGGCGAACCACGCACGTGGCTTTGGGACACGGATGACACGAGATGAGCTCTGTTACTCACGTGTTCGGCGTCGAAGGGAGAATTCGAGGGTGCTGGCGGGCGGAGGAGACGTCATGGTCAGGGCGCCTTGGTGGCGTTGGGCTCCTCTCGTCGGGGCGAACCGAATGGTGGTGGTGGCGCTCGACGACGATGGTCGGTGAGGCGGTGGTAGGGTACGCCGGAGTTAGGGTTCAGGCGGGATTTAAATGGGGAAGACGGGGGCTACGGTGGCTGTGGTGGGTCGAAGTGGGGGTGGTCGAGCTGAGGGGGGTGAGGGGTTTAAATAAGGGGTTGAGGCGGTCGGGAGGCAGCCGGAAAGGACGGGGGCAGGCCGCGCTGGCGGTCGTCGGTCAGCGGAGTGGATGAGGGGAGAGAGAGTGTGGTCGTGGGGGGGGGGGTAGTGTAGGTTAGCAACTAGGCCCCCATAGTTTTAGGTTTTACAGAAAGGCCCCAACAGTAGCTAAATACAAATAGAATTTGCATTCCGCATTTAAAACATTTAAAGTAATTACAAATCTACATTAAAACAATTCTAAAATTTACAAAATGATATTAAAATATTTAAATAAATTACAAAGTGATATTTTTAATATATAAAACTCATTTAAAAATCATTTAAAAATTTTAGAAAAATTCCTAAAAATCTAAATAATTATTTTAAGGCTAAAATTGACACTAAAAATTAATTAGCACTAATTAAAATAAAATTTGAAAAATAGGGGCTTACAGACGTCCATACATTATGTCCTGTATAAGTCTTTACTCCATACGGCCGCGCGCTTCGAATCGCCAAGGAACTTCATGCCTCGACGCATCCAAGCGAGCTTCGCGCCACGAGCTTCTACCTGTGCCTGCACATGAAACACTGTGTGGGTGTCAGTACTCAACTGTACTGGTGGAGTGAGCTCCTCGCCCACCCGTACAAAATCTACACGTTTCATTTACTTTGTGCAACATAAACCCTTTTACGATTGTCTTTCTATTCTTGCCTTAGGATCAGTTTTAGGACCGACGCTTTGCATACTTGTGTCTAAGGACCATCCCGTGCTTGCACAACGACGTTAACTCGTACTTTTGCCTTAGACCCTTCTCGTGCCAATAACGTTAACCTATCAAGTCGTGTTTGCCTTACGGCCATAATCAGAGACGCAACTACACGAAAGACTCCACTTCTTTGCTTCTAGACCTTTCTCGTGCTTGCATTGTCGATGCACCGACTTATACTTGTATTTTGTGCCAAACTCTGGGACGTAACGACTCGGTCGTGCCATAACTCGATTCGTGCTTCCATATCTCCGATGCAGCGCCTCCTCGCTTAGTCTCGTCCTACACTTGTATTGTGACAACGCGGCCGTGCCTCGTATTTCGAGGTCGTGCCCAGCAACTCAACGTAACTTCACACAACTTGCCCTACGACCCTTTCCGACTTAACTTGCAACAGTTCAAGCCTAACACATACAACTCTATGCCAAACTTAACACCCGATGCCACATCCCGTGCCGAAGCACGCCGCCTTCGCTGTAGCCAAATATTAGGCCCAGACATTATGTCTTCTAACTGCATACACATTCAACTCAACTCAATCCAAAGGCACACACGCGGATTGTCGCCCGTACCGACTCATCTATATGAACTTGGTCACTAGCACGACAAGCTATCTTGGACCTCCATTGGATATTAGGGTACGTTCGTCAAACGAGGCGCGATCTCGCCGAATTTCCCCTAATAGCCGTCCTACGGCGCACCCCTTGGGTCAGGTCGCACACCATCCAAGGGTCCCGTAGGCCCGTGGTTCCTCCTAGGCCAGATCGGTCCCGCGGCCGCGGCAACCGTCTGAGGAACAAATCTCAAATCCTTGTGCACCGGTACACAAGTTGTCCAATGACCATGCAGACTCGACCCACTTCTTCATTTTAGGACCGTTTGGTTTTCTTTACTTTCATTATTTTACTATCTTTTGAGTTCCACATTCAAGATTTCATCATTTGAGATCCCTCGACGACCCACGGTCGCGAGCATTCTTTCCATGTTACCGTATCATTTCATTCAACTCAGTAATGCCTATTCGATAGTCCTTTCTCCAAAAACTCATTAAGTCGACCGTGGTTCATGCCTTAAAGCTAAGTCCGAGCATCGTTCCTCAAACCGACTTACGTTCTACGCGACGCTATCGCCCAAGTCATACCTCATATGACGGGCCTTGGGATCGTGGGACTATTTAACTTGACAACCGCAGAATGAGCGAGACAGCACTCGGAATGACTTAGGTCGACCGGCATAACTTTGCCTAACTTAATCAAGCCTACAACTTAACCCGAGGAACGAGCAAAGGCTATGCCAATCCTTGCATTTCGGAAGCGTGCATGCTTTATCGAGCATTTACGCGGGCGACGCCTATGACTTAGGCTAATTCACAGTTTTGTATCGAAGACCAACATTCCTTCTCCCAAGCCATGGGACGAAGGACCGAGTGTCATTTTCAAAGCACGCCGTGCACCAACTCTAAGCTGACCGTTGGACCTTTTTCCATGTTCTAACTCATTTTGACCCGTCGGGATTATTCCCTTTAGCTATGTGGATTCATCTCTTTTATTATTAGGCCTACTTGTGCAAGTTGAAAACATGCTTATTATTATATGAAGGCAAAGATGAGGCAAGTTCACCGAAACTACCCCACCTAAGCGAGCGATCGCCTTGACCGAGCGATGTCTTCAAGCAGCCGTTGCAAGGCTAAGTTCGAACGCCGTTGGCGTTCCGATTCCTCCGATTGACTGAGCGGGACGGGACACTACAGTCAATTCCTTGAAGACTCTGCTAGCAGGCGTATAATGACAAATCTTTTTCCAGTGGTCCAAATTTTTGCGTGTGGCCCTTGAAGAATTTGCTAATGTCCAAATTTAGCTTTTTTTTTCTTTTTTTTGCCTTTGAAGACCTTTCGATTCTTCCAAATTCTTTCAGGCAATCTGTTCGTGGCCAATTTTTTTTGTCAAAATTCTTCCAGATTTATGGTCATGGGTAGGACTAAATATGGGGTGAAGGGAGAACCAAATAAAAGAACCGATTATTTCGGTTCGGTTTAAATTCGATTTTTGTTTAAGTCAATTCGGTTTCAGTTTAAGTTTTTTTTAAATTCGCTTTATTCGGTTTTTAAAAATTCTGTTCGATTTGAATTGGATAAACCGAGTGCTCACCCCTAGAAACAACATGTGGGATAAGAACTCAATGATAGGGGCAACCCACCTTATGCCCATGGGCGACCCCCCCCCCCCCCCCAACCTTCTGGGTTCTTTCCTATATAGTTTCTATTTGTGTATTAGTTGCTTCATTTTATTATTGAAAAGTTAACAATTAGATGGTGGCTCAGTTGGTAAGTTAGTTGGGTTGCAATTTGCGTTCAATCCTTTCTAACTTCATTTTATTTTATGTTTCGCATAAATTTTATATAGTGTTCTCTTAAATTTTAATCTCCCTCTACGCACCCCTCCCTACATCACAATCAATTTTTCGTGTCTAGTGTCCTATATGAAAACTAGCTAGATTCTATTTTTGACTCTTTTATTTTTTTTATTCGGATATTACTATTAACTTATTTGCTTATCGATTATCAAGGACCCAACCAATATCCTTTAGTGAGCCGTCCAAACCGTATATATATCATCATCCATTTAAATAAATTAAAATAAAAAATGATAATAACTAAACTACTACCTAAATATTCCATTAATTATCTTAAAAAGATTAACTAGGTATTTAACTATCTAATATGATTTATTTATAATTAAATAATTCTAACTCAAGTGGTTAATGTATGAGACAATTTTCTTAGTTGCTTGAGTTCAAATCCTAGAAATGATAGTTTTTTATAATAGATTTATATTTAATTTTTTTAACATTATTTTTTACATATGCAATGCGCGTGCACATTACTAATACTATTAAGGGCGCAACCCAAAATTGGGTGTGGGAAGTAATCTAAATTAATCACTAGCCAATAAATCACCCACTCTAGCCATATAGTCTATGTAGTTAAATGAGCATACGGTTCATGTTGGGTCTAACCTAAATAAACCATCCCTAATGTTAATGTTTGGGTTTAGGTTGAGCTTTGTCATGCCCCAGAACCAGAATACTGGAGAGCGGGGGAATGACTCAGCCAGCTACGTATTACGGGTAGAAGAATACCGTATAATACGATCAATGCTGTCTAAAAGACGAGGGGGTGCATACTACATAAAAGTCTCACTATGGCCATTTCACATATATTGTCTCAATCATTCAAATAAGAAACAGAAATAGAGAACATGTAAGATAAAGCAGTAATGCGTCCCAAACGCTCAGTCAAAATATTCTTGATATCTGGCTTTACAAAACATAGCCGGATGATGTAGCAAAGTGTACACAATTGTTATCAGCTGCAGTCTGACTTTAGTTACAATTATGCAAAAGTGAGTACAAGACAATCCGACTAACATATCGGTGCCAAACGACAAAGTATAAAGTATTTAACAAAACAAGCGGTGAAGCAAGAAACCCACTCGAGTCCTCCTGCGATCATCCCTCTAGTATTGACCATCTTGGAGGTGGAAGTAAGCTGAGTCCTCGGGAACCAGCTCTAAATCTGGCCATGCAAAACCAGAGAGGTTAGACCTCTAATAGCAAGTACCGCAAGGAAGCACGATATGAGGAATTAAAACCGGTAATAAGAGAATATGATAAGTAGATCTCTGCTTGCCACTGGGATTCACATAACATCACGACATTTCGAACCAACCTCCCAACCAAACAAGGACAGAAGTTGGCTCGTCATGCCCTGACATTCTGATCATCTCAGTTAGGTAATAGAGTAGGTACAATCCATTCTCTCCATGCAATCATTATTTTATTTAACTTAATAGTTTCTACGTTGAGTGAAATCCCATGCCGTGGATCATGGTCATTCAGAATGAGTACTTTCGTACGGGGTACGATATGCACAACCCTACAACGATACCAGTGTGGTCAGGTTGTAGGTCTTACATAGTGTAATGCAACAATCAAAACTAATCCACGGAGTGATCATGCCTTGACCATAAAGTACACATGCTGCTTTGGTAGAAAAATAAATAAATAAATTGAAGCCTGCATGTGTGCCTGTATGTCAATATTCGGGATCGGCCAATCGATTATAATAGTTCATAGTTAATATGAACGTGTCTCATTCATTCAATTCGATAAGACGACTAGCCAGCCTCTTAGTTCCAACTAGGAATACATGATCAATTATTAATCGAGATAACCACTATAATATTATATTGTCAAGACAATAATTAATATTAATAAAAGCCAAGGTAATTAATCAAGGTCAATCAATGTCAATTTGGAACAAGGATCGGCCAAAAGGCTTTAGAATCAGAGTTTATGCGACCAGGAAATCATGCGGCTAAGGCTAACATGCGACCAGGCGGCCAAAGGAAATTCCATGCGGCTGGGGGGGATAGCAAACCCCATGCGGCTCAAAAGGACATGCGCCCATGCGGCTCGAAATGACATGCGCCCATGCGGTTGAACATGTGACAGGCCTATATGCGGCTAAGGAAAAACTAATTACATGCGGCTAGAATAAGTGCAATCCTATATGCGGCTGAGAAGTCATGCAGCGTCATGCGGCTGCGGGACCGAATGCATATGCGGCTAGCTAAGAACTCATGCGGCAACCCCATGCAGCTCAAAAGGACATGCGCCCCTGCTGCTCGAAATGACATGCGCCCATGCGGCTCGAAATGACATGCGCCCATGCGGCTGAACATGGGACAGGCCTATATGCGGCTAAGGAAAAACTAATTACATGCGGCTAGAATAAGTCTCATGCGGCTAACTAAGCCCATGCGGCTGGGATTGGAATCAGTCTCATGCGGCTCAAACGAATGAACTCATGCGGCTGGAATGTCCATGCCCATGCGGCTAGAATGCCCATGCGGCTAGGGGACTGTTCTTCTTCTCCACTTGTCCGAGAGAAAGAACCATCGGAAGCCATTATTTCCAAGCTCCATAATCCTTCATTCTAAGCCCAAATCTGAACTTCTATAGGTCAAAATGGGGCAGAACAAAATTCTCTACAACATGGAACCATCAAAACTTCAAGATAACTAAGTTTGCTAGATCAAAACCTAAGAAATCCAAAAATGCAACAAACTTAGATCTACAACAAATAAGCCATGGAAAGTGAAAATGGTAAGTACTAAAGAGGCTCAAAATCAAGTAATGAAGATGATGGAACGATAATAATGGTGATCCATCAAGAAGCAAGTTTGGCACTTGCCTTAGTGGCTGGTAGGTGGGGAAGGAGTTATGGGGAAGAAGAAGATTAATGGTGAAGTAATAAAGAGAGAGAAAGGGGATGGCTTTAAATGGAAGGGGTAGGGGTAGGTGGGGGTTCATTTCGGTTCAGGCTGAACCAACTAACTAAACCAATCCAAGCCGAACCCAAAGTATAGCTAAAGCATAATAAGAAAGCAGAAAATAAAATACAAAAATTAAATTGCAGGAAATTAATGGACATAAAATTAAAGGGGTTTAACTACAGATCAGTACATGGCAAATGTAAAATAAATATATTAAAGCATTACATGTATAAAAATACGTATTCTGGGAATGGAAAGTGACATCTCTACCCTCCTTAGAAAAATTCCGTCCTCAGAATTTTAAATCCAAGCAGGATAGGAATATCAAAACTAAGCTAATCTAGGTACAAGAAACTTAAGCAAGCAATCATTCTTCAATGTTAACTAGCAGATAACATATCTATACTAACAACCCACAATACCACGCAATTCTACTCATAAGGTGACAAGCATGAGGGGTTAAGACAATCAAGGTATACAGAGAGAGATATACCTTGTGAGTCAAACAGGTGCGGATACCGTGATCGGATATCATCCTCACGTTCCCACGTCGACTCTCCCAAAGAGTGATGACCCCAAGCAACCCGGACAAGGTTAATTGTTCGGTTCTTGAGTATCTTCTCTCTCCGGTCCAAAATGGACACCGGCTGCTCCTCGTAAGACAAGTTGGTACCAACAACCAACTCAGAATGATCAAAGATATGGCTGAGGTCCGATACCTACCATCGCAGCTGAGATACATGAAACACGTCATGCACCTCTCGTAACGAAGGTGGAAGGGACAGACGATAAGCAACATCGCCTACCCTATCAAGGATAACAAATGGTCCTACGTATCTCGGACTCAACTTCCCGCGAACGCCAAATCTAATGACCCTATGGGTAGGTGAGATCCGCAAGAACACGTGGTCCCCAACGGAAAACTCTAGCGGCCTACGATGCTGGTCCGTCCAATGACGATGCCGATCCTGCGCAACTCGAAGTCGCTCTCTAATTTTCTTAACCAATTCAACTGTCTGAACAATCATTTCCGGACCTAACATCTTCTTCTCCCCGATATCATTCCATGCTAGTGGCGACCTACACTTCTTACCCTATAGTGCTTCAAATGGCGTCATCTGGATACTGGCTTGATAACTGTTGTTATAAGAAAACTCAACTAAGTGCAGGTGGCTCTCCCAAGATCCTCCAAAATCTAGGGTGCAAGCTCGCAACATATCTTCTAGGGTCTGAATTGTTCTTTCTTATTGCCCGTCTGTCTGGGGATGGTAAGCCGTGCTAAATCTTAACTTGGTACCCAGGCTATGATGTAAGCTCTTCCAAAAATGTGATATAAAACGGGTATCTCTGTCTGACACAATACTGACAGGGACTCCATGCTGCCTGACTATCTGTTGCATATACAACTCTGCCAACTTTTCTGTAGATTGCCCTACTCTGAAAGAAAGAAAGTGTGCCACCTTTGTAAGCCGATCTACTATCACCCAAATGGCATCTTTACCACTTGGTGATCTCGGTAAACCGGTCACAAAGTCTATTGTGATGTGTTTCCACTTCCATTCCGGGATAGGAAGCGGTTGCAATAGTCCAGCTGGCCTTTGCTGCTCTGCCTTCACTTGCTGATATATCAAGCAACGGGAAACAAACCTAGCTATCTTCCTCTTCATCCCGTTCTACCAGAAGTGCTGCTTGATATCTTGGTACATCTTGGTCCCTTCAGGGTGTACAGAATACTGGAAACTGTGAGCTTTTGCCATAACCTCCTGTCTGATATCTCCACTAGGCACACATAGACGTGAGCCAAACCTAAGTGTACCATCTTCATGAATTCTCATCTCCTTCCTGAGTCCTGACTCACATTCTGTCCTAAGCTTCTGAATCCTTGGGTCCTGTGCCTGAGCTGCCTTGATCCTATCTACCAAGTCGGATTGAACTTATAGACTTGTTAGAACTCCTACATCACTAGGAAGTATAACTTCGATGCCCATCTTCTGAAGGTCTTCTAAGATATGCCTCTGTGTTGTCAACATAAATGCGCCGCCTCTCCTGCTGAGAGCATCTGCTACTATATTAGCCTTGCCTGGATGATACTGAAGCTCCACGTCATAATCCTTGATAAACTCCAACCATCTTCTCTGCCTCATGTTCAGCTCCTTCTGAGTAAAGATGTACTTCAGACTTTTATGGTCTGTGTACATGTCCACTCGGTCACCATATAAGTAATGTCTCCATAGCTTCAAAGCAAATACAACTGCTGCCAACTCCAAGTCATGAGTTGGGTAATTCTTCTCGTGGTCTCGAAGTTGCCTAGATGCGTATGCTATCACCTTCCCATGTTGTATGAGGACACATCCAAGTCCCTTACCTGACGCATCGCAATACACTGTAAAACCTCCGGGTCCAACTGGCAATGTAAGAATAGGCGCTGATATCAACTTCTGCTTCAGATTCTCAAATGATACCTGGCATTCTGCCGACCAGACGAATGGTACATCCTTCCGTGTCAAGCAGGTCATAGGGGCTGAAAGCCTTACAAAGTCTGATACGAACCTTCTGTAATATCCTGCCAATCCCAAAAAACTCCGCACATCAGCTACGGTCTTGGGTACTGGCCAACTCTCTACTGCTTCTACCTTCTTGGGATCTACTGCTATTCCAGCTCCTGATATGATATGACCCAAAAATAAAATGTGATCCGACCAAAACTCACACTTGCTGAGCTTGGCATACAACTGGTTCTCTCTCAGAACCTGTAACACTTTTCTGAGGTGGTCTTCATGCTCCTCTTTACTGGCAGAATATACGAGAATATCGTCAAGAAATACAACGACAAACTGATCTAAGTATGACATAAAGATGCGGTTCATCAAATCCATAAATATTGCTGGAGCATTGGTCAAACCAAACAGCATTACTAAGAATTCATAATGCCCATACTTCGACCTGAATGCTGTCTTGGGAATATCCTCCTTCCGAACCCTCACTTGATGATACCCTGAACGAAGATCTATCTTGGAGAAAACTCTAGCTTTGCTCAACTGATCAAACAAGTCGTCGATCCTGGGTAGTGGGTACTTGTTCTTTACTGTTGTCACGTTAAGCTTCCTGTAATCGATGCACAATCTGGATGACCCATCCTTCTTTTTCACAAGTACCACTGGTGCTGTCCATGGTGATATGCTAGCTTGGATGAACTCTTTCTTCTTCAGTTCCTCTATGTGCTGATATACCTTGGCCTGTTCTGGATCCGCCATTCTGTAAACTTGATCTGATATCGGTTTAGTTCCAGGTACCAATTCTATGCTGAACTCAATATCTCTAACTGGTGGTAGACCTGAAAGTTCTTTAGGAAATACATCAAGAAATTTTTCAACTACCTTCGGAACTTGAACTTCTTCCATTGCTGTCACTACTCCCTGCTCTTGTTGAGTTACCTCCGATCTGCCTAAGGTGGATCTCTTCATGCCTGGAATATCAAAAGATACACTCCCTCTACGACAATCTATCGTCGCATGACTGCCTTTCAGCCAGTCCAAGCCTAAGATAACGTCGAAATTTCCAACAGAAAATTCTATCAACTGGGCGGGTAAGGAATGCCCGCAAACTACAATACTACACGCTAGAATAACTCTACTAACTCCTACGAGCCCATTGCCAGTGAGTATATTCAACCTCCCTGGCAATGCCTCGAACTCCATTCCTAGCCGTGTCGTAAATTGTGCAGATATAAATGAGTGTGATGCTCCTGAATCAAACAATACTACTGCAGGATATGAGGCGACGAGAATGTTACCTGCCACAACATCTCCCGATGCTAATGCCTCCTCCAAGGACAGAGTGAATGCCTGCCCTCGACCTCCTTGTTGGTTCCCATGTTGCGGCCTAGCCTGGTGCTGCTGCTGGCCCCTGTCTTGATAATGCTGGGGTGGTCTATGCTGGTGTTGCTGCATCGGCGGTCCCTGCTGGCGAAACATCTGAGCCTGTGGCATTAACGGACGCTGGGCCAATGGTCTCACTGCCACCGCTGGTCCTCGATACTGGCCTGCCCCTGGTGCTGGCAGAGCAGGAAACTGCTGCACTGGTCCTCCTGACCTCGAATTCATGGGACATGTGGTAACCCGATGATCTAGATTTCTACATATCAAACACAGTCTGTTCAAGGCCCGACACATATCTCTAGTGTGTCCCATCTTCCCACAATAAGTGCAGCCCGCTGGGGGTTGCTGATTCTTCTTCTGTTGTTGCTGCTGCCTGGGTGGTGGTGCTGGCCCTCGCATTGCCACATCGTGAATGCGAATGCCAAGGGATGGTACTGTTATTCGGGGCGCTGTTCCCCCTCCTCCTTCAATCTGACTGTGGGATCTCTTCTGACCTCCAGTCCTTGCCGTGATCCTCTGAATGGTGATCTCATGCCTTCGGGTTGCCGTCAATACTTCATCAAAGTTCTGGTAATTGTGTCCCTCTATCAATTGTAAGAGCTCAAGGTGAAACCCTTGCTGGAACCTCATAGCCCTCTGGCTCTCTGTTGCTACCATCTCTGGGGCAAACCTGCTCAATCTGCAGAACTCCGCTGCATAGGCATCTACCGTCTTGCCGGCCTGCTTGAGGTTGATAAACTTCTGTTGTAGCTCAAACTGCGCCACAACCCCATAGTACTTTGTCTTGAATCTTGCGGTAAAATCGTCCCAAGCAACAGGACGTCTGATGCCTACTTCCTCTGATTCCCACCAATCACGTACGAGATCCTGAAGTAACAACTTCACTTGATCCACACGTTCTTCTGCCGGTACCTTAGCTGCTGTCAGAATAGCCTCAATATCCTTAAGCTATGCATCTGCTGAGATGGCATCCTCCGTTCCTTCGAAACGACGGGGGTTGAACTTGCAAAACCTGGCTGATGCTCCTGAATCTGTCCTCGCCCCTCTTTCCAAAGCCGTCTGCAATCCTTGGTTGAGTAATACGTTCTGCTCTTGCAACTGAGCGTGCATGCGCTGCTGGGCTAACATCTGATGTTGCTGAGTAGCCATCATCTCTCTCATGATCTCCAGAAGAGCCGGTGTGTCCATTTCCGCAGGGGTAGTTGGAACTGTTGGTGGTGGTGGAACCTCCGGATACTGTAATCCAGCTGCTGCTTCCACTATTACTTCTTCTTGGATAGTCTCTTGAGTTAGTACCGGCCCTTGTTGCTGACCAACATGGTCAGGTTGTCCGTGTTGCTCTTATTGTTGTTGTCCAGTCCTGGCAGATGCGGATGAAGTGCACCTAAGAAAAGGGACAAAAGAACAATCAAACGATCGAACAGGAAAGATCAATAAAGTCAAGGGATACCGGAATGTCAAGCTAGAGTCTAGAGTAACGAATTATGAGATCAAGGGAGAACATGTGTGATTGAGACATCCTATAAATTAAAACATCCCACAAGTCTGAAATCAGACCTGCATGGGCCACCACTAAAACCTTGTCACTCCCCAGAACCAGACTACTGGAGAGCGGGGGAATGACTCAGCCAGCTACGTATTACGGGTAGAAGAATACCGTATAATACAATCAATGCTGTCTAAAAGACGAGGGGGTACATACTACATAAAAGTCTCACTATGGTCATTTCACATCTATTGTCTCAATCATTCAAATAAGAAACAGAAATAGAGAACATGTAAGATAAAGCAGTAAGGCGTCCCAAACGCTCAGTCAAAATGTTCTTGATATCTGGCTTTACAAAACATAGCCGAATGATGTAGCAAAGTGTACACAATTGTTATCAGCTGCAGTCTGACTTTAGTTATAATTATGCAAAAGTGAGTACAAGACGATCCGACTAACATGTCGGTGCCAAACGACAAAGTATAAAGTATTTAACAAAACGAGCGGTGAAGCAAGAAACCCACTCGAGTCCTCCTGCGATCATCCCTCTAGTATTGACCATCTTGGAGGTAGAAGTAAGCTGAGTCCTCGGGAACCAGCTCTAAATCTGGCCATACAAAACCAGAGAGGTTAGACCTCTAATAGCAAGTACCGCAAGGAAGCACGATATGAGAAATTAAAACCAGTAATAAGAGAATATGATAAGTAGATATCTGCTTGCCACTGGAATTCACATAACATCACGACACTTCGAACCAACCTCCCAACCAAACAAGGACAGAAGTTGGCTCGTCATGCCCTGACATTCTGATCATCTCAGTTAGGTAATAGAGTAGGTACAGTACACAAACAAATCAATTTAAACGGCCATGCAACTACTACGGCTTGCTACTGTGAGTTCCAAGTTATCCTGGAATTATACAATAAAGGATTCCTCAGTTCTTACTATGTGCAAGCAAGGCTAGTTTACCCAGTCAATCAATTGCGCCAATCATGAATTAGACGAGTCCCAGCGGGACGCCCGTCATCAATATACAATATACAATAGATAATATAATCAGATACCGCTCCCTGCCCGTGTGGCAGATTTGCAGTATCTGTGGGGACCAACCGGCCTGTCGGGCACTACTAGTCCCAAGAGGGCTGCCATGTAAGAACTCGAGAATCTATTCTCTCCATGCAATCATTATTTTATTTAACTTAATAGTTTCTACGTTGAGTGAAATCCCATGTCGTGGATCATGGTCATTCAGAATGAGTACTTTCGTACGTGGTACGATATGCACAACCCTACAACGATACCAGTACGGTCAGGTTGTAGGTCTTACATAGCGTAATGCAACAATCCAAACTAATCCACGGAGTGATCATACCTTGACCATAAAGTACACATGCTGCTTTGGTAGAAAAATAAATAAATAAATTGAAGCCTGCATGTGTGCCTGTATGTCAATATTCGGGATCGGTCAATCGATTATAATAGTTCATAGTTAATATGAACGTGTCTCATTCATTCAATTCGATAAGACGACTAGCCAGCCTCTTAGTTCCAACTAGGAATACATGATCAATTATTAATCGAGATAACCACTATCATATTATAATGTCAAGACAATAATTAATGTTAATAAAAGCCAAGGTAATTAATCAAGGTCAATCAATGTCAATCAATGTCAATCAATGTCAATTTGGAACAAGGATCGGCCAAAAGGCTTTAGAATCAGAGTTCTTGCGACCAGAAAATCATGCGGCTAAGGCTAACATGCGACCAGGCGGCCAAAGGAAATTTCATGCGGCTGGGGAGGGGATAGCAAACCCCATGCGGCTCAAAAGGACATGCGCCCCTGCGGCTCGAAATGACATGCGCCCATGCGGCTGAACATGGGACAGGCCTATATGCGGCTAAGGAACAACTAATTACATGCGGCTAGAATAAGTGCAATCCTATATGCGGCTGAGAAGTCATGCAGCATCATGCGGCTGCGGGACCGAATGCATATGCGGCTAGTTAAGAACTCATGCGGCAACCCCATGCGGCTCAAAAGGATATGCGTCCCTGCGGCTCGAAATGACATGCGTCCATACGGCTCGAAATGACATGCGCCCATGCGGCTGAACATGGGACAGGCCTATATGCGGCTAAGGAAAAACTAATTACATGCGGCTAGAATAAGTCTCATGCGGCTAACTAAGCCCATGCGGCTGGGATTGGAATCAGTCTCATGCGACTCAAACGAATGAACTCATGCGGCTGGAATGTCCATGCCCATGCGGCTAGAATGCCCATGCGGCTAGGGGACTGTTCTTCTTCTTCACTTGTCCGAGAGGAAGAACCATCGGAAGCCATTGTTTTCAAACTCCATAATCCTTCATTCTAAGCCCAAATCTGAACTTCCATAGGTCAAAATAGGGCAGAACGAAATTCTCTACAACATGGAACCATCAAAACTTGAAGATAACTAAGTTTGCTAGATCAAAACCTAAAAAATCCGAAAATGCAACAAACTTAGATCTACAACAAATAAGCCATGGAAAGTAAAAATGGTAAGTACTAAAGAGGCTCAAAATCAAGTAATGAAGATGATGGAACGATAATAATGGTGATCCATCAAGAAGCAAGTTTGGCACTTGCCTTGGTGGCTGGTAGGTGGGAAAGGAGTTATGGGGAAGAAGAAGACTAATGGTAAAGTAATGAAGAGAGAGAAAAGGGATGGCTTTAAATGGAAGGGGTGGTGGTAGGTGGGGGTTCATTTCGGTTCAGGCTGAACCAACTAACTAAACCAATCCAAGCCGAACCCAAAGTATAGCTAAAGCAGAGTAAGAAAGCAGAAAATAAAATACAGAAATTAAATTGCAGGAAATTAATGGACATGAAATTAAAGGGGTTTAACTACAGATCAGTACATGACAAATGTAAAATAAATATATTAAAGCATTACATGTATAAAAATACGTATTCTGGGAACAGAAAGTGACAAGCTTTAACGAGTCAACCCAAATCCGACACTATCATGGACGATTTTGACCTCTAGTTCGGACCATATTTTTAGTGCTAGCACTCTAAATAATCAAACAATACAATTACCGGGTTATACATGACTAGTTATCCGATCTTAGGGGCTGTTTGGTTGTTCGTAAATATAAATCTCATGCAACATATTTTACAAGTAGTATTTGTTACTGCAACCGGTGTACAAATTCATTTTTTTCTTGCGTGTAAATGATGCCACATGATTTAAAAATCCATTATTTAGAATGACGTAAGTGACATATATACTTGTAACTTTTGTTACCATTTATATCAAACTAAATATTAAAATGGGGTAATTAGCATTTAGATTATGGATTTTATATTAACTTAGAGTTTAAGTCCTGATATGTTTCATTAAAAAGTTTAGACTCTGAATATTTATTTTTGGTTTTCTTTTTTTATTATATCCTGAATATGAGTATAATGACAAGAACCATAACACGATGAAATGAGGGTATAATGAAAAACTGAAAAAAAAAATTAGAATTCAAACTTTCCACTATGTAGGGACTTAATGTTAGAGTTTATTGTACCTTATCGATTCATGAGATGAAGAACATAAATTAAATTGCGGAAGCGTACCTGAATCCATTGCTAGATTTGATGGATCTTGAAGCGAACGTCTCTTTATTGGGTTCGATCTTCCAACTTGCTACGACCCTTAACGACAAAGAGAAATTCGAATCCTTTGTCCCTCTCTTTCTGTTGATGGGGATGCAGAAGAGAAAAAGAGAAAACCTCTCTTTTGGTGGCCGTATATGTTGGGGATCATAACCCTAATGAATACATATATTTATATGTTTTTATATTTCTAATTTGGCCCCTCATCAAATTAAAATTATCTCCGGTATCTACACATTAATTTCATGACAATTATACCCTTAAGCCAATTTCCAAATAGACCACTTTAATTTGGCTTAATTATTTAGATAGCCCAAACACAATTAATTTTACATGTGTGGCCCCTTAATTATTGAATAATTCCAGCAATCTTCCACTGGACCACATATGTAACCTTATAATTGTGTTAACCTTAGTGAGCTCATAAATTGCTATCTTAATCTTTAGGGTATATCCGGACAATCTCGTCCATTAACCATATCAACATAGGATCAAAGCGACATTCGTCACGTATAGCGTAACTAAACCATCAATGGTCACATATACCAATATAGCTAAATGACATAGATCAATCATGGATGCGTAGCATGGAAATTACATGCAATGTGATCAATACATGTCTATTTCCAACTGGTCCTCCTTAAATTTAGTGAGATCAATACTTTAACATAATGAAAACAGAATGAACTGAATTTTCATATATCTGATCAGATAAATATCCAAAATACTTTAATACATAAATGTGTCCAAAACTAAATAACACCCAAATACATAAAATACAAACTCCTACTGTATTGCCATATTCTTAATTAAGATAACGCCCATATGAGCAGTATGCTCATGAAAGACCCTGGGTGATAATACTTTTGTGAGCAGATCCGTTAACATGGAATTTGTCCTAATGTGCTATATGGACACTATAACCATTCTGAATTCTTTCCTTCACAACTAGAAACTTTATGTCAATATCTTTTAACTTATATAAGTTTTTGTTGTTATTGGAATACAGTACTTCTGATTTATTGTCACACCATAATTTTATGTGGTCTTTCAACATCGTACTGTAGGTACAGCCTTATGACAAAATTTTGCAACCATATTTTCTGAATAGATGTCCCACAGCATGTTATAAACCTTGCTGCCATGGTGGAAGAAATTATGAGTGCATGTTTGACACTCATCCAAAATATATCTCCATTAGTCAACATAACCTGATGTGGATCTCCTGCTGTGTTAGCATCCAACAAAATCGGAGTTGGAATACCTTATGATCTCCAGAATTATCCGATCTCCTACAAAGAGCATATATTTCTTGTTCTCTATTGATTACTTAAGTAGTTTTGCTGCTACCCGATGATCCATCCATATTTGCTTAAATATCTGCCTAACATCCTAATATGTACGCAATATCCTGACGCGTACATACTTGAGCATACATTAGACTCCCTATAACTGATCATGAAGGAAAATCTATTGTATTTTCTTAATTTTAAGGCTAACCTTAGGACACTTGATTGAGACCGGATTTGTCTCCTTTAACGAGAGGTGTCACCTGGTTTGCATTGAATACTTTAATCAATATACAAAACCAAAAAATTATTCCTACTCCCACTGAACTTGTGATACACACAATCTTCAACAGTGTTCATCTCAAAATCAAACGAGATAATCACTTGAAGTACCTTTGACGAGAAGCTTGCTTGAGTTCATAAATAGATTTTGTCAATTTGCAAACCATATTCTTTGGGTCTTTCGACACAAAGTTTTATGGTTGCCCCATATAAACTGTTTCATCAGTGTTACCATTGAGAAATGTCGTTTTGACATCCATTTAATGTAATTCAAGATCAAAATGTGCAACATGTGCTATGATTGTTTTAAATAAGTTTTTTAAAGATACCGAAGAGAAAAACTCTTTAAAATCAATCCCAAAATTTTGAGTAAAGTCACTAGCTACAAGACGTACTTTATACCTCTCCACATAACCTTTCGAATCCTTCTTGGTTCTAAATGTCCATTTGCAACCAATGAACTTCATAACTTTTGGTAATGGGACAAGTTCTTAAACTTTATTGTCTTGCATGGACTTATACTCCTTATTTATTGTATCAATCCACTTTGAGAACTGAAACTTTCTATGGCCTGACGGAAGTTGATTAGATCATCTTCCAGTATCCACAGTCTTCCTTACGCTCCTAGAGAAATATGACAATATTATCCGAAATTATATTTCTCCTTTCTCTGGTGGACCATCTTAATATTACCGGTTCTTGAGGTTGTTGAGTTTGTTCCTTAGGAATAATTACCTCATCTTGAATATGGTGCCGCTACGTTGTCGTTGTTAAGGTATCTCAACAACGACTTATAGAGGTAATTCAATATTGTCTTATTGAGGCTCCGAATTCACTTCTTGATTATGACAGATATAGAATCATGCACATCATCAAAAGTGATAGTATGAATCGTAATTGATTTCTTCTCAAAGACAATGATCCTGACTTTATTTCTCCCCCAAACTCAACATCCTAAAAAACTATTACACTTCTCGTCCCAAAATTTTCTTTTGTGTGGGATTGTATAATTATTAACCCCTTGATTTGTCAGCATAGCCAATAAAGCAGCTGCTTACAATTGAACTTTGATCTGTATTCCCTTTACACATTCAATACAGACATTGAAGTCTATAAAGTCAATGGAATCCAAATCTCATCAAACACAAGTCGTAAAACTCTATTTCTAGAGATGTAACCTAATCGCTTATGTCATAATGAGTTTAATTTTTATTATTGTTAATTTTGTGTTTAGTACCACATGACTCCACTTGCAAGGTTTCATTTAAGCTGCAATAGTTTCAACTGAATATACGTGATCATAAACCTTAAAGGAACCGTTACCAATAATATTTTGATTTAAAGATTGACTAAACTTATTATTTCTAAATGAACAATGATAACCAGATTTGTCCATTAAGAAAACTGAAACTGAATTTCGTCTAAAAGACGGTACAATAAAAGTGTCTATTAAATCTAAATAATAATCGGTTCCAAAAAATAACATAAAATATCCTATTACATCCACTTCTACCGATTTACCGTCACCCACATAGATGTACCTTTTACCATCAATTGGCTTTCGGTAGCTCAGACAACCTTGTCTATAAACACTAATGTGGGTAGAAGCACCAGAATCTAACCACCATGTGTTTCTAGGTACTAAATCTAAATTAACCTCAGAACAGACCAAATTTAGAAATGTACTTTTCTTTATACGCCATACGTGGTACTTTGTACATTTCTTCCTTATGGGTCCTGCCTTATCACAAAAGAACAACCCTTAGTTTTATATTGTTGTTTCTTTTGAGCTGGACCCTTAGCAGCTACTGTATTTATTTTTATTTTGCCCTTAAAGTTTATCCCATTAAACATAAAAATTAAAATCTTATTGGCAGATATTTTAACAATATTAACTGTAAAGAGAACAAAACAACAAAAATGACATGCTCTAATTAATAACCAAAGAGTAAAATATAGTCAAACAAATTCAAATAATGGTAAACCCCATCTCAAGATATCTAGTACATCATTAATATCAAGTCTTTGGACAGTGATATTAACTGCAAGTGGTACTCTTGGTGTAATGATCAAACGTTGACAATAAGTCATGTCAAATAATAAGCCTATCTTTGGATCGGATTATTATTCACATGTAAACCTTACAATTGTCACACATTTATCACTACAAATATGTATGCAATTCGGCCAAGTATTAACCTTCCTTTGGGCCGACTAATACCCGCATGAATATACACACACAAACATCCGATATCCCTCATATGCTATCTACGCAAGAGAGGTCACTTTGGCGACATCTTGTTTCAATGAGCCTACTTAGAATATTAGACAACTATTGCTAGTCACAAAAGGTACCAAATTTTTTGAATGTTGACTAAATTTTATAAAACCGAATCATGTCCAAAACCTTATATGTACATGCTATTTTTACAAGATTGAATTATGACTAAAAAAAATTACTTGCATAATATATAAACAATCATGTAACCACACAGTACATAAATAAAATACTTGTCCCTTCACAACTGATCACTATTTCATAGTCTATAAGTTCTTTAAGACTTCCTAACCGTATACTATATACTATGTATTATAATAACCATGAAATCAAATATGAAGAGGCACAATACAGTAAATTAAATCCATGATAAATGTTGAATCAATCCACAGTGCCATAGACTACATAGAAAATATAAGATATATATTTCTAGACATAAGTGTGGCTGAAACCTTCATAAAAAAAAAATTACTACAGAAGATAATGTGGTCATCAACGGCCACCTGGAAGTGACGATTTGACAAATGCACTATGTTACTTTAGATGTGCCTGATGTACAAACATGCAAGATTGTCATTCAATTAGAACCTCATATATTTATTCAAATCCTGAGTTTGACTTTAGCTTGTTATCATAAACTTCAAACTAACTATTACTTCATCCTACTTAAAGCTAATAAATCACATGAATTGAATTTTCAATTCCGTGGAGGAACCATTTGTAAAAGTCGGCCAAATTAACGAGTGCTTTAAAAAATATACGTGCACTTTATTTTTTTGCATACATCAAACATTTGATGTAAACCATGCCATCTAATATTCACCATTACTAAAAAAAAAATCCATCTGAACTAAATCGGCACATTATAAGATCTCAATCCACGAAAATAAACAATAGCACATGAGTGCATATGCACAGATCACAATTGTAAAAAGTAGGCTGATGGAAAAAGAACTACTTTAATCTCTAAAATAGAGCAAATATTCACATAACAAAATAGAACGGAGGGTTTCGGGAGAGCCGACGATGATGAAGAAGCAGAATTGCTTCGGCAAAATTCATCTATTGTTTAAATCTTTAATAATTAATATGGATAACTAAGCTGAAGATCTAAACTTTTAGATTCTTGAATCCATAAAAAACCCTAAACTAAATTAGATCGAACGATCTTGGATTCCTGAACAATAATAAAAAATTATTCTAAAAACCTCATAAATCAAACAGGAGGCTCTGATACCACTTGTTAGAGTTTATTGTACCATGTCGATTCATGAGATGAAGAACATAAATTAAATTGCGGAAGCGTACCTGAATCTATTGCTAGACTTGATGGATGTCACGACCCGCACCCGGTTTTCGGACTCGTGAGCAAGCCAGCTACGTATCGAGCGGACTCCATCCCGACTCGAATACGTAAACGCTGTCAAGGCTATGGTATACTGCCACATGGCAAACAAATCTATATCTCAATCCACAATAAGAGTATAAAACATGAATGAACACTATAGGTCGTGGTCTGCAGCCCACTAGCATATATGTCCGATAAGACTCTAAAGAAAAATAACAAGAGTCTAAACTGAATCAAGAAATAGGATATCTCATGATAATGAAGAAAGGCACGAGCGGATAATATACACAATAACGATACCTGAATCTCGCAAGCGTATCATCGCGTCTGCCATCCAGAGCTGCTAACTAACTCCACGCAATAACTAACCTGAAGAGATCATCAGATCCTCAGGGGACATAGCAAGATACATAAAAATATGTCTATCTAGCAGTTTATCATGCAATAAAGAAAATACAGGAAATAATAGGAAAAGACCAATCAGCACAAAAATACGACTATACACGACTGGAAGAACCACTACGCCTAAACGAACTGCTGGAGAAGAACAAGAGAACACGATATCAGGATGTCAATGGATGACCAATCGAATACTCAAACCCTCGTCCCTAGTGTGGACTCACAGGTTTGAACAACTACTAGCCCTCGCCCTAGTGTGGACTCGCAGGCTAGCATCACCCCCGTCCCTAGTGTGGACTCGCAGGTGTGAACCATATACTACTAACCCTCGTCCCTGGTGTGGACTCGCAGGCTAGCATCACCCTCGTCCCTAATGTGGACTCGCAGGTGTGAACCATATACTACTAATCCTCGTCCCTGGTGTGGACTCGCAGGCTAGCATCACCCTCGTCCCTAGTGTGGACTCGCAGGTATGGACAGATAACTACTAACCCTCGTCCCTAATGTGGACTCGCAGGTTAGCTTCCAGATTTCAAGACAATGAGGTAAAGCAGTTCCGATATGACTTATTCATCCTATGACACGATACGACTCAGTCCAAGTACAAGTGATGACACGACACGACCCAATCATGATACACGAGAAAACCAATCCAATATGAACTACAAAGTTAACTAGAAACAAGAACTATATATACGTATATCCAATATGAACTACAAAGCTAAATATAAACAAGGCTATATATATACTAGCAGGCATGATATACAAATCATATATAAATAATCAACTAGTAAAACTGTATAATAATATAAATATGCATGTAAATAAACTGTAGAGGGAGGCAAGGTATCTTGCCTGGAGGTTGCACGCAGATCCCACAATATAGTCAACTGCCAAGCCAATAGGTCCAAATCATCACAACTGTCTCCGAAAGCTGAAACAGACAATACCAATATTCTCAGAATAGTCAAATTAGCTAGGATTGCCTGTCCTTAAGTCCAATTCTGGACACAGGAATAAAACGGTAATTTCGGACAAAAACGGTGTCCGCCGTTGGACCCGCTCTGTACCGAAAAGCGTGCCAGAGTCAACGGTCTCTAAAGTCGTCAAAATATATGTCAACAGGTCCAATTTTTCGATACGAACCCAACCGTATGTCCAAAGTTGGATTCCGGCGGACCGTGCACAAAGTCACCCGTTGAGTCGGACCGTAGGGCCCGCGAAATGGCGATCCAATCAACTGTCTCAGAATTGGACCAAACTTGGTATACAGGACCAGAAAAATGATACGGTCCTGATAGCATAAGTTTTGTCTCGATCTGACAAGCGTGCACAAACTAATTAGAAAATTTGCACAGAGGCCGATACGGTGAATTTCGACGGATACGCATCAAATTCATCGCGCACATGCAACCAATTTGAATTCCGTCAAAGCCCACACGACCACGAAGCCATTACGCACCTTTCGATGCTTTCGGTTTGCGACCACATTACCCGGATTGGCGGGACGCACGTCGTATCGGACAAATTTTCTAGTTTTAAAAACAGGTTTTCGTTCAACTTCGGAAACGAATAACTTCTTATTTGTTTAATGAAATTAGAATCTACAAGAAGGTTTGTGACATCCTATAGGTTGTCTAGGACTGTCATTAAATGGATTTTCAAAAAGGTTACTGGGTTAACGAGATTTCATCCGTAAATAGGGGTACCTCGACTACTTAATGTCCTGTTTTGCGATCAGGATTTTGATCGACTTCATGTCGATTTTCTGGGGTTTCTACTGTCAGAGAATAAAATTCATCTGAAGGGGTTTGAAGAGGGTCTAATAGGCTTTATAAAACACTTTACAGATCGAAAAACGATTAAACGTGGTCGAAGAAATCGTACCGTGAATATCGCATTGCTGCTGCCCATCTCATATTGCTGCTGTTGCTCGCCGCTGGTGTGCGCGGCTTGCCGGCCGACTCCGGCGCTCGCGCGTCGCCCAGGGGTGGCGCGAAGGTCTGGGCGTCGGCGCTAGGGTTCTTGAGAAATTGTCGAAGCTCTTCCCGATCGTTATATATATATATATATAAGTACATTCGTTTGGTCGAACAGAGTTAGGGCTCTGTTCTCGGGCTAGGAACTCGCTAAGGCTCGGGTGCTGGGTTACTTGGGGTTACATGTATGGCAGGTGGTCTGGCCCGACTGGGCTTGGGCTGAGGGGAAGGGCAAAGGGCTGCTCTTTGTTTTCTTTTGCATTTTCTTTTTCCTAGTTCCTAATATATAAACTAATAGAAATACATATATATATATACACATCCAAATATATATTCATATATTTATACATACATATATATCTATATACACACATAAATATATATATTTGCCATAAATACAATAAAATAATATACACAAATATTTTATATATTTAACAATGCAACATAGAACTCTTAATGTATATACACAACAGTTTTAATAAATAAAATAATATTGTTTTATATGTACGTATAAAAGCCTATTTTCATGTACTATGCATATATTTATATATATATACACATGTATATATAATCTAGCTAAATCCCACAATCCAACAGATTTATTAAGGAGAATAATTACTATAATATTAATAAAATATTATTTAATACTAAGAAATCATAATATATATATATTTGTATATACATACACATACACACACATATGTATTTATTTATATATACGCACACATATATATACTTCTATACATACACATTTATATTTATATGACAATCCCCCTAAAATTCGAATAGCCTCAATACTATTTATTTCTAGTGTAGGGCCTACCTACATAAATATGAACACATATACAATAATATTTATTTGACAATAAAATAAATATAACCAATAATAGTAAAATAATATGTTTAATAATAACAATAACAATAATAATAATAATAATAATAATAATAATAATAATAATAATAATAATAATAATAATCCTAATAACACTTAAATTAAACCAATAATATATTTCAGTGAACTCAACAACCACACCATTTATTTGGCTCCAGAAATTCGTACAATATTCTAAACGCTATTTAATATTATTAATGAATAATTAAACTATTTATAATGGTCATGTCACAACTTAGCCTGGTTTTCCTAGTTGGGACATCACTATGGCTCGGCCTTCCCTGGCATGACTAATATACTAGTCAAGGCACGTCACTGCACTATCCGTGCCACGATTTCTAGTCACCTTGTACTCAAATTCCTAACCATGACTAAAATCATCTACCGTAATAATTAACTAAATAATTATTTATAAAATTCTAAAATCACTATTTAAATCAAATAATTAATAAAAATATTTCAAATTTTTTTTGGAAAGGGGAGCTACAATGGATCTTGAAGCGAACGTCTCTTTATTGGGTTCGATCTTCCAACTTGTTACGACCCTTAATGACAAAGAGAAATTCGAATCCTTTGTCCCTCTCTTTCTGTTGATGGGGATGCAGAAGAGAAAAAGAGAAAACCTCTCTTTTGGTGGCCGTATATGTTGGGGACCATAACCCTAATGAATACATATATTTATATGTTTTGATATTTCTAATTTGGCCCCTCATCAAATTAAAATTATCTCCGATATCTACACATTAATTCCATGACAATTATACCCTTAAGCCAATTTCCAAATAGACCACTTTAATTTGGCTTAATTATTTAGATAGCCCAAACACAATTAATTTTACATGTGTGGCTCCTTAATTATTGAATAATTCCAACACTTAAATTTTAAGTTGGTATGTAATTCATGATCTATACTAAAATAGTTAAAAATAGTACAATAAATATTACATAATTTTTATTTACAAGTTAGTGACATGTGAAAACAGTCTGGATGGAGCCAGAGTTGGGAGTCGATTTGGATTTTGTGCAAAAATTGCTCCTTTTAAATGTTCCAACTTTCCGAACTATAAACACGAAAAAATTGTGGGTCCAGCTAAAGTTCCACTCTTCCACTTTCTTGCCATACTCGTGAATCAAACGGGCCCGCCCCATGGCAATGGATTTTATAAGACTTCCTAATCGCTCCACGAATGATTTCCTCTCGTTTTATCGACAAGAAGATATAGAAAAAGTCTCTCTCTTTTCTCTCTCCAAATCCATTGAATAAACCCCCTAATTTTAGGGTTTCGAAACCCTAGCCCCCGAAGCTTCGTCGTCCCGGATCCGATCCTTGAAAACCCTAACCCTAATTCGGTCGGTCGGAGGGAGGGGGAGATGTCATCATCGTCTGGGCAGCAGCAGTTCCGGTACACGCAGACCCCGTCGAAGGTCCTCCACCTGCGGAACCTCCCGTGGGAGTGCACGGAGGAGGAGCTCGTCGAGCTGTGCAAGCCCTTCGGCAAGATCGTCAACACCAAGTGCAACGTCGGCGCCAACCGCAACCAGGCCTTCATCGAGTTCGTAAGCACACCTTCATCACCCCCTCCCGTCAATTTCGATTCAGCAATCGATTGTTCACGTTGCACATTATCGTTGATTTTGTTGTTTAGTTGGTTTGATATGTTGTTGATTTGCTAAAATCAAATTGCTCCCATGTTTGTGTTGTGTCCATGTACACAAAGAAACAATACAAGCCCGTGCGTATTTTACAACTGATTGCATGGAAGCTCAGGGCATTTATTCGTTAGAAGGTTTGATGTGCATCTGTGTTGAACGGACGCAGACAAAACCATAAGAAACATATTTTGGCATGCTCTAATCTGTTGCGGAGTGCCCATCTCGTGATGCGGCATCGATTTTGGAGTATTCGGGCTTCCTCTAGATGTATATATTAGGGCCTGATGGAATCGCAAGAAGTCCAAGAATGGAAAAGGTACAAATCAGTAAGAAAGTTGTTTGTATAGGAGTTTTTTTTTTTTTCTCTCTCTCGGGAAGTGGAAAGCCAGAGACTTCTCGTGTTTGGTTGAAAGTTGGAACTGGTGGTATGGAAGAGCTTCCCTGTACCGTGTTTGGATGACAATATTTTTGAAAAGTAGTCATGAAATAGGAATTTGTACTGGAATTTTCAAACATTAAGAATAATAATTAATTTTTCACTTATCACCTGCTTCCTTTCTTGGACAGAAGGAGTGGTAAGTGAAAGGAACGGGACAAACAAAGGATGAAAGGATGGGGAGGGGATCAAGATGTGGAAGAAAGAGAGACAAGATGAGAAGTCCAGCAATCCTGACAAGACCTTTTATAGACTAGGAAGTGCAGACTTACCGAAATTGTTGCCCATATGTGTCGTATCCCTCAGCACACCGAAGTCGATGCCATGTGAGGCTAGGGATTTGTACATCATGCCTAGAAAGGAAATGATATAATCGGTAGGAAATTACTGAATATGTTTATTGCTGGCTTACATTTCTAGAAGCCTAGGATATACTATTAGGAAAACAATGCTTAATTGTCTCGGTTCATGGAACTTATTCCTTGATTTTGGAGTTGATCATTGAAGAATATACAGGACTTGGGTACTGTGGTAATTGAAAACCGTAATACAATTTTCTTTTTGTAAGAAGGATAAGACAATTCTTGCATGAGTTTATTTTTGATAGATAAGGATGGATGGTACCTTTTTGGCTTCCAACTCATGCATCTGATAATTATTGTAGTGGGGCGGTTTAAAGAGAATAGATTAATCACTCCCGAGGTTGTTTTATTCTCATTGTTTTAGATAAATGATCTTTTTGGATTGGAAGTATTACTAATTATCATAGTTTGCAATATCGTTTGATACCGATCTGATACGGTTGATACCGATACTGTTCGATATTGACTGATATCGACATTGTGGGTCTCTTTTTCAATCAATTAGACAAAGAAAATTGAACGAAAAAGACTAATCAACAAGGGTGTAAAAGCATGGTAAGGTTGTAAACTTGTAAAAGCATGTAAAGAAGAAAACTTATCTATCACAGGTAAATCAATCGGTAGAGTGATTACTATTTCATTCAGTTTCAAAACTACTAATAAATAACACAATAAATACTTAAAATTATGCCTAAATGTATAATATATTTTTCTAAAATTTTAATAATTTATCAATCATTATTTGCTTTCCGATACCAAAAAAATCCGATACTCCGATCCAAAACCCTCGATATTGTCGGTCCCGATACTCATAGGAAAGGTCCGATACAGTTTCCGATACCGATAGTGCGAACTTCGCTAATTATTGGGATTTATGTTTATTCGGTATATCTTTAAAGGCTCAAAGTCGTGAATTACCCATTTTAAATCTTGTGTTGTTAGCTATAACGTTTGTTGCATTTTGAAGAATGTTTGACTTAAATGCACATAAGACTGAGAATTGGCAAGACAAATGTGATAACCAAAGTATGTCGCACGGGTGCTTGACTGGAATTATGTTTGGGTATATATTGTCTTACGTATATATAATTGTTATGTTTTTCTTCAAACACCAATTCAAAAATAGTATAGATATGTACTTGGTTTTTTTGATAAGTGAATGTATCATAAAAGAATGGTGGTTAATTTTTACGAGAAGCAATAATCACTTGTACAGTGAAATTTACAAATTTATATGATAGGCCTAGTAAGGAAATAAGATAAGGATACAAATAAATGAATGTGGTTTATTGCTAATCTAAATTTATAGGAATCTAGACTATACTATGTAGGAAGGCTGGTTCATTGTTTACCCAATGCAGTTATTGTGCTGTTATAGAAAACCTTAATTGGTTTGAGATCGATCGAAATGAAAGAATGGAATCGTGTCCCTATCGAAGAGAACTATCGAAATCAGATGCTTGTTGTTCAGTATGCCATGAAATATTTTATCTGATAGAATGCATCTCGTGCATTTGGCTTAGGACAACTTGTGCACAAGGTACGTTCTCTCGACCGGTTTGAGCTTCATAACATCTGTTCTTTTATATATTAGTTGTTTGCTTGAGAAATATTCTGGTCTTAGTACACTGGAAATTGGAACGAGAATAAGATAATTCGTACATGAGTTTATTGGTTTCGATAGGTTCATAGGAACAGTATTACAGTTCCTTGTTTGATTGCCGATTCGTGTATCCAGTTTGTAGTGGGGTGATTTGGAGAGAATGGATGCATCATCTCAAGGTTGGTGCAATAACTTGTGACCAAGATGAAAAGCTTGGTTTGAAGTGTACACTAATTGCTTTACTCTGAATATTATGCTAAATCTTTACAGATTAAGAAATATATTGATTCTTGGATTTGTTTGTTCTCGTCTAGTTTTTGTAAATAGTATAAGTCAGCTACCCGTTTAACTTGTTATGTTTTGTTCTGTTTCTTTCGACATTTGTGGCATTTTTTATGTTGGAATTGATTATGTGGCGTAAATGCACATCAGGCTGATAATTGGTAAGAACAGTGGGAATGAAAGTGCATGACACTGGTACATCTGAAGTTATATTTGGGTTCATTGATTTTTGGTTAACTGGCATGGTGAAGTCTTCTACATTACCGATTAGAAGATTGTACAAATGTTCTTGTTTTGTTTGAGCAGAAAATGTAGTCTTCTGTTTTGCAACATAAGCAGCAGTTGCCTGCACCATGAAACTTACCAATTTGTATGATATAACCTAGTGAGGAAATAAGTATTAAGAAATTTATATATGTGGATTGATACTAGCCTACATATATAGAGATTAGACCATATATAGGAAGAATGTGCATCAGTGTTCTAAAAATCGGCCTAGGCGCTAGGCGGCCGCCTGCCGCACCGAAAATCCCCAAATCGGCCTCCTAGGCACCTGTTCGGCGCCTAGGTAGGCCGGTTCGGCCAAGTCGGCCCCTGTTCGGCCAAAGCGGAAAATTAAAAATTTTGAATTTTGAAATTTCAGAAATTTGAAATTTCAGTTTTGAAAATTCAAAAAAATTCATATTCTAAAAAAATAATAAAAAAATCATTAAATTTAATAATAAATAAATAAAATTTCAAATTTCAAAAAATTTCAAAAAAATATCAAAATTTTTCAAAAGTCAAAACCAAAAACTTCAAAAAAAAAATTTCTGTGCGGTCGCCTAGGCGCTAGGCGCCCCTTTGCCGCACCGAATCCACCTACCGAAATTTATAACACTGTTGTGCATTGTTGTATTACCCCCTTTTCAAAAATATCAAAAAAATTTCAAAAGTCAAAACCCAAAACTTCAATTTTTTTTTTCTGTGCGGTCGCCTAGGCGCTAGGCGCCCCTTTGCCGCACCGAATCCGCCTACCGAATTTATAACACTGCTGTGCATTGTTATATAGATTCTATCCTGCGTCAGGGTGTTAGGGCATAACGCTGTCTGGTCGACCTGCCATTCTTTACTTATTGAGGCCATTCTTTGTGCATTGTCAAAATGACAGTATGTTTCTAACTCAAGGCGTCCATTGAACTAGTAATGTATGTGAAGATCTGATATATCTTCAGGCTCTCCTAGTCTCCCCTTTTAATTTCTATCATAGATCTTATTCCTAATTGTGGATAATCCAGGCCCACTATTAATGTATTTACTGCTTTGTGCATATAGTGGAATGCAGTTCTAAAATTGATGTAGTATTGTAGCTACTACTCACTATCAAAATGTACACAAACAAGCATTAAGGCACACGGTATTCTATATTTTCTTGTTTTGGTTCATTTGCACATAATGAACTCTCTTATTTGCAGTCTGACCTGAATCTGTCTTCCATGCAGTCTGATCTTAATCAGGCAATCTCAATGGTTTCATATTTTGCTTCTTCATCTGAGCCTGCACAAGTTCGTGGCAAAACAGTTTATATTCAATACTCAAATAGGCAAGAAATTGTGAACAACAAGAGCACTGGAGATGTTGCTGGGAATGTGTTGCTCGTAACTATTGAGGGTGTTGAAGCTGGTGATGTCAGCATAGATGTTATTCATCTGGTAAGTACTATTAGATGATTAACTATATATTCTAAACCCTTGCAAGTTTGGATCTATGACATAATCATGTAACTACTTGACCGTGTGGTAAAATTCAGTAAAACTGAATGTGGCAATGAAATCCATGTCTAATGAATTCTTCTTAGATCAAAGGATCTTACTGAAATGATTTCACTTCTAGTAACATGCTCATGGATCAGCAGGTCCATGTTACACGGAGAAATTCTCGTATTCAGACTTCTGCATTCGGGGAGATACCATGTGTGTTTTGCTCTCTCATTCTTTTGACTATTCCAATTTGAGCTATTCAAGATCTTTGATAATAGTACTTTCTAGCTGTTGTTAACTATCTTGCTTAATTTAAGTTGTAGGCGACAATCCTCTTGTGTGTGGCAGCCATTTATGAGGTTAAACTTCTAATCTCTAGGAACTCTCCTAGCTGATGTCTTATTTTTTATGACCCTGCGTTACTTAATGAGCTTGGAAGCCCTTTCATGCTTCCCTAATTTAAGAAATTTATTTTCTTGAAAAATCAACTCTCATTTTGGTTGCTATTGGATTCTGCACTAGGACCCAAAAAATGTGGCTTTCTTTTATTTTCAATGGTGTATGGCCTCTCTTTTTCTTCTCATATAATTGCTGTGTTGAAGGCTGTGAGTAAATGTGGTCCATGCACTTTATTCACCTAGTTAAGTATATAGTGCACAATGTGTAATGCCACTGGACTTTTGATGAATGCGATGCTCTTACCTACAGGTGCCATCCTGCACTTCTAGCGTTTTCTTAATGGTTTCCCAGGGGTTGTAATGGCTATTACAGTTCTTGCTTTAGTTTCGTATATTTCCAGCTTAATTATTTTGTTCCAACTGTTTTTAGGTGTTCTCCGCCTTTGGATTTGTTCACAAGATTGCTACCTTTGAAAAGGCTGCTGGGTTTCAGGTTATTTTTATATTATATTATTATCATTGTAAAAGTTGATTTATATGCAGTTTTTGAAAGTACTCCATTGATTTTCATGTATAGGCATTAATCCAGTTCACTGACTCTGAAACTGCTGCAGCAGCAAGAAATGCCCTGGATGGAAGAAGTATCCCAAGGTTTTGGTGTTTCTTTACCTTCAAGTACGGTTTTACCTCATATTATAAAGGCAATGATAGAATATTCTACTTACAGATACTTGCTTCCGGAACATGTCAATTCTTGCCATTTGCGAATTTCGTATTCAGCTCACACTGATTTGAATATAAAGTTTCAGTCACATCGCAGCAGGTATGTATAAGTGAATGGAAATTTTGTATGGACATTTGATCAGTTTCTAAATTCCTTGTACCTAGTGCTTTCCCTCCTAATTTTTTTTGTATATTATATAAAGTTGGTTATTGCTCCTAGTAGCTGATACTGTTTCTTCCATCTCATAGATGGCTTAGACTCGATATTACAAATTCCTTAGTACTTCATATTGGCCATGTTCTGGTTATGTTTATATGGTTTTGAGAATACAAGTATGTGGAAGATCTCATTCTAAATGTATGTCATAGCTAGGGCTGCAATTGAGCCTAGCTGAGTCGAGCTTTGCAATGTTTGAAGCTCGGTTCTTTAGGGTTCGTCCTTATTTAGCCGAGCTCGAGCTGTAGCTTGTAAGTAGATGTTCAAGCTTGGGTCGTTTTGCTAGCAAGCTGAGCTCGAGCTGCTTGCGTGCAGCTTGCAAGCTGTTTGAGCTCGAGCCAATCTCGAGTCATGGTAAATTTTGGCAAGTTTGATTACAAGATAATGGTAGAGAAATAAAGAAAAAAAAATGAAATGACTAACGAGAAATAGAACTGATCGAGAAGAAATAGGGAGAAAACTTAGACCTTTGGTGTTTTGTTAATGGATGTAAAGAGATGGATGAAAGATAATGGAGAAAATTTAGGGTGCCGTCAAGTCGAGTTGGACCGAGTACTCTTCGAGCTTATCGAGTCGAGCTTGTTCATGAGCTCTCACATTTTGTTCAAGCTTGGTTCGTTAAGGAAATCAAGTCTAGCTTTTCTCGAGCCGAGCTTCTCTGTTCATTTGCATTCCTAGTCATAGCTTAGGGACATCTTTTGCCTTTTTATGATAGTTGTCAAATCTGATTGCATGATTTGGTCCAAGTGGAGGGTGGGTGGTGCATTTCCATATTGCAATTGCAGTGTGATTATCTACTATTCCGTTACTGTATGTTAAATTACATTTGAAAAAAATGTAATTGAGAAAGTTAAGAAAACATAATTGAAAAAAGTAAAACAAAAAAATAATTGAAAGCTTAAATCTGCAAAATTGCAATAGGTAATGAACCTCCTGTTTATTTAATGTATTATTAAATGCACATTGCTAGTTAATTGGTACATTTTGACCCATCTTCTAATTCAACCAGGTTCTTGCAGGAAGCACGTCCATCTTTTTCTCCTCCATATAGCTCTAACATACCCCAATATAGCCCTAGAAAAACTCCAGCAAGCCTGCTCCTTTCTCTTTCAAAAGGATTTCTAAACACAGTTGTTTCACCAGGTGCGTATGTCCCACTGGCTCAGGTTCCACGGAATGATTTTGTATGAGGGTGGTAGAAGAACATGAAGATCTGGAATTTATATAAAAGAACATGAAGGAACCATGTTTTTCTGGAAGGTGTCCATGGGAATTAATTTTAGCTAAATATAGCTATACAATTTATGCTGTTAACAAAAGAAATGTGGTTCCTCTTCTTTTTTCGGTGTTCCCTTCTTTCAACAATCTATTAGACCTAACTTTGCCTTTTGTTTCTTCTCCATATTCTCCATCTTCTTGTTGCACTAGTAGATTGTGTAATTGAATATTACTATCCCAAATGGTCAATTTGAAAGCTACTGGGTATGGGGTTCAGAATCTAACCCAAAATATCAGTATATGGGGTTTGAATCCAGTGTTATCTGTACTTGAAATCTAATAAGAATACAGTATTATTTTGTGTAAAAATATATGTAGAATAGCCAGAGTGAATACTTTAAATACACGTGTTAAGTGTTATATTAGAGTTATTGGGCTTTAGTCCCACATTGCTTAGAATAATAGGAGAGGAGGCTAGCCTCTCCTATATATATATGTAATCTCTCCCTCAATAATATTTATCCATTTTTCATTCTACATGGTATCAGAGCCTCTCCACAAAAAAAACCCTAGCCGCCTCCCCCCCCTCTCTCCCCCTACCGCTGCTGCTGTCAGCCCCCCCCCCCCCCCCCCCCCCCCGTCGCTCCAGTCAGCCCCCCCTTCCCGCTGCTGCTCAGCCCCCCCCCCCCTCCAGTCGGCCCCCTCGCTCAAGTCGCCCCCCCCGGCTCCTGTCAGCCACCCCCCCCCCGCTGCTACAGTACCCCCCCCCCCCCCGCCGCTGCCCCCCCCATGCTGACAAAACCTAACCCTAACCCTCTACTTCCATCAGCCGCCACCCACTCCCTCCAAACCCTAGTTTAGGTCAAAAAAAAATATTGTTGGAAATCTCAGAGGGAAAACACTTGTATGAACCTCTGCCCTTCAATGCTGGAAATTTAACAAAGAGCACAAATATGGTTTGTTGTGCATGAATCTTTGTTTCTTTCCTTGATTCCACACCGGGATTTAACAGAGGATACCATTGGCTATCTCTCTGTCCTGGCTTGTGATCCACCCTCTCTGCTTTCTCTGTGCGTGTGCCGGTTCTAGGCTCCGTTTTTAGCGCATTGGCAGAGTTGCTGTGTTTTTTCAAGAGGAAAGAATAAATCGACAGTCGAATCTCTGATAAATGGCAGACTCTACGACAAATAGCAGCGCTACAGATACTAGTGTCATCAACACACTAGCAGGCACTAGCACAATGATTTCCTCCATTCGACTTGTCGATCGACGGTTGGAAGGGCCAGAGGGATACTCCACATGGAGAAAGAAGGTCGAAAAGACACTTCGAGGAATGCAGTTGTCCAAACATCTGAGTGACAACCCTCCAGCAGAAGATGATCCCATCTTTGAGCAATGAGAGACGGATGATAGTAGACTGTTTACACAGTTGATGAATTCCATGGAACCATCAGCGGAAGACATGGTTCAAAATACGGACTCCGTGAAGGAGTTATGAGAGGTACTGGCGGCGACATTTGATGGTAAACGCGATTTGTCTCGTATCTATGACTCGGTCGTTGGTGTATACCGAGCAAATCAAGGAGACAAATCTCATAAAGACCATTTTCGGGCCTTTAAGGCTATGACGGATGAGATCGATCGCGTTTTACCTCTTACGTCAGATATTAATGAAGCGCGGGCTCAACGTGAGCAGCTTCATGTCATGGCTTATCTTGCCTCACTCCGTCCTGATGCGGACTCTGCTCGATCTCAGATTATTGCTGGATCTGATGTACCGTCCCTGTTGGAAGCATACTATCGTGTCCTTCGGGCTGCCAAAGTAGTTGAAACCACTCCGGGTGATCCTCCTGTTGACCATTCTGCTCTCGCGACCGCACGTACGGGATTTCGTGGTGGTCGTGGCGGCCGACGTGATGGCCGCAATACTGGTCGTGATGGAGGAAGGGGCAATGGCGATCGTGATGGAGGACGACCGCGCACATGCTTTAACTGTGGTCAGCTTGGCCATTTCTATTGGCAATGCACTAAATCACCTGCTGCTAATATCACCACTGATGCTCCTGATAATGGTGTACAATCTATTCAGACGACTTCAGACTCATATACAGAGTTCCTTGATTTCCAGGCTCAATGTCGTGGTGAAGCATCCACGTCTGGTTCCACAGCTGGATACTCAGCAGCGTGCATAGTGAAATCCAAGCAGTGGGTAATTGACTCTGGTGCATCCTCTCACATGACTGGCGACGCAGGTATGATACATGATTATGTACCTGTACGTCGTGCTTCTGGCATTACTGTTGCCAATGGAGGTTCCCTGACAGTCCGAGGACGTGGAAGTGCCATTCTTTCTACCGGACTGTCCCTCAACTCTGTGCTTCTTACTCCTGGAAACCCGTTCAGTTTACTTTCTATTAGTCAAATTACTCGTGAATTACATTGCTCGGTAACATTTTTTCTTGATGGTTGTGTTTTTCAGGACCTGAAAACTGGGAAGACTATCGATAAGGGGCATGTGGCTGGAGGCTTGTACCTGTTTGACGCAACTTCTTCTGTTGCCTGTGCTGGCATGAAACTCGATCATGTCGAGTTACATTGTCGGTTAGGCCATCCATCGTCCCAAGCTCTCCAGAAAATATACCTATCTTTAGATATTTCCTCTTATTTTCATTGTGAGCCATGTAGTTTAGCTAAGGATCACCGGGTTCCTTATCCGGTGAGTCCAAATAAAATTGCTTCCGCTCCTTTCGAGTTGGTGCATTCTGATATATGGGGACCTTGTCCGACTGAATCTGTCATGGGCTTTAAGTACTTTGTTACTTTTGTCGATGATTACTCACGTGTCACCTTTATTTATTTGATGAAAAATCGCTCTGAATTATTTAACATTTGGTGCAACTTTCATGCCGAAATAAAAACATAATTTGGTATACCTATCAAAAATTTTCGGAGTGACAATGGCCGTGAGTATTTATCTCGTGATCTCGATAAACATCTGGCCCGCAACGGCATCATCCACCAAACCTCTTGTGCGTACACACCACAACAAAATGGTGTAGCCGAACGCAAGAATCGCCATTTATTGGAAACAACACGTGCTCTTATGTTTCAAGCACGTACTCCCAAGAGATTTTGGTTGGATGTTGTTCTTACTGCTTCTATCTTATTAACCGCATTCCATCGTCCGTTTTCAATGGTAACACTCCTTTTTCTAGACTTTTTCCTGGACGAGAGCCATTTCCTCTGCCTCTCCGAATCTTTGGCTGCTTATGCTATATTCGGGATACCCGACCAATCCTTTCTAAATTAGATCCTAAGACAATACAATGTATTTTTCTTGGGTATCCTAAAGATCAGAAAGGGTATCGGTGTTTCTCCCCTGTCTTAAAGCGATATTTTTTCACTCGGGATGTTACCTTTGTAGAAACTAAATTTCCACCACTCCCACAATCAAAGGGTCCGGCTCCTCTGGTCTATCGAGAAGATAATTTTTTGTTATTTCCTCCTCAAACACAACAGCCTCCCGTACGGGTGCCCTCTCTTACTGAGCCAGTCTCCCAGTCAGATGGTCCACATATACCGATTCAGCCATTACCAACATCGCCCACAGATTCATCCTCCTCTGGTTCCATCAGCAGTTCCGGCTCAAATGAGTTGCCTCCTTCTGTTCCACCAGCAGCTCCACCAGTTCCGCCAACAGCTCCGGCGGTCCCGCCTCCAGAACGTCCCCGTCGTGCCTGTCGTGATCATCCCTTGTATGTTGACAGCTACAAAGGTCTTACCAGTCACACTCAGTCTCTGGTGGCTACTATTGATGGAATTCAGATCCCCAAGACCGCTGAGGAGGGTCTCCGACATCCTGGTTGGCGTGCTGCTATGAACGAGGAGATGAAAGCTCTCCAGGAGAATCATACCTGAGACTTAGTCGACTTACCTACTGGTAAACAGGCAGTCGGCTGCAAATGGGTGTTCACGATTAAGGTAAAACCGGATGGCACTCTTGATCGACTAAAGGCTCGGCTGGTAGCCAAAGGATACTCTCAAACCTATGGTGAGGATTACTTCGAGACATTCTCTCCTGTGGCCAAAATGACATCCATTCGTGTCCTCATGACCTTGGCCATCCGGTATGATTGGCTGTTACTCCAACTTGATATAAAGAATGCTTTCCTCCACGGGGATCTTGATGAAAAAGTAAATGTGATGCAACCTTCCGGGTTCGTTGCAAGGGAGGGTAAAGTATGTCATCTGAGGAAGGCCCTCTATGGTCTGAAACAATCATCTCGTACATGGTTTGGTAGATTTACACAGGTTGTTACTCAATTTGGAATGTGTCAATCGAAGAAGGACCATTCAATCTTCTATCGACACACATCTGCTGGAAGAATACTTATTGGTGTCTACGTTGATGATATTGTAATCACGGGAGATGACAGCCAGGGTATTGTAAGTCTCAAGAAGTTTCTTAGAGAACAATTTCAAACTAAGGATATGGGATCCTTGAACTATTTCTTGGGCATTGAGGTCACACGCGGTAAGCGGGACATTGTAATGTCTCAAAGAAAGTATGTGCTGGACATACTAAATGATGCAGGCATGATGCAAGCAAAGGGAGCAACCTTATCTATGGATCCATGGGCGAACTTACTTCCAGACGAAGGGGTCCTGATGACCAATCCAGATCAGTATCGTCGAGTAGTTGGAAAACTCAACTACTTAGCAGTCATGACGCGTCCGGACATTTCTTTTGCAGTGAGCGTTGCAAGTAGATTTATGGCTTCTCCAAGAGTTCCACACTGGCAGGCAGTTCTCAGAATTCTGTGTTATTTAGTAAAGAATCCAGGAAAAAGAATTCGAATGAAAAATAATGGACACACTCGCATTGAGTGTTTTACTGATGCTGACTGGGGAGCAAGCCTGACAGATAGACGGTCTACATCTGGCTACTCAGTATTTATTGGCGGAAATTTAGTATCATGGAAAAGCAAGAAACAAAGTGTGATAGCACGCTCAAGCTCAGAAGCAGAATATCGAGCTATTGCTCATGGCACGTCAGAGATATTATATATGAAACATTTCCTATAAGAACTGGGAGAAGACGCAGAATCTCAAGTGGCAGATATATGGTGTGATAACCAATCTGCTATTCACATTGCCACCAACCCAGTATTTCATGAACGGACAAGGCATATTGAAATTGACATTCATTTTGTTCGTGATGAATATACAAAGGGAGTGATAAAGTTTCAACATGTGAGGACCGGCGACCAGATAGCTGATATCTTCACAAAGCCTCTTCTGGGTCCTCGGGTTCAATTTTTATGTAACAAGCTGGGCATGATTGACATCTATGTTCCAGCTTGAGGGAGGGTGTTAAGTGTTATATTAGAGTTATTGGACTTTAGTCCCACATTGCTTAGAATAATAGGAGAGGAGGCTAGCCTCTCCTATATATATGTAATCTCTCCCTCAATGATATTTATCCATTTTCCATTCTACAACACGCAAAATCTACTTTCACGAAGATAAAAGAACCATGCTTCTCTCGAAGGAGGTTTTACATGGGAGATTAATTTGTTAACTAAATATGTTTCTTAAAATATTTATGTTGTTAAAAACAGAACCTTGGTTCCTCTTCTTTTCCATTTTTCCTTTCTTCATTTGATCCTATTACACCTATACCTTTAACTTTTGTTCCTTCTTAAGCTCTCCTTGTTTCATATCTTGCACTAGGAGAGGAATCTGTAATTGATAACAAGGATAACCCAATTGATAATTGTTAGAGCTATTATTGTTATTTATCTTATGTGTGTACAATGAAGTAGTTGTGGGTGTATTTATCATCATGCATATTAATATAAATACAAATGAGATGCAACCTAGGGATTAAGCCCTTGCACCTCATGTGTATTTATATTAATATGTATGATGATAAATACACCCACAACTACTTCATTGTACCCACATAAGATAGATAACAATAATAACTCTAACAATAATTTTGAAAGTTTTGGGTTAGGCTTTTTAGATCTAACCCAAGATTTAGTGGATCTGATCTGTATATAATGCTCTGAAATCGAAATTTTATAAGAAATCAAATATTAATTTGTGTACAAATAATACGAAAATAAATAAAGAGTTAGAAAGTAGTCATACACTGAAATCCATGTTTATTTATACAATGTGTTGATCTTATCACAAACATAAAGGACATCCTAGTGCCATTGGGTGCCTGCTATTGCAGAGCTATGGCTAGGTCAAGATGTACTCAGGTACCTCTATTTTCATGAAGAGGATATTTTTGCGAGTTGATCTTGCCATGTTTTGGGATGCAAGCACAAGTCTTTTCGACGGCACCAAGTGAGCAACCCTCGAGCAAGTCACATAATATTTATCCATTTTCCATTCTACAACACGCAAAATCTACTTTCACGAAGATAAAAGAACCATGCTTCTCTCGAAGGAGGTTTTACATGGGAGATTAATTTGTTAACTAAATATGTTTCTTAAAATATTTATGTTGTTAAAAACAGAACCTTGGTTCCTCTTCTTTTCCAATTTTCCTTTCTTCATTTGATCCTATTACACCTATACCTTTAACTTTTGTTCCTTCTTAAGCTCTCCTTGTTTCATATCTTGCACTAGGAGAGGAATCTGTAATTGATAACAAGGATAACCCAATTGATAATTGTTAGAGCTATTATTGTTATTTATCTTATGTGGGTACAATGAAGTAGTTGTGGGTGTATTTATCATCATGCATATTAATATAAATACAAATGAGATGCAACCTAGGGATTAAGCCCTTGCACCTCATGTGTATTTATATTAATATGTATGATGATAAATACACCCACAACTACTTCATTGTACCCACATAAGATAGATAACAATAATAACTCTAACAATAATTTTGAAAGTTTTGGGTTAGGCTTTTTAGATCTAACCCAAGATTTAGTGGATCTGATCTGTATATAATGCTCTGAAATCAAAATTTTATAAGAAATCAAATATTAATTTGTGTACAAATAATACGAAAATAAATAAAGAGTGAGAAAGTAGTCATACACTGAAATCCATGTTTATTTATACAATGTGTTGATCTTATCACAAACATAAAGGACATCCTAGTGCCATTGGGTGCCTGCTATTGCAGAGCTATGGCTAGGTCAAGATGTACTCAGGTACCTCTATTTTCATGAAGAGGATATTTTTGCGAGTTGATCTTGCCATGTTTTGGGATGCAAGCACAAGTCTTTTCGACGGCACCAAGTGAGCAACCCTCGAGCAAGTCACAAACATTTTCTGTTCCATTTTTGTTGTTATATCAATTTGCAGATAATTAAATACTTGGTGCTTTTCCATGAGACAAAGAACAAAGATCATCTAGATCATTATTCTATAGTAAAACAAGTAAATACAACCTCAGATGGTAGTTTAGGTGTGTTATAATTGAATGACATTAAAAAGATTTGGAACTTTTATTGGAGCGGGCCTGATAAAGAGTAATAAGACTAGTCCTCCACCAGGCATAAATCTGAATACCTTGTTGTATTTGGGTTTGGATATTTATATTAGATATGAACATACCCTGATTAAGGCCTCTACTTAGTAGGGTCCAACCATCCAAGCTGCTGCAGCTGGGGTTCAAGTCTAGATCTGGTGGTACGTTGTTGATTTTTATTATAATGTGAAACAAACTGTAGTGATCTCTCTGCCATGTAAAATAGTAGTTTTAACTTTTATCAACATGCTTGTTAATTTTATTGACTTAACAGCTGATACTATTCTGTTATCTCAGCATCTTTCCTGATTTGCTACCATCTTGATTGTTATATTTGGTGAAGAGACATCATATGTGCTTTGAAAGACTTAACAAACCATAGAATTTTTGCTGAATGGGTTATGATTTTTGTGGTGTTGGTTTATGGCAATATTTCTTACTGATTATTATTTCTGACTGCTAATGGTATTCTCTGATGATTTTTATTATTTCGCTAACTGCTCTCAGTTCCTCTTCTGCCTGTATTAAGTAAAAGTTCATTTAGTTTGGGCGCCATAATGCAGATTGGAATTTATCTGTTACTAAAGGTTTTCTTTTTGTGCAGGGATTACACAAATCCTTATTTACCTGTGAACTCTTCTGCAATTGAGGGCACTTTACAGGTTGGCTTCTCTATACCAGAACTATTATCTTCATGATTCTTTTTTGATGTCTAAAAAGCACTTTCTGGTTTTCCAGCCTACAGTAGGTCCCGATGGAAAGAAGACGGAACCTGAGAGTAATGTGCTTCTAGCTTCCATAGAGAATATGCAATATGCTGTTACCGTGGACGTCATCCACACCGTAAGATGTTCCTTTGCTCTTGTTTTATACCATCCGGTTGTAGCTGAATGTTATGGCACTGTAACTTCAGGTGTTTTCAGCTTTTGGTACGGTTCAGAAAATTGCAATATTTGAGAAGAATGGTGGTTTGCAGGCTTTAATTCAGTACCCTGGTAGGCAAAGAGTTCAGCTTATTATTATTATTCATCGCTTGAAGACCTGAACGTAGTATAGTATGCCTACTCTTTGATGTCGGGTGCTATGATATGCTGCTAATGGGCATTTTCTCCTGCTTGCATATGTTCTTATCGTTGGTTTTATTTTGCCATTTGTTGCTTCCAGATGTGACGACTGCTGCCGTTGCTAAAGAAGCTCTAGAGGGACATTGCATCTATGATGGTGGCTACTGTAAGCTTCATCTGTCATACTCTCGTCATACTGATCTCAATGTAAAGGTACAAATACTAGTTTAGTTATCAAGAAGTAAATAAGAGCTTAACAACCTCGCAACTGTGGAGCCATTTTTCATTATTAAAGAACCAAAAAGGGAAGGAAATAAAAACTATGAGCCTGTATTTCAGAGTCACAGTTGGTCCGCCATCATACATATCTTAATTGTCCACGCATGTATGTTTCTTGACACAGTCCTTTTTTCTTTCGTAGTCTTCTATCTGATAGATTCAGAACGTATGTCTCCAGGCACATAGTGACAAGAGCAGGGATTATACTATACCTCCTGACACTGGTCTTCTATCAATTCCCCAAGCTCCTGGTGCTCCGACTGCTCCCCCTGCTCCCCCTGCCTGGCAGAGTAGTAATACGCAAGCTGCATCTATGTATCCCGGTAACATTGGGCCTCAAGCTCATCCCCATGCCCATATGGGAGCTTGGGACCCACATATGCATGGTGGCAGGCCGAGATTTCCTTCGGCTCCGGGTACGTACCCAGGCCAAGCTTATGTGCCATCGCCATCAATGCCTATGTATCCCTCAGGTGCTCCTCCGCCTTCTTCTGCTGATGCCACTATGCAGCAGATGCCCCCTTACTATGGGAGGCACCCCAATGCTCGTCCTTTTGGTCCTCCGTCGGTTGGCCAGCCTCCAATGTATTACTAGTAGTAATCAGAAGCTCTTTTGTATTGCTTGTCACACGTACTGCTTTCAGTTTTTTAAACAAGTCACTTCAACCAACCAATCTGCTTTGCTAATATGTGACTTGTTACTTTCTTCAGTTGCCTTGGGGGCAGACTCGAACAAGGTTGCCTAAACTTTTTAATTTTCGTGTTATCAAATGCCTCTTGTATGAGGGCTTGGGAATTCAGAAGCCATATAAAATTGAGCTATGAGGCGTGTGGTTCCAACTACCTCTTTCATTTAGATGTCTTGCACCTCCCATTTTATTTTCTTTCTGCACCTCAAATGTGTTAAGGGATTTTGACGTAAGTCCCACTTGTTAATATGAATTTGTACTTAAATTTTACTTTTTGTGTTAACTAGACTTACATTCCTCTTTTTGTTACGGGAATTTTTTTTGTGGCAGCGACGAATGTTTTTCGTGACAAAAAAGTGAAATGTAAGTCAAATAAATTGGGATGTAAGTACAAATTTATATTAGTAAATGAGACGAAATAAGTGGGATGAAAGTCAAAAATATGTGAAATCATGTGGCGTGTGTTGGAAGGGACTAATTCTAGTCTTTGCATCTGCAGTGCATTTAAACGTCGTCATATAATTGTTTGGTTTGTTGGCAAATGTTACTGGTTTTGGATTGCCGACGCCACGGGTGAGTCATTTGAATTTGAGTGATGCTGTGCTGATTGCATGTCTTCACAGAGTCGAGTTTGCAGTTCTTAATGGCTTTGGGGATTCAAATTGCTTTGTCCATGATATCTTTCTTTAAGGTTTTTTCTAAGGGCACCACCCTTTTTGTTAGGGGCTAGCCCAAAATTTTTCAAATATATTACAAGTTTGTCATCCAAAATTTTTGCTAGGGGCTAGCCCAAGCACAACTATAAATACCAATTTTCATTTCTCTCCTTCTTCTCTTTTCTTTTCTCCCTCAACTATTTTCTTCCCTCCTTCTCTTCTCTTAGGTCAAAGAATTAAAACCCTAATTCTTTTCTTTTCTCCCTACATTTTTGGCAAATTGTTCTCTCCCTCAACTCTAGGTCATTGACTTCTCCAAATTTTTGGTAAGTCATCGAACTATGATATGTTTCATGTTTTAAACAAGAATTTCACATATTAAAGTTGAATTATGTGTTAAATATAGAAAAATATTGAACATGGATCAACCGGGATCATCAAACGTTCCCGCCACGTCCGAAGAACACGTTCCCGCCACGTCCGAAGACAACTTTGATGCATCGGAAGCTCTCTTGGTAACTACATTTGAACTTGAGTTCGGACCTAAAATCGTGCTGTGACACAGAGGACTGCCAACACTCAGGCAGTCCCGATCATAGACTAGGACTGCCAGAGTGGTGGCAGTCCTTCACAGAAGAAGGACTGCCAGGACCCTGGCAGTCCTACAAATAGGTAGGACTGCCAGGGTCCTGGCAGTCCTTCTTCTGTGAAGGACTGCCACCACTCTGGCAGTCCTAGTCTATGATACTAGAATGCAGAGTTTTATTGCAGTCCTTCACAGAAGACGGTCTTGCTATTAACACAATTTGCTATTTATGGACACCAATCTTATGCACGGGCCTAATCTATGAAACCTATTTACTTTAGGATTTTGTCTAATTGTACTAACCAAAGAACATTTATTGTAGGACTTGAGATCTTCCGATTTTGCGGTACCGGCTCCAATTGCAGTCAATGTAGCCCATTTATTTTGGACCGATCTATGTTTTGAATCAAGCGAGGGTGCGGTACATTGGTGTCGAGAAGTCGGACGGGAAAACAACATTGTTCTAGTGATATCCAGATCGGCCCGAAATCGACTGGGACGACAAACTGTGGTGGTGGCCTGTGAAAGAGGTGGTGTGTTCAGGACGCACAAGAAAAACACAGTAGAAGTTATCCAAAGTAAAGTTCCAAGAAGAAATGTTGGAACGAGGAAATGTGGTTGTCCATTCACGATACATATCAGAAACGAAAAAGAGGGAAAATGGACAGTAGAAGTGAAGAATGGAACCCACAACCATGAGTTTGCCGAGACACTATTAGGTCATCCGTATGTCGGACGGTTGAACAATACGGAGAAGAAGATAGTCGAAGACTTGTCCACCTCCGGAGTTGCACCGAGACAAATATATTCCGTCATACGACATGAAGATGAGAAGAACATGTCTACAATGAAGACAATATACAACGCCCTAGCTTCTTCAAACGCTGTCCTGACGAAATCAAGAATGGCGATGCAAGAAGTGCTCAAGTTGCTTGCCGATAATCATTATGTTGAGTTCCATAGAAGACATCCTAGAGTAATGAAGTATTATCACTCTTTTGGGCTCATCCTGATTGCACAAATTTGGCCAGGTCCTTTGCCGATGTGTTAGTCTTTGATTGCACGTACAAGACAAATAAGTTCAAGATGCCTCTCTTTCATGTTGTCGGGTTCACCTCTACTTGGAAAATATTTCTAGTGGCATTTTGCTTCATGAAGAGTGAGAAGCTTGAAGACTACACATGGGCGTTGGAGAAACTGAAAATACTTTACACTGGTCATACAGAGCCGCCAGTATTTGTTACCGACAGAGAGTACGCCCTCATTAATGCTATTCGCATTATTTTTCCTCAAGCGGATACATTGCTATGCACTTGGCATGTCAATCGTAATATTCAAGCACAATGTAAGTTGAAATTTCGGAAAGAGGATGGTAAAATCGACATGCAGATTTTTGACGAATTCTACAATGATTGGAATTGTGTGTGGCGAGCATTTACGATTGCCAGTTACGATGCCACATGGTACTTGTTCAAGCAAAAGTGGGAGACGAGGGAGCCGGCATGCATTTCTTACATCAAAGATACATGGCTTGAACCGCATAAAGAACAATTCGTCTTAGCATGGTCGAATGTGGTGAAGCATTACGGCACGATAACTACCAACCGTGTCGAAGGAGCACACTCTTTATTGAAGAGGCACCTAAAATCATCTCTCGGCAACTTCGTCTCTGTTTGGCAAGCTATACATTTATCAGTAGACCGGACGGTGAATGAAATTAAGGCATCATTTGAGATGAGTTTGAATATAGTCAAGCATGAGCATAGAAAGGAAGTACTCTTAGATGCTTTAATGCGCGTGGTATCTCACAAGGCGTTGGCCTTAATAGTTGATGAGATTGAAAGATCAAAGTTTGTCGGACTTGATCCCGAGGTTTGCGAGTGTGTACATCGACATACACTGGGCCTCCCTTGTGCACATCAGATTAATGAATATCGTCGTGAATCCATTCATATTCCAGTTGAAGCAGTCGATCAACGTTGGAGGCAGTTGTCTATGATGCCTGTGGTGAAGACGGACGATGATTTCTTCTCTTTGCCACAACTGAAACTTCTCCACGCAAGGTGGTTAGCCTCAGTAGCAGCGGAGCGGCAGTCCATTGAGCTTAAAATACAAGAAATTGCATGTCCGGTCACTACTACAATGCATGAGCCGACCGTTGTTTCCAATCCTAAAGGCAGGCCTCACACAAGATTGACTAGTTCACAGAAGAGAAGACTGGAGTCAACTAGGAGAGATCCATCGCACTTTGAGCATGTTGAACGAAGCTTACAGCAACCTTCGCCTGCACGGAAGGACAAGCTTGTCGTTCGCCGAAAAATGGAGAAAATGGATCTACCAAGAAAAGATACAGTTGTAAGCCAAACAACGAGTTTGTATATTGACAAATTTTAACCTGCGCTTCGAAGTTACATTTGGTCTATTGTCGATCTCCCCGGTGATGGCCATTGCGGATTTCATGCCCTTGCAATGCATCTTGGTTATGATGACAAAGACGGATGGAGACGGGTGAGGCAGGAGATGTACGAGGAGTTAGAGACTCGTCTTCCATTCTACTCCCGCATCCAAAGCGAAGAAACGGTTGCAAGTTTGTTGTTAAGTATCCCTTGCACCGACAGTGTTACCGGGACAGACCACTACATGTCAGTCCCGTCTGCCGGCTATTTATTTGCTAATAGGTACATGATACCTGTTGTAATTATCTCGCCGGATATTAACAATACATTCTTTCCGATGTGCGCTCCTCCGACGGACCACGGAGTGTCTAACCTATGTACTATAGGTCTGATCGGGGATCACTTCGTTGTACTAAAGATGATCGCTCATTCTCCGATTCCTCCACCTTCAACAGTTTGGTACAAAAGAGCACCGGTCGAAGCCATCGCTTGGACCACACCTTTCGTTGAGCAGATCAACCATTGTAAGAGATTGTTGAAGATTGAGGAGCCAAGAGACTTACCTGCTGACCACTACGACGTCGAAATCGACTAAGTATAGATATATTTACAGTCTAACATTTTGTATATGGAGGACCACTTTTGTATACAGTGAAATATGAAGTCAAGTAATATATATAGAGTAAATTTTGAGTTATATGTGTTTGATTTTGCCTACCTATTTTATATGTGCCTACCTGTGTTATATGTGTCTGTCTGTGTTATATGTGTTTACCTGTGTCTACCTGTGTTATATGTACCTACCTGTGTCTTATATGTGTAATTTATGTGTTACAGTCCTATCTATGAATCTCTGTGTGTAATTTATATGTGAACCAAATTCACACAGAGTTTCAGTATCAGGACTGCCACACCCTTGGCAGTCCTACACTGAAGTAGGACTGCCAGAGTGCTGGCAGTCCTACTCAAAACTTGCTGTTACAGCAAGTTTTGGATAGGACTGCCAGTACTCTGGCAGTCCTACTTCAGTGTAGGACTGCCAAGGGTGTGGCATCCTATCTAAAAATCTCTGTGATGAATTTATGTGTGAATCAAATTCACACAGAGATTCATAGATAGGACTGCCACACCCTTGGCAGTCCTACACTGAAGTAGGACTGCCAGGGTGCTGGCAGTCCTATCCAAAACTTGCTGTAACAGCAAGTTTTGAGTAGGACTGCCAGCACCCTGGCAGTCCTACTTCAGTGTAGGACTGCCAAGGGTGTGGCAGTCCTATCAAAAAATCTCTGTGATGAATTTATGTGTGAATCAAATTCACACAGAGATTCATAGATAGGACTGCCACACCTTTGGCAGTCCTACACTGAAGTAGGACTGCCAGGGTGCTGGCAGTCCTATCCAAAACTTGCTGTCACAGCAAGTTTTGAGTAGGACTGCCAGCACCCTGGCAGTCCTACTTCAGTGTAGGACTGCCAAGGGTGTGGCAGTCCTGATACTGAAACTCTGTGTGAATTTGGTTCACACATAAATTCATCACAGAGATTTTTAGATAGGACTGCCACACCTTTGGCAGTCCTACACTGAAGTAGGACTGCCAGGATGCTGGCAGTCCTAGTAGGACTGCCAGCATCCTGGCAGTCCTACTTCAGTGTAGGACTGCTAAGGGTGTGGCAGTCCTGATACTGAAACTCTGTGTGATGATTTCTTTGTGGGACTCAACACACAGAGTTATAATTCTTCACTCATCACAAATTGCCACAGAGTCAAATTGCCACAGAGTTCAAATTGCCACACAGTTAAAATCATCACAACCACAGAGTCAAATTGCCACAGAGTTCAAATTGTCACACAGAGTTGAAATCATCACAACTACAATAATTCATCACAACTACTTAGTCCCAAACATTCCACATCCAAATTAAGTTTCAAAGAAGCAAAATATCCACAATAATTCATCAAATGTACGTTACTAATCCACTGCCAACTAAAGTTTGAATCATGAAAAATATCGAAATCCATCTATATATCATGCCGGGCCTTGGAACGAGACTCCCTATTGTTCATGAAGGGGAAGTCGACCACGTCGTCGATGCGCTCAAGCTCGTTGGCGACGGCGACACACTCATCACTTTGGCAACCTCTCCGGAGTGTCTGCGCCAACTCCTTGACCCTTTGAGACTGAAAATGAAAGTATAAATGAATTAAGTCTACAAACATAAAATTCTCAGTCTTATTACAAATACGGAACTCACCATTCTCACCAACCCAGCATACAAGGCATTCTAGGAAGGAAGAGCTCCAACTGCTCCGACGGCCACGGGACCGGGGTTGGTAGGGTTCGACAACTTAGGATGTCCGACCCCCAGGAAGTACTGCATGTAGTCCTCGCTGCAGTCGGCCATCTCGGTGACCGGTCGTCTCTCAGATTCCTGAAGTACATGTCGTTGCCACTCCGAGTAAAAGTCGGTCACCCAGTCGAATTTCGCCGGTTTGTAACTTAAAGGTTGGGTTCCGCGTGGAGGCTCCAACGGCCGTAATGTGCGCTTCGGCACAGTTTGCACGAAGCCGAACTGACTAAGTACTCTGTCGGACATGTACGGCTCCGTGATTTCATAGCATGTGATCATGCCATGAAATAAAGAAACCGATTGGACCTCACGATTCAACTCACGTAAATCCCGGTATGGATTCCAAAAAATCTGTAGGAATAAAGTTAACAACAATACAAAATTAACATGAAAAAGTTAGTCAAATAATAGTACCTCTTCTGGCACCAAACTGTCTAATACTTCACGAATCGAAGCCAGTGTTTGCCAATTTTTGTTTCCAGCTGGGATAGCCTCCATCGACACACTCGGGGAAGGTGTTCAAGATACGCTGGGTTTTCGTCAGCCCGTCTAAGCATCGGAAAGTGCTCGTATATCCATGCCTATTCAAACAACAAATAGTAAAATTTAAAACAACAAATTTAAGTATACAAGATTAAATTGTTAGAAGTTTTCTTACATGTAACAGAGTCTGACAGCTGGCCATAGTCTTAGTCCCGACACGGGATGCGATGCCGAGCTCGCGGTAAAGGTTGGCCAGGATACCGCTTCCCCATGATATCTCCATGAAGTCATCCACTTCAGATAAGTTTAGCATGTACCGAGCATGTATCGACGTACCGGACTTGTCCGGAATGCCGACCGTTCCCAGGACGAACAACATATACGCACGAGCCACCGCGTCGACCGTCTCTTCGTTATCGTCATCCACCTCCATATTCATGAACTGGTCCACCAGAAATGATAGAGGAATTCCGTACGACTTCTTGAAGCCTGGTAGAGTTGTAAAACTCGTAGCCGTAACTCCAAGGTGATTTGAGACGAACTTGACGATCTTCTCGTACCATTTCACGGATTTCTCATTCGTGTAATGTTCTTTGGTCATTACACGCCCGGTCACTGGCAGCTCCAATATCTGGTAGACGTCGTCGAGTGTAATGGTCATTTTTCCTGCTGGGAGATGAAATGTGTTCGTCTCCGGGTGCCATCTCTCCACGAAGGCGGATATTAGGGCACTATCCATTGTTCGGTAGGCGTTTTGCGCCAAATTGTGCAAGCCGCTCGGTATGATTTTGCTCCGGACGGCCTCGGATAAGCTTGTAAACTGCCAGGACACGGTTTTCTTTCCGTGACTCACAGCCCTAAGGATACGATATGTCCTCTGTATACAACAAAACACATCAATTATGAAATACATACTTGAAAAGTATACTACCGTTTACAAACGTCATGTACATACCGGGTTCTTCCATATTTCGTATGCAATGTGGTTCTCAAAAGAAACCAACATTGAGCAACCGGGCGGACGGACAGGCGGCTCAGAAGGACCGCCCTCCTCAAATGGCGCAGAACCCTCTTGACGTGATAGGAGTTGGGCAATTGGCAGGTCGTCGTCGTCGTCGTCGGAAGGAGGCGTAGGAGTAGGAGCTCGTTGCTTCGACCGAGCTTGACGTGCCGGTGGCGATGTCCGAGACCGAGCTTCGGGCGCCGGTTCGGTAATTGTTATCGGACGCTCGCGAGGACGCTCCACACGTTCCTTCCGCTTTGACGCGGTTGGCCGTATTCTTTTGTTCGGTGGACTGCATGACAACATACACTTATTAAGTAATAGAAACAACATGCACTTACCCAACTCCTATGTCATAACAAGTAGGACTGCCAGGAATGTGGCAGTCCTAATGAAAATTAGGATTGCCACATTCCTGGCAGTCCTCTTTCAGAATAGGACTGCCAGGACTGTGGCAGTCCTAATTTTCATTAGGACTGCCACATTCCTGGCAGTCCTACTGTCGTGAACCCGAACTCCAATAACGAAATTCTATTTTGTCGTGTTCTAGGGTTAGGGTTTCAACATAAATTTCGGATTTCATGTGTTCGAAAATAAGGGAAGAGAATGTGCAAGAGATTATAAACCTATTTTACAAAAACTTTTTCAAGAATTAAACCAATTCTAGGGTTTCGAATATAATGTAAAAAAATTTCGAAGAAATTAGGGAAGAACGTACCTGGATTCCGGTTGCTTTGACTTGCGTGTCATCTCTTCGAGAATCTTCGTGGAGGGATTGAGAATGGAGTGATGGAGAAGAAGAAATTAGGGTTTAGGAGATGGAGAGGGAGAGGGAGAGAGCTTTCTTTCTTTTCTTTCTTGAGGAGAGAGAGTCAATAATGAAAATGAAATGAAATTTTTGGGTTTGGAGGGGTTGGGCTGCCCCTAGCAATTTTTGGGTGCCCCCTAGCAATTTTTCCACATTTATGGGCTGTCCCCTAGCAATTTTGGTAGTGCCTATAGAAATAACCTTCTTTAATTGGAGGCCATATAAAAATTCGACGTCTTTATTTTCAGAAGGCATTAGGCTTATTTCTGGAAGTGACCACCTTTTCCTTAACTGCGCACTAGTAGCATCTTGCAATTGTAAAAGAGTTTTGGTTTTCCTTTTTATAGGCTCACGAACCATTTTAGCAAATTAATTTCTTATACACTTTAGTTTTCTTTCGGCCATCTTTTAGTCGTATGCGACTTAAAAGGCATTACTCTCGACCTCTTTTTTTTTTTTTAACTTTCTAGTCTCATATGTGGCTTCAAAGGCATTACTTTTGTTCCTCGAGCTCTCTTTTTTAACTTTCTAGTCTCCTTTGTTGTAGTATATAACTCGGTGACAGACAAGACTTGGACGTTGTGGACGGTGCACACAAGACACTTATATTTTCTTATTCTTCTAAGTATAATTGGGAAGTGTTATAAAAATGAAAGAGAAAAAGAAATATTGTAGTCGAATACAATCGCTATGGACTTCTCTTATTAAGAATATATAGGGAGGGAATAAGATAAGAGTAGTTGTAAATAGAGATAGAGAAATATACTATTTGGCATTATCCACAAATTATAACACTCTTGGATGTCCATTTTAATTATAGTCTCTTTAAAAAAATTCTAAGAAAAAAAAATTCAATCTTTGAAAAAAAAATCGTAGTAAAAGAAGAGAGTACAAGAATATTTTTTTTAGGAATATGATTATTCAGGAATATGGTTCTTCATGAATCCATTGCCTCGTTAAAAATCTTTGAAGAAAAAATCTAGTGGAAAAAAAATCTCATCGAAGGAAGACATTCGATATGTCTCCATTAGCATATTCTAGATGCTTGCATATAAAGAATGCTCTCCCTAAAAAAATACTACATTTAGTTCTTATATCAATTCAAATAAAAAATTAACACCCCAATTAACACATTTAAATATTACATTTCATCCTAATACTTTATTTGCATGTACATTTATATGCATTATCCTCAAATTCTCATGAAGAGTTATAAAGTTATTTGTGATTCTTAGAAGCTCGCAACTCTCCATGATATGTAGCATCAATGAGATAAAGTGAAAATATGCCACGATTATTTACGACGTTCTTCTGGAACAATGGTTCACGATGTTCTTCTGGAACGATGATTCACGACGTTCTTTTAGAACAAAGAATTTATATTTCTTCTATCTCCACATAACGGCGGGAATATTGTTTAAGATATCTCATGTTAAAGAATCTAAAAAAGTTGCGAAACATAGTTGCAAAAAGTAAAGTTTCAAATAAAACCAACATAAATCATAAAAGTCTAAAAATAATACAATTCTAAATAAATAAAACTAAGCTACTGATTATTCAGAAGCAATCTTCAAAATTGATGGTTTAGAAATAAACTTATCATTGAGATCAAGGACACATAGTTGACCATTAGTATGTTGTAATTTGCTAATTAATGACCACAATAATTTGTTATGATCATTCTCTTCACTATTGTACCATGATGTCTTAGTCGATTATGTCACAATTTAAGAGTTATGGCATCATTCGGCTTCTGACTCACAATGAGACTTTAGGATTAAACTTCTAATTCATGGTAGTATGTGACTTGACATCCCCATAGTAACATATATTCTTAGTGAATAGCTGAAAAATCTCTCTAGGACGAACTTTTGGTTCTCTACGCTAGAGTTTATACAAAAATATTCCTTATTTTACTCGCTCATAGTTTTAATTTGTCATAATATCCTTATAAATCAATAAATTTCTTATGAAATTATAAGAGTATAAGACATTATCTATCTATTGAGTAAAATGTGATCCTTCAATAATTTGAGCAAGACCATTATCGTGGATACTACTTTCGAACTAATATTATGTTATTGTTTTGGCCTTTAGCACTAGAAACAGTCCTACATTGCCTAGGCCAAATGGTTGGTATCTCTTTATATAAGCTTTGCTTGTTGAGAGATGCACATGTGGTTTTGGAGAGGCACATGGGTGCCATGTGGGGGTATTTTTCTAGTGGGAAAAGGCTAAATCAACAGTGAAGCATTAATGCTTTTTGTAATGCTCTTGAAATTTATTCCTTTGGAGCTAAGCCTCATAGGGGCTTAGCGACTCGAATACGGACTCGGACTCATGGGCTCATGAGGCGTATGGTATTTTGTTGGCATACTTTGCACTTAGTACGTCAGCAAAGTCGCTAGGCGCCTAGTGCGCTTAAGTTGCACGAGCCTCCGCGCAGCCATTCGCGCGCCTGTTCGCACAGCCAGATGGCGTGCCAGTTGGCTGGCACGCGCTGTGCGTCAATTGGCGTAATCGTGTCTGTGCACGATTTGAACGGTTACATAATATTCTAGAACAGTTTTTTCAACGTCCTAAACTTTTTGTATACCGGACGGTTATTGCGAGCGCCTATATATGTTTCTCTTATCTCTCTCTTTCTCTCTCTTTCTCAGTACAGAGTTCATAATTTCCTTACGAAATTTCTCCAGAGTTAAGAACAGAGTAAAGAGAAATAGAGCGAGTTTGCGCCACCCGAGGTGTCAGTAGAGAAAAGTGTTTTGAAGTTCTTCGTCGAACTTGCTGGTTCCTGGAAGCTGATCGTGTGGGACGAATCTAGCTTTGAGTGTCGGTGATCATTCACCCGAGCAGGCTGTTGTAGGTCCTAAAAAATCAAGTTGCACACATCAACAAAGTCATGAAGATCAAGAAATAAATCTTTCAAATAAACTGCGCAGACATCAGATTGCGCAGTATACAGATTGCGCATACTAGATTGCGCACACTACCAAGCGCGCAGGCTGACGTGGCAAATCATCATCATTACCTGACACAAATCAAATCTTCTGACAGCTGACAGCGCGGAGAACGAGGCGACCGTTCGTTTAATCGTACAGCACGGCGCTCGAGGACAGTTGGCAGCACAATCCATGTTGGCGTAATCCATGTTGGCGCAATCCATTCCTGCGCAGTCCAAGTCTGCGCAATCCAAAGCCAGCGCAATTCAGGTTGCGCGTTCTATCAACATAAATGACAAAATGCACGTGGCATTCATGCCATCATTTGTTCATTACGTGGCAACCGTCTATACACGATCATGCGCATTTCAATCAAATGATGCCATGTGTCCAGGATAGTTGGCCCATGATCCAGCAACTGCCTGCGCAGTCTACTGTTGTGCAATCCAATTGCTGCGTAATCCATCATGCGCAGTCCAGAATAACTAAAATTAGTTATTTTTTAGAACTCTATTAATAGAGTTTCAAGTCTCCATTCAAGGGGATCAAGGATCAGAGATCAGATCATAGAGAGATCAGACTTTAAAGTTCAGAGAGTCCAGGAGTTCTTGCCCAAGTGCTGCTGCATTCTTTCGAGGCTTTTGCCTTCAATTTCTGAGGTTTTTTGCCTTCAATTCTAGAGTTGTCTTCAACTTCAGAGGCTATCGTCTTCAAAGTTCACATCGTCCAAGGGATAAAGCAATCGTCTTCTAGATTGGATTCCTACAGTTGTACTTTCCCAGAATTCAAATTGTAATCTTTTACAAAGTTTGTATCAATAAAGTTCTACACTTTTGTTTTTGCAAACAAAATAGCGACTCTGCTGGGGACGACTTTCTCCTCCGACGAGGAAGTAGCAACTCAATGTGACGTAGCGTCTATCGAGAAGACGCAGAAGACACTGGTTGTGAAGATCAACCAGACTGCCTACGAAGCCCTGATCAATTCCAAAACCACTCCTCGTACTGCAACCACTCCTGCTACGAGCAAAGTGCGCCCAGTGTGGGTCCCAAAGTCTGCTGCGCAATCCAAAGTCTCTGCCAGCAAGACTCCTGCGCAGTCCAAGGTTTCTGTCACCAAGCCTGCTGCACAACCTGTCTCTACTACTGCTGCGCAATCTGCTGTTGCCAGTACACAGAAGATTTCATATGCTGCTTTAGCCAAGTACAAGACTCCTATGCCCCTGGCGTAATTGGCTGCCAATCTGTCTGCGCAGTCCAATGCTCCAGCATCCAAAATCCACCCTAAGCACTCTGTAGCAAGAACTTCTGATGCACAAACCACAGTTTCTGTGGCCAAAACTAGTGCGCCATCCATTCATGCGTAAGCTAATCCTGCGCAATCCAAGAGTGGCAGCCTTTTGGCTAAACTTTCTTCTTCTCATAACAAGAAGAAGAGCTCTGTTCCTCATCTCAAACACCCTGTTGCTCCTGCACAATCTACTGGGGGTAGTCCTTTGGCTATTCCTCTTCCTCTTCAAAATAAAGGAAAAGGCCCGTTGGTCTTTTCTCAAACTTCCTTGTCCCATGACTTGGAAGACAATAGAGGGAAACGCTCTTTAGCTAACCCTTCTTCACAAAACAAAGGAAAAGGCCCTTTGGTCTTTTCTCAATCTTCTTCAGTTTTTACCGAAGAAGATCAATCTGAACGTGCCTCGGCACCAATCAGTACTAGAACTCTTTCAAATAAAGATTCTTCTTTCCTTTATGACAAGAGAACTTGTACTGACCAAAGAGGTATTCTGCCTACCCCGGTAGCAGAGTTCCAAGACCTCCCAACTCTCAAGATATCCCGCTCAAGACAGGAAAAATTGCTGCTGTCTCAGACAGAAACCCCTGGGGGTAAATTTGCTGATCTCGAAACTTATCTTAACAGACCCACTTCGGTGAAACGCAAACAGCCAATGTCGAAGACCAAACATCATCAAAAACAAATCTCCAGGGTTAAAAATCCCGACACTTATGCCAATGAAGTGAGCACTTCCCTATATACTCAAGGGATTAAACATTTGAAGAATCGGAATCATGTTCCGAACATTATCAAAGAACAGACCCCTCAGAGTTTCTCTCATCCTGCTGTTGTTTCCGATCTCCGAGAACATCTTAGACAAAAGCGGGATACTATCTCAACACCTCCAGTTCAACCATCTGATCATCATTGCAACCACAAAGTCATCATCCAATGTTGTTGTCAAACAACAAAACGATCTGTCTTCGATCGTCTGACTTTTGCTAAATCTGAAGCTATGTCAGAAGAAGATGAAGTCTTGTATGCTTCTGTTAACATGACTTCCCGAGACACTGGGGTAGAAGGTGCTCTAAGCATGGCAAACCTCGTAAACCAAGCCAACGGTATCTAGATTTACTTCAAGAATCTTCTGAAGGAGTGTTTCGACATACCCGGTCCCGAAACCGAGACACAATCGGTCAAAGGAATCTTCTTCAAGGTCCTTCGGGTTATCTTCCTACTTCTCAGTCAGGAGGCGACTCTTTCTCCGACTATGATGCATACAACGAAAGCTCTGAACAGACAGTGTCTTTCACTGTACCAAGAGAAGTGACAGCTTATGTTGTCAATGAAGATCCAGATGCTTCAACTTCTACAAATCAAAAACAGCGAATCGCGGTACTAGAAGACAAGCTAAAAACCATGGCTGAAATGGTTGCTAGTATGCATTCTATCATAGTGGCACAACATGCCACACCACCGACTGTACCTACTGCTGTAAATCCAGAGATCATATCATCTTCAGTACCTGCCAATACTGGGCTGGGGGTAGTGTCTCCTCAAATGCCTCATGTACAAATACAAGTTCAAACTACACCTAGTCAGTCAGGAGCTGGGGGTACTGCTTACAATGCTGTTCCTCCTCCTACCACTCTAACTCAACCTGCTCCTTTGTCGTCATTTGAAGACGCCAATGAAGCTGTCAAACTTTTGCGAACCCAGTTCGAAGCTTTCAAAGAGAAAGACAACTTGAAAAGATTGGGGATCAAGCAGCCTTATCCAGTTGAATAGAAAGAAGTCCCGTTCCCACCAAAGTACAAGATCCCAACGATCTCTTGGTTTGATGGCAGTACTAGTCAGTTCATCAATCATTTTGAGGTAATGACCGTTCAACTCCAGCCAAATGACGCTCTTCTTACCAGAGTGTTCGTCGGTTGTTTAGCCGGCGTAGCATACGACTGGTACAGAAGTTTGCCCGATGGTTTTATCACTTCCTTCTCAGGTCTCAAACAAATCTTCCTGGAACGGTTCTATGAAGGATTCAACGACATGACTATGTCGGCTCTCAACAAAATCAAACAGAAACACAATAAAACTGCTGAGAGTTTCATCGAACGGTTCCGCCGTGAAGCCTTGAAGATGCCTCCCGGAACTCCAGCTGCTGTCACTATTGATACTTGTAAGGCAAATCTTTTGCCTATCATCAGTATGTGGACAGGATCTACCCAGTTCCAAGATTGGCCCTCATTCATTGTCAACGCCAAAGCTGCGGAAGTGAGTGCTGAAAAATTTAAGCAATTGGGGGTACAAATGTCTAACCCCGATCGAGATAAACACCAGACATCAAGTGGTGGCAACCGCCAGAACAACTGCAAAGCAAAAGAGACTTTGAACATCAATCTGAACAAGAATAAAGAATCTTTGGCTGTCAATGTGGCTCCGCCTACATCCACTTCTACTCCTTCTGCACCTCCACCGAGGGAACCTCGTCCAAAAGTAGAATATTCCTTCGACGAGAATGACACTACAAGCATCTTTGATTGCTTACTCAAAAACAATAAGATTCAGCTCCCAGACCCAAAGAAACCTGATGAAGTTGGTAAAACAGATCATCATAAATATTGTGTCTACCACAGGTTCATTGGACACCCTACTCGAGCATGCTACGTGCTCAAAGGCAAAATTCAAGAGCTTGTCAATGCTGGTGTCGTCACTCTGCAGCAAGACGAGAAGACTGTTACTGCGAATATGGTTTCAGTCCAGTTCGGTGACTTTTCCCCGCAGATGGTACAGCACGGTGTCATTCCTATTCCCAAAGCTACCCTTAAGATTGAGAATCTCCCGCCTCCACCAAGTGAAGGTCTTGTTCCCTTGTCTCTTGACAATGGCGAAATTATGTGGATCCATCCAGATCTTGTTTCCGAGTTCGAAGTTTCCTCTTCTTCTAAGAAGAAAGACCGCTCCAAAAGCAAGACAAAGACTTGCAACATGGTGTCTTTTGACCCCCATAGTTGACGAAGAAATTCTACTAGGCACCAGATCAGGGAAAGCTTACTTGAAGGAGTATCCTGATACTCAAGAGAATCCTGCCTCTTCTTCTGAACCTGTTCCAGTACAATCTACTTCCTCTGAAAAGATTCCTTCCACATCCTCACCAGTTGTAGTCCCTATTCCTCCCAAACCGGTGGTTGCTGACAAAGGCAAGCAACAAGTCCGCTTTGATAAACCCCTGAAGAAATCATCTCCTACAGGACTTGAAAAGCCGTACAACTTTGATATATTGGCTCAATTAGCCAATACACCGGCTAGGCTATCAATCTTCGAGCTCTTGCGCCTTTCCAAAGAGACTCGAGAAACTTTAAGTGAAGCTCTGATGCAGGCTAAAACTTGTTTAACTCTTCTCAAAGAGCCGGAATCAGAACCAGTCTCTTGCCGTCACTGTCATAGTGTCCTAGAGTTGATTCCAAACATCACTTTCACTCAAGATGATATGTTGCTAGAGGATAATAGACATGATCGTCCTCTCTACTATACAGGATATGTCGATTCGATGAAAGTCGATCGTATCTTGATAGATCCAGGGTCTGCTCTCATCATCATGCCAAAGACGATGTTGGACGCATTGAAGATACCAGTTCATAGTCTTTCAAGTACAATCACTACTATCTTGGGATTCAACCAAGGAAGGAGTAAACCTTTGGGCAAGATCCGCTTAAAACTCCAAATAGGCAATCTTCGTACAAAGGTGACCTTTTATATCATCGACAATCATGGTTGTTCTTACAACGCTCTTCTGGGAAGACCTTTCCTCCATGAACATAACATTGTTCCATCAACTCTTCATCAATGCTTTAAATATGTCGATGACAAAGGAGAAGTTCACAAAGAAGTTGCAGACCTTTATCCTTTCAAGGGTGTCGAAGTTTACTGTAATGACGCTCGTATGTATAAGGAAGAATTTATGAAAGTGGTATTGGCCATGGATACTGAAGAAGACCAAGAAGCAGTGCCCAAAGACACTCTTATTATACCTGTCAAAGGGCGTGTTTCTCATCCTCAGTCTTCTAAACCATTGGCTATTCACTTGCCAATTCAGAAGAAACCGGTTGATGGCGATCAAAATAAAAGGGAGCTCACCTCTTCTGAGCCACTTGTTATCGACTTACGTCGTAACAAGGACAAAAAGCAGCTCACTTCTTCTGAGCCACTTGTTGTTGATTTAACTCACAACAAGGAAAAAAGGGAGCTCACCTCCTCTGAGCCACTTGTTATTGACCTCCGTCGTAACAAGCCTCTTCCACGTTCTTCTTCTCCCCCTCTTGTAATCAATCTGAACAAGTCTGCTAAGGCTAAAGGTCCTGCTGTAAATACAGATGTACAGATCAATGAAAAAGCATCTACTTTCTAGTATACTGATGTTATTTATCATACTAAATGCTATTTGGATATGTTAGATAGCTTCAAATCATTTACAATAGGAGTTGTACAATCTCTTCAAACAGAAGTCTCATTTGAAGATCCAGATGACTCTTACCGTATTACCCCTGCTCGAAAGAAAGGTGAAAGTCCAATACTTTTTAGTAAAGGACCAGAACAATAATTCAGCTATACGGATGATAGCAAGCTTAACGATACATGACATCTACAACTCCGTCGTTATAATTGTTTTCCATAAATAAATTCTCTTTATTTGTTGTGTTTCTGGAAAAATTACAACTGTAGGAATCCGATCTAGAAGACGATCGCTTTATCCCTTGGACTATCGCTTTATCCCTTGGACTATGCGAAGAAGAAAAGCTCTCAAAATTTTGACAGTAGATATCAATGTATCTGTACAATGAATGAGAAAAAGAACTCTATTTATAGAGTCAAAAATAATAACTGAAAAGATAACTGTCTTCACAGCCTATGCCTAGTTGAAAATCATGCAGGATTTAACATACGCAAGGCTGTGAGCAGTTACTGGATGTGGCCTGTAACTGTTGGACACATGGCAATCATGCATGAGTCGTGTGCAAGTTACAGGACACGCAGGCGAGAGATCAGTGGCATGGCTGCCACGTACTCCAATTTGATGAAATCCATGCAGACTTGTTGAAGACGAAATCCACGCGAACTCGGTGTAGAAAGCTTCAAAATCCACGCAAACTTGAGAACCGGAACAAAACTTCAAAATCCACGCAACTTGAGGAGAAGCTTCAGATCCACGCA